>JAUTXW010001557.1:2185000-2785000 GCA_030620095.1 Kuschelorhynchus macadamiae
CCGTCAACACAAAATGACAGCATTTCATTTCTTACTTACAGGTTAGTCAATTTTCTAATAAGTATGCGTTTTAATGGATATAATGATAATTTTTTACATAAATTAGTAAAAAGACATAAGCATAAGAAAATGTTAAAAGATTCCACTACTCTTCAAGCACCTGAGGCTCCCAATAAGTTTATAGTAATCCCATATGATCCCAGATATACGAGAGGTCTAGAAAAAGTATTTAAAAACGAATATTTTAGAGTAGCCTACAAAACGGAGAACAGTTTGAAAAATCTCCTCGAAAACCCTAAAGACAAAGTCGACTTGAAAGAGAGGAGTGGCATCTATGAAATTAGCTGTAATGGCTGCGATCTAAAATATGTTGGGCAAACTAAACGCTCCATCAACATTCGTTTTAAAGAAGACATGGCAGATTTAAGATACGGAAGAACAGAAAAGTCAAGCGTTGCCCTACATGCTTTGGAAAACAATCACCAAATAGGAATAAATAATCTTAAGTTAATTAAAAAAGTAACTAATAATACATTATTGTATGCATTGAGGAATAGTTAAATGTGGTAAAAAAGGACTAAATAAAGACAGAGGGCCTATTCCCTATAGTCCCCTCTATTGCTTACTTGACAACAAGGTGCAGTCGCGTGCAACCAAGTGTGACCACATTTACCTATAAATAGTCTCGGCTAGGATAAGTTACTTTAGTTTATATCAGCTGCTGATGATGCTAACTTGGTTAGCGAAACGCGCGTCCAGAACGTAACAAGTTATGGTATAGTGTGTTTAGAACTCTTGTATTTTGATCTATCTTCTACCACAGGTTCAAGTGTTAGGACTTCTAGAGTTGATAGTTTAAATTGTTGCCTAGCCACATTGTAGATACCATTCACTCTCCAATTAAAAAAACGTATAAATTTGTTTTGTACGTGTTTATATTATATTATTTTATATTTTTTGTAGTAAGGACTCCAAATAACGCCCGCAAAATTAAGTCTACTATAACCATAAGCAAAACAAATTAGTTTTATTGCCTTCTCAGAATTGAAATCCCTGCACACTTTCACCACTAACCCCAGCATTCGAGAGCTCTTACTAACTATGTAATATACATGAAATGCAAATGAACGCTTGCTGTAAAAGAAGACACCCAAATCCTTAATCTGAGCACCTCGATTTAGAGGTTTATCTTTGATTCGAATAATTAAAATCAAAAGGTATGTCTATTTTTAATAAACGAAACTCAAGAGCATTTTTTATATTTAAAAAGAGTTTGTACTCCTGCAGTCGCAAGGCAATCATCCACAGAGCGAATCTCAGAAAAAACCCTTAGATCGTCAGCGTAAACCATAAATCTCGAATGTCGAAAACAGTTATAAATATTATTTATATACAGACAGAAAAGAAGGGGACCCCGGTGAGAGCCTTGGGCACATCTGAAGTGACTAAAATTGATCTGGAAATACTATTAAAAATGAAAATTTTTTTGTTTACGACCAAAAAGATATGATGAGAACCAGCGCAATGTAATTTTTTGCCTATTAAAGTATGTCCGCAAGTACGTTTTCTAATACACAGGGTGATTTGTAAAAGAACGCCTAAATATATTATATAATTAATCAAAGAATCACGTCCTAAATTACCAGCATTCAATTATGAACACCCTGTATATTACTGCACAAAATTAATTAATAAGGTTTGGTCACAGACTTTTAACTTACCTTACGAAAAAACAGTCAGTTATGACAAAGAACTCAATCAATTCAGTATATCTCTCACCTGAAATTAAAAATCAGTAATAATTTTAAGCTGTAATAACTGTATTGTAACAAAAATCCAAAACATTTTTGTCCAGAAATGGGCCAAAATAATCAATATTTATAACACGAAGCAAAATAATAAACAATAAACACTCTATGATTTCCTCTTTATGAATTTTTCATTTTATTAGGAATAATGAAGTGTGACCCAATTTAATTCAGTACACAGTCATTTATATCACACATATATTGTCTCTACCAGTTTCTACCTATGCAACTCTTCATTTTTGAGCATAATTTAAAATAAATTCAATAAACAGTTTTTACATTGACACACCCCGCCAGTTTTTTACGTCATGTTAAATTCGTACGACTTTATCCCTACATCGCATTTACTTTCTCCGCAAAATTTAAAGTCAATTGAATAAGACTCTTTTAAGTTGATTATATAAAAATTTTATTTGGCCGCCATATTGAATTCGTACGACACCTTTAGCGGTTTATCTCTATATCATACTTAATGCATTTTGTTTTGCTACCTTCATATTACCAGATCGTCTCCATATGACCCTTAATTTTTGACTAAATCTGAAGTCAATCTGATTAGTTTTTAAGCTGCGAATTGCCAGACAGACAGACAAACTGACAGATGGACCGATAGAATTGTTAAAACATATTTTTTGGCCACTAAAACGATATGTAAAACCTCAGAGGATTACAAACATTTTATTTAGCTGCCATTTTGTTCCGCCTTCTTGAATTAGTACCACAATTTTACTAGTTCATCTCTATACCACAATTAATTATGACAAAACATTAGTACTTTTTTCAGGCTGAATTTTTAAATATTTTATTGATTCCACTAGACCGCCATTTTGTTTTGCCACATTGAATTTTTACCAAGATGTTACCAGGTCATCCCCATATTACCATTAATGTTTAACCAAAATTTTAAGTCAATCGGGTAAGTAATTTTTTAGCTACGCCGTAAACAGATAGACCGACAGACAGACAAACAGAAAGACGGAATTGAGAAAACATGTTTGTCGGCATCTGAAACCCAAAGGTCTGAAAAAATCTCGGAGGGTGATTTTTTCACAAAACTCAAGTATTATGTAGGAATCAACTAATAAAATTTTGGTACGAATCCAAGATGGCGGAACAAAATGACGGCTTAATAAAATACAGGGTATCCATCTATCTAGTATCACATTTTAACAGGTTCTAACTCAAAAACGAGTAAAGATATCAAGATGCGGTTTTCACTGAATTTCTTACAATTGCGTCAAGTTCTTGCCTACTTTGTTGCCAAGTGTCAATAATTGACATTGACACTTCAAATAACCCTTCAGAACAAAAAACAACAGGAACAACAACTTATCTACACTAATTGTATTCGATACAGCAGAACAAACGCATTAATTAAATTAATAAACTAATACATTAACTGCTGAATATGAGCTCCATTTTCTTCAATACATGTACGTAGGCGAAAAACAAAATTGGCAAAAGCATTTTGGAGCACTTCTGTGGTAATTGTATTAAAAATGTTAATTATGTTATTTCTGAGTTCATTTAAATTTGCAGGAGTAGGACTAAAGCACTTTTCCTTAATATACCCCCATATAAAAAAATCGGGTATTGCTAAGTCAGGAGAATAGGGAGCCCATTCGATGGGGCCAGCTCGACCTGTCCAGTTGTTTCCAAAAGTTGTGTTTAATGAATTCCTTGCTATTACAGAAAAGTAAGGTGGGGCACCATCTTGTTGAAAATATACACCATGAAGTATTCCTTCTTGTTCCAGTTGAGAGAACAATAATTGTTTCCACTTACAGTTTTCTCTTGGAAAAAGAATGGTCCATAAATTTTTGTTTTTGACGCACCACACCATACATTTAACTTAGGGGCATCTCTTTCAAACTCGTTGTAGGCTCTAGGATTTTCCTCAGCCTAAATCCTGCAGTTATGGTTGTTTACTCTTCCACTAAGGTGAAACGTTGCTTCATCTGACATTATTAGAAATGCATCCGGTTGATTTCTAAACAATAGCATGATTTTCATTATTTTTGATAAGTTTGTATCTTATACTCTTTAAACTTAATTACTTTTAAAAGATTATGTACCTTACTCTTTGGCATATTGAAGACTTGGGCGATTTTTCAGATATTTTATTGTTTTTTATTATTAAAACTTTTTTGACTCATAAAATGTCATTTAAAAGATTCTTTTAAGAGTCTCTGTTTTGTCTTTGTTTTCTTTCCATTGTCCCAGATTCTGAAAATTTTCTTACCCAGCTTAGGATTGATTTTCCAGTAGGCGTATTTCTTTCAAAAATTGCTCTGAATCTTCATTTTGTTATTGTAATTGAATTAGTATTAGTGTAGAGCAAAACGGACTGGGCGTTTTCTCTTTGGGTTAACATTTTTGAATTATGTAAATAATTAATAATAATCTGACACTTTTGTCAAAAAGTGTCAGCTGAAGCAACGTTTCACCTGAAAATTTTGGGTGACAAAAAACCTAGAGCTTGAAAGAAATGCCTCTCTAGTAAAATGTATGGTGTGGTGATGTATTGTAGTATAGAGACGAATTAATAAAACCGTGGTACTGTTAAATGTTTGTAATCCTGAAAAAATCACCCTCTCAGGTTTCACATATTCACGTTTTACCACCCCTAGATGCCAAAACATGTTTTATCAATTCCGTCGGTTGGTGTGTCAGTATGTCTGTCTGTATGTCAGTTCGCGGCATAGCTTAAAGACTACTTACCTGATTGACTTCAAATATTCATCAAAAATTAAGGGTCATATGGGGATGACCTGGTAATATTTTGGTAGAAATCCAATATGGCGAAACAATGTTATAACATTTTTGTCGGTTTGTCCCTCTGTCAGTTCGCGCCATTCCTTAAAAACTACTTATCAGATGACCTGGTAATATTTTGATAAAAATCCAATATGCTGCAACAAGATTCATAACGAGGGAATTAAATTGTACATAAATACAATGAAATTATTGCAATATTATTCAACTTAAATGAAACAACAAAACGGTATATTTTTTGAGGTTTCTGATTTTAACGAGTGCATGTGACACATAAATCAGCACGACTGGCTAAAAAATCGAAAATGGTTTAATCAGAAATTTTCCGGAGGCCTGAGAAATAAATTGGAAATACATTTCGCCGCTTTTCAACTAGCGTTTCGGGGCAAGTAAAATTCGATTATTTTTGTATTTACTCTTTGAGTTCGCAATATTTCAATAACATCTGCAATACGTCCACTATTGAACGTTGTGGTCGGGCCAGCATAGGATGTTAAAAATTCATTCGACAATTTCGGTATTTGCTTTGTCTGCTTCATTTTCTTTTCAAACGATGACATATGTTATATAGGTATATATGAGAGAACTTTCTATCTAAAATACCGGTAAATTTCCTTTACCCGGAACTTTCCACATTATCATTTTTTCCTTTATTAAGAATAGTGAATTGTGACTACATTTAGTTCGATACATAGTCATTTAGTAATAAAATAATAATGTATTTTCAAACATTTACATCCCACACTTGGTTTTTGGGGATAATTTCAAATAAATTGAATAAGTAGTTTTTACATAGACGCACACCGCCATTTTGTTCTGTCATGTTGAATTCGTAACAGTCTATATAACATTTAATTTTTCTGCGGTTGAATAAGATTTTTTTACGTTGATTTTATTTGGCCACCATTTTGTATTGCCTTCTTCAATTTGTACCACAACTTTACGAGTTTATGTCTATATCACATTTAATGCGTGCGCAAAATTTTAAATTAATCTAATAAGTAGTTCTTCAGGCTGATTTTTTAAATATTTTATTAGAGCGCCATTTTGTTTTGCTATTTTAGATTTATACCAAAATGTTACCAGTTCATTCCTATCTAACACTTGATTTTTGTGCAAAAATTGAGACAAACTAGATAATTACTTTTTTAGTAATACTTTTTAATGTTTCACTAGGTCGCCATCTTGTTCCGCCATATTAGATTTTAACAATATTACCAGGTCATCCCCATATGACCCTTAATGTTTGACCAAAATGTAAAGTCAATCGGGTAAGCAGTTTTTAAGATATGCCGCGAAATGACAGATCGACAAACAGCCAGACAGACCAACGGAATTGATAAAATATATATTATTTTGCTACCTAGGGATGCTAAAACGTGAAGATATGTAAAACCTGGTGATTTTTTCATAAACCAAAACATTTTATTTGGACGCCATTTTGTTCTATCTTGAATTCGTACCAAAAATTAATCAGTTAATTTTCTCATACTACTTGATTTTTGTGCCAAACTTGAGGTAAATTGAGGTAGTTTTTTAGTAATATTTTTTTTAACAATTTATTAAGCCGCCATATTAGATTATTACTAAAATGTTACCAGGTCAACACCATATGATCCTTAATTTTTGACCAAAATTTAAAGTCGATCGTATTAACAGTTTTTTAGCTATGCCGCTAACAGACAGACCGACAGACACACAGACACACACAGACAGACAGATAGACAGCCAAACGTTGGAATTGAGAAAACATATCTTTTCGCATCTAGGAACCCTAAAGCGTGAAGATCTGCAAAGATCTCGGAAGATGATTTTTTCACGATTACAATACTTTACGAAGATTTATCCTCTCAAAAAAGGAAGTAATGAAATGCAGTGCGCCGTAATCTTCCAAATTCGATTAAAATGTAAACAATAATTTTTGACAATAATGCTAAAAAGATAAACCAAATTATTAAATTGCCGTTAGTTCAACGTTAGTGCCAAATATACAGAATGGTCCGTGAAGAAACTGTAACATCGGTAAGATATTTTAAATAGAATACACCACTTTTATAACATATTTAAAATATGTCCAAAATTCTCAACATTTTTTATGTAACATACTTTATACCTAATTTGAATTGTTTTCGAAATGCTGACAATTCAAAAATTGACCACTCGGGATTTTGAGAGGCTGTAAAATCTAAATGTTTGAATAGAACAATCCCATCTTACTTTTTATAGTTTTTCTCATGATGTAACTTTGCAATACAATATGACAATGAACTTTCCCGATTTTTTTTTGTTGAAAACCAGAAAAAACTACTTTTGCTTAGTTGATGTTATGATAAAGATAGTAGGAAACTAAAATAGAAATATACAACTTGTTTTGCCCTCAGTTAAACCGCTCAAAGTTTATAGCCTCATAAAAACAGAAATTGTAAATTTTTAAACGTCAATATCTCAAAAACTATTGCACTTAAGTATAGAACCTGCTGAATGAAAAATGCTAAACTTTTGCACACATTTTGAGTATGGAAAAAAATGGGTATTTCGTTAAAAAAATACCATCGAAGTCACCGATCACTTAAACGGATTATCCTGTACACATAACAGTAGTGAAAAAAAAATCTATTTACATGTTTTAACATTTGTCCAAAATCAGTAACAATACTGTCGCACAGATCGGCATCTCCTAAGTGAGCGGACAGATTTGTACTGTAGCTGTAGCCGATGTAGTGTAGAGTAGAACAGGAATAACGTTGTAACAGCACGTGTTTCGACGTAGACTCGCCTCGATCTATCGATCAGTCTATTTACGGGCACTAATTGGCTCCGAATTCAAGGCAGCGGGGTAGGTTACCGTAGGTTTCTCATTTTAATTGAGTTTTATACTTTGCGAAGGTGGAACTGTATGTTTTTGTGTTTTCTATAGTTTCGTGTTCTGGAATCTTAAGTGTAATGGCTTCCATGAGAGTGGGAAATTAAGGAATAAATAAATAAATAAATGCTTTATTGTCAAAAAAAAATTTTACAATTTTATGGACAAAGCTGTTGTAAAAAAAATAGTTTACAAACATCAAAATTAGCAAACAAAACAAAACAAAAACACATCATAAATATTATAGAAAAATAATATTTAAATCAAGAATTTAGAATATTAATATTATAGAATCCTAAAAGAAGTACATTAGAAATGTACTTTGTCAGTCGTACTATGTTATAAACATTTTCATAAATATAATGTAAAAAAAATAAAAAAGCAAAGTAAAAAATAAAAAAGTACGAAACAATTAAAAAAATACATATACAAAATTCGGTAAAAATGGTTGGTAATGGCAACTATCACACTAGGGGTTCATAAGGATAAAATTATGTGTTGTAAAACTCGTTCACGGTGTAGAAGGCACTTTCCAGTAAGAATGATTTCAAAGCCTTGCGAAATGAAGTCAGAGATATTATGGATTTGATGTTAAATGGCAGGTGATTATGCATTTTTTTTGCATTGTAGATTACTGATCTTTTAATTAACTCTGAGTGTGGGGTTGGAAGATAGAGATCGTGCTCAGTATTTCTGAGAGGGTAGTTGTGAGAAGGTCTCTCTAATAGAGCAGGTGCATGCTTACGAATTAAGCAAACCGATTCCAAAATGAATAAGCAAGGAAGGGTTAGTATTTTATATCTTTTAAAGAAATCTCGGCAGTGAGTTCTACTATTAAGTCTCAGTAGGTAACGAACAGCTCTTTTTTGTAGTATAAAAATTCGATCAAATTGAGTCGCACAACATGTACCCCAGAATGGAATAGCATATCTGAGGTGCGACTCAACAAGAGCAAAATAAACAGTTCTAGAGGTAGAAAAGCTAAGCTCCTCGGAAACAGATCTTAACGCAAAGCAAGCAGAACCCAACTTCCTTGATAAAGCGTCGATATGTGGATCCCATTTTAAAGAATCATCTACAAGAAGCCCTAGAAATTTTACAGAGTTTACGACATCAATAGTGGTGCCATTAAGGTCAAAAGGTTGCAGCGTGTTTTTATAAGACAAGACTTTCGTTTTAGAGATGTTCAAACATAGGAGATTAGAATCGCACCAGGATTTAATGGTGATTAGGTCATTAGATACAATCCTATGTAGGTCCGTGACATCTGGGTGGCTCCACGTAAAGCTGGTATCGTCCGCAAAGAGACATATTTTTCCACTAATGATTAAATTAGCCATGTCGTTTATGAACAGAAGAAACAAGATAGGGCCTAGCACCGAGCCTTGAGGCACTCCATATTCCATTGGCCTACAAGAAGACATCCTGTTGTCAACTTTCACAACTTGATTTCTGTTGCTAAGATATGACTTAAACCAATTGAGAGGAGCCCCTCTAAATCCATAGTACTGCAGCTTGTTAGTTAATATATTATGATTCACACAATCGAAAGCTTTGGAAAAATCACAGAAAATTGTTGCCGTAGCGTGAAGGTTGTTTAGGCTGGAGTAAACTCTATTAAGAAGGGAAAACATGGCATCGCTTGTGCATTTGTTACTTAAAAATCCAAATTGATGTTTTGTAAGTATTTCATATCTAGACAGAAATGATAAAAGCCTTTTTTTAACCAGTCTTTCGATGATCTTAGATAGCGTAGGGAGAAGTGCAATTGGGCGATAGTTCGAAGCTTCTTCTGAAACACCTCCTTTGTGAAGAGGTATGATTATTGCAGTTTTAAGGCAGCTTGGAAAAGTACCATTTTGGAAAGACATATTTATCAAAGCAGTCAGATGCTCTAGTGTGCACTCCGGCAGACTTGAATACATTTTTAAAGTAAGCCCATCAGTTCCCGAGGAAGATTTATTTTTGATATCATTAATTGTACTACGAAGTTCTGATAAAACTACTGGTGAAAAGAAGAAACTGTGCAGGTTTACCCTATGATTAGAGAGATATGAAATTGGGTCATTAGATTGAGATACGGATTTAGTCAAATCTTTGGCTACATTTACAAAATAATTGTTTAGGTCCTCAGGAGAGGTAAGGATAGTGTTGGATAAAGGAGTTTTGTTTCTTAAATCATTTACGATAGACCAGGTTTCTTTAGCTACATTTTTGGCGTTAGAAAGTCTATTATTGTAATAAATATCTTTGGCGACTTTAATAGTCTTATGGTAAATTTTTCTGTATGATTTTACATAATTATGAAAAAAGACACTGTCCGAAAATTTCTTTAAATGAGATAGTGACCGCATGTTCTTAGAAGATATACGTAAACCTTTAGTGGACCAGGGTTTACTTCTTTTATCTTTGATAGGCCTAAGAGGAAAAGATTCAGAAGCTATATTAGTTAGAGTTTTTATAAAACGAGAAAATTCAGTGTCGACATCATAAGTGTGAGAGTCCCAGTCAGTTATTTGACATAGGTGTTTGAAATTAATGAAATTTCTAACCGAAAAAATACGGCCTACTTGTCTAGAGGAATTTTTGGCTTTGGATGTAATTGAAAATTTTGTGAAAATTGCTTCATGATCGGAGAAACCTGGACTTAAGACATTACATTCGACGAAGCTAGGATCGAAAGAAGACACAACGTAATCTATAGTACTGGCACTTGTCTTAGTAATTCTGGTTGGTGAGTTGACGTGCATGGCAATTCCTAATGACTCAAAGATGGACTGAAGACATTCCTGAGCAGCACACACACTGGAAAAGTCAATATTGAAATCGCCACATAAGATTAATTTGCTTTTTACAGGAAGGGACTCGAGCAAACTTAGAAGGTTATGGCAGAATAATTGCACATCAGCATCAGGTGTTCTATAAATACAAATAATATAAAGGTCATAAGTATTGTGATAAACGATAGAAAATTCAAATACTTTTTCAGATAATAAATGATTATACTTTGATATTTCGGAAAAATCGTTGTTTAAAGACATTATCATGGTGCCTCCATGAGTTAAATAGTTCTATTAAATCTGGCAATTGTGGTATAGTTTTTAATAAAAACAGGTTGATTGATATTTAGCCAGTGCTCAGTGATGGCAATGACTTCTGGAAAATTTAGCTCTTCTAACAAAAGATATAATTCGTCTGTTTTATGTCTTAAGGACTGAATATTAAGAAAAAAAAGATTAAAATTACTATTGGTCAATTTTTTAGAGGGTGCTAGATCCTCTTTTCGCGTCATATTGACTAAAAATTTTTACTTTTTGATGGTGAACCACTAGAATAATATTTACCAGTACTTTCACGAATTTTTTGGAGCCGTAAAATTTTTTCCGAGGAGTAGAAAGATCTATACGCTGCAAGGTCTGAGTCCACTTCAGATGAACCAATCCCATAGGCATCGTGGAAGCGATAATACAACTTGCGCAGGGAGTCCTTGTCACTGGGAAGGCCTTCTGAAGCTAGCAATAATTTAATGCTAGTACTTGTATGCCCCTCAAAACACACACTAGATGGCTGGTCGTGTAGATAAGCAAGAAATAGCCTTAAGGTCTTTAGTAAGGAAGGATCCCTTAATCTGGCTAATATATAGCGACCATTTGCTTTATCCGAATCTTGGGACAGCCGCACTCTTGGTGGAGTCATTGGATCAAACTGCAAAAAATCATCTTTCCTTGCAGTTTTCTCCATGCTTAATTTAGAGCCCTCCAGTGCCAATGACCTACAAGCTGCTATGGCCTCCCTGTCAGAGGAATAGCCTTGCGCGGCCAAGCAAAACAAAATTGATCTCGTCGCTGCATTTAACCAAAAACAATCATCAGAGGAAGGTCTGCAGACTCCTCTTAAAAATTTTAGGTAAGTGTATTAATTCGTTCAGTATTTTATTTACAGAAGGATTTTTGCAAAATTGTTTCGAAATGTACAGTGGAACATTATATTACCGGGAAGGAATAATGATGGCAACAGGAATCAGTAAAACTATTTTTCAAGCTACTAAAAAGAAGGCAGAAACGTTTATGCAAATTTGGCCACTACATCTTTTTCTAGTCCCAAGAAGTGCCGACAAAGAGAGAAAAAGTATCCGCAAAACCTTAACCTCAACTATGAGATAAAGCAGGGCCGGCGCTAGGGTTTTTCTCAAGTAAAGCGAGTAAGAATGTTTCTGAACAAAATTGAGAACTTTTAATAGTGGGTTATATGTAGGGTCAAGTAAATCTTTTAATATATTGAGTGCATTACAGAAATGTATATAAATAATTATAATAATACCAGAAATTAATTTTTTATACAATGAATACTACATAATCATTAAAACTTTTATCATAATCAGCAAGACTTTAATTACCCTGGTCCCATCCTAGTAGTAGACCTAGCAGCAGTTTATACATACATTATGTGATAAAAATTCAACGGTATTATGGATAATTTTGAAAATACCGGTCCTGGTGGCTCTCTTTCCTAGTCCCAATCTGATTTAATTGAAACATTGTATGCCACGTACTAAATATGGAGAATATGTTCATATTTTCAAGTTAAGTCTACATGAAGCGTATTTTGGTCGGGTCCTGTGAAAACAAATATTTTAAACTATTTACTAGCTTTTTTAATTCGTGAATATTTTTTTTGCAAAATTGAAACATTTTACAAATCCCTGTTGTTTAAAATGCCATCAAAAACATCCCTTCAAAAACTTCGCAATTATTAGAACACCCCTTATATGATTTTAAAAATAGTTGGTCTGAATTGTAATTGAAGCAACACAGATTCGAATTACAGCAATTTCATTTAATAAATTAGTGCATTAGCTACCAAGAAATTTGAAAAGAAAACTTACATACAGGGACATTATTTATATTTCGCCACCCATTTTCAGGGTATATTTTCTTAAATAAAAAAAATGATAAATAAAAAAGTTGTATGGATTTCAGGGAACTTCCTAGAAAAAATAATTTTGAATAGAAAGGGTGACTCAGAAAATAGTACCATACCAAATTTTGGTTTTTATAAATGAAATGTCCTGTAAAATTGAAAAATGTGTCTATACTTGGATCTGTAGTTTTTCAGCTATTCGTTTTCAAAATTCCCCCTTAACTGAAATTCAACATATAATATCCTAGTTAATTTAGGTGAAATCGTGTCTATGGTGTCTTGATGATAATGTAAAAAATGATTAATATGATTCTAAAGTAAAACAATATTTCCTTATGATTAGGCTTAGGATAATTATGCATTTAAAAATCTAAAAATATGCATGCAAATATGCTCCGAAACAAGAGAAAATATGCACTTAAAAATGCATTTATTATCGGATCAAAAAAACAGAAATAAAGCAAAACCATAGCAATTAAAATATTATATTATTTACACTTCAAGGTATCCTTAAGACTCTATTTTTACCACTAATTTATTACATTAATACAACTATATAATAAAAGTATTGTTTTAAATAAAATTTTAATATATAGCTAACTAAACAAACTAACTAAAGAATAAACCTGTTTAAAATTTATTGTTTATGCTATTCAACCAGTTGCGGTTACATTTTATAACTATATGATGTAACAAAATTATCAAATTCAAGTTTTCTTCTACTATCTGACAATAGTACCTTATACTCGTTCAACATCACAAGATACAATTGAAATACATTCAAACAAATTCAAATCACTGTTTATTAAAAATTGTTCATTATCTGGATTCAATGTCTCTTTAATTGCACTAATATTTTTCAAATTTTTGTAACCAATATTTTTTTGTAAAACCATAGCTAATTTTTGAGAAATGACTTTATTTTTAGTGTTAGTTATAGTTTCACTCACTTTTTCTATCATTTCTACGCTTTTTGACAAAAAAAGTTCTTTCATCTCCAATTTTTTTATAGTATCAGACAAGCAAGAAAAATTGTTTTTAATGTAAATTAAATCTTCACGTACATCTGCTTTGCACAAAACTGTTTGTGCTTCTTGTATAAAATGCGAGTATTACGCATTAAATTGGTTGACTATGTTTTTATTGCCTGCGTTTATCCAAATTCCCCATCTAGTTACAATTGGTGATGGGGCAGGGGATATTTTCCTAAATATTTCTACCCGAGTCGGAGCTTTTAGGAATACTTTCTTCACCGAGGAAATCAGAGCGTTTACTCGTGGATAAAAAGCACGAACTTGTTCTGCAACTCGATGAAGTCCATGGGCAAGACATGTGGCATGGATCATATTAGGGTACAATATTTGTAGACCATTCATTGCTTTACACATATATGGAGCAGCATCTGTAATTGCCACTAACACTCTATCATATTTAATACCACCGGGCCATAAAAGAGTGAGAGAGTCGTTGAAAAATCCAGCAACAGTTGAATGATTTACTTTGTCTAAGGTCTTCATTGTAAGTAAATATGATTTATCCCTTTCTGCTTCTAACCCAACACATCCAAAACAAAATTAGCAACACATTTCTGTTCCACATCAGTTTCATCTAGTGACACCCATATACTTTTATCTTCCACTTTTTCCCGCAATTCGGTAACTGTCTTATTGTACAAATCTGGAAGGGCAGGATTACTTAATTTATTCAGTGGAATATCCGTAATAATAAACGGCTTGCACAATTCCTCATTGAACTTTGATCGTTTGAGTCCCGGCCCTGACGAAAATGCTGTGGTGATTAAAACTTGTTTCTGAGCACACTTTTTACTTTTTTGGATCTGATGCTTTGTAGTTCCTATGTGTTGTCATTTGGAATTTCTTGCCCGCAGTAAAAGGAACATCACAATATTTACAAAACAGCACAAAACCGTCAGTCGTAAAATTAGGAAAATCTTTCATGAATTGATTTAATACCGCACTTAATGAACGCTTTTCTTTCGGCATATTGGGCAATGTTCACGCCACAATGTGTAAACTAAACTGAATTGAAAAATTATTTCTAACATTCTTAAAACGTGCGTATTTATGATTGTAAATCCGTGGTAAATCCATAGTTCTTAAAGCACAGATGTTTTATTGGGTACCCATAACAATTTTAAGAAAGGATGGGTAAAACCCTTGGCCTGCCAGCAACTAGACATTTTTTATTATTTTATTATTATGGATTATATTTGAAATACATCAAATTTGTCTTGGGAAACAAAAATATATTCAGAAAAATTAGAATATATGCATTTTTCCTGTAATAACTGCAAAATATGCACTTAAATACAAAAATTGCCATGTATGCTTTCATGCAAATGCATATACAGTATACTCCGGGAATAACGTACACGGGATATAACGTACTTCCGGTTATTGCGTACACTTTTGATTGCCCCGGCCAAAATACTCTTGATTTTTAATCGGATATTACGTACCCTATGTAATTTGAACTCCGGATATAAAGTACGATTTTCAGTAGCCCAATTTCGGTTATAAAGTACGAGTGTACGTTAAAACCAGACTACCGGTCGGGTGTTCCCCGACATTGTCGGGAATTCCCCAGTAATCGTTTGCGGGATTTTTGTCGAACCGGCGCAGCGCTTTACTGCGATGACAGTCGGCATTTTTAATTCGACTGTTTTACGAAAAGGTACGCTAGTAAGATTTTTTATATGTGATAAATATGGCGGATCGACGCAAGTCAATAACTGTGAAAGAAAAGGTAGAGATTATTAAAAGTATTGAAAGTGGCATCAGCAAAACGGAAATTGCTAGACGAAAAAATTTAGCAAAAACAACAGTGTCTACAATTTGGAGTAATCGCGAAAAAATCAAGAAAGCAAGTGAAAGTAAGTCACACAGTGTTAAAAAAATTAGAAATCCTATACGCCATGATGTCGATCAAGCTCTTCTACGATGGTTTGAGGTTCGAAGATCCGAAAATATTGCAATAAGTGGTCCAATTTTAAAAGCAAAAGCCGAGGATTTTTCTAAAGAATTACAAGGTGACGATTTTAGTTGCTCTACAGGTTGGCTCGAACGTTTCAAAGTTCGTCACAGCATAAAGGTCGGAAAGATTTCGGGTGAAGCAGCAGATGTTAACAAGCAAAGTGTGTTAAACTGGTTAGAAGATAAGTGGCCCAAAATTTCAGAACATTATAGCAGTGAGGATATTTTCAATGGGGACGAGACTGGGCTATTTTACAAGATGACTCCAGATCGTACCCTTAAATTTGTGGGGGAAAAGTGTGTGGGAGGGAAGCAGTCCAAGTTGAGGTACACCGTTTAGGTTTGTGCAAATATGACGGGTAATGAAAAATGCAAACTACTTATTATTGGAAAATATGAACGACCCAGATGCATGAAAAATGTAAAAAATCTGTCATTTACAAGTCAAACAATCGAGCATGGATGACTTCAGCAATTTTTGGAAATTATTTAAAGGATTGGGATGAAAAATTAAGACGACAGAAGAGAAAAATATTGCTTCTGGTTGACAACTGTGCAGCTCATCCAAAAAACCTGATTCTTACAAATATCAGATTAGAGTTTTTGCCACCAAATTGCACCTCAGTCGTACAGCCTATGGATCAGGGCATAATCAAGTGTCTTAAATCATATTATCGTAGATCTTTTATGCATCGCCTGATCCAATCATTGGACAATAAGGAGACATTTAACATAACTATCCTAGAGTCAATGAAATTAATTGCTCAAGCTTGGAATGAAGTTACGCCAAGCACTATTAAAAACTGGTTTCAACATGCAGGTCTGATAAAATCGGTAGATGGGTTTGATTCAGACGATGACTTACCTCTGGTTCAGTGGGTCGAGAAGTACAAAAATATTGGCGACGATGACTGGGAAGTCCCCCTTAGTGATTGGTTGCACAACAACTATGAAGATCTAACCAACGTCGAAATGTATCTTCCTGAGCTAGATAGCTTTCAAACAATTGATGATAGTTTAGTAACAACGGAGTCATTAACAGATAATGATATTATTACTGAAGTTTTACATCCACATGATTTTCATAGTTCTGACAGTGAAAGCGACGACGAAGTTCAACAGGACAAGGTACCAAGTTATTCTGAGGCGCTCTGTGCTGTTAAAACAGTTACAGAGTTTTTACAATATTCTGATGACGTGTCCGATGATATTATGCAAGCGGCTTTGAATGTTGAAAAGCACATAAATAATATGAAGTTGAAATTATTATTGAAACAAAAACAAACTAAATTAACAAGTTTTCTTACTCAAAAAGACTAAAATATGTATTATTTGTAGTTTTAAGTTTTAATTTTTTTTAATAAATACTGTTTTTGGTTTAAATGTAGTTTAAACATATTTTTATACCCAATAAAAATACACATGTACGTACATACATATTTCTTGTGTTTTTTTATAACGTACCTCCGCCTATAGAGTACCGATATTTTTGCCCCTACAGGGTACGTTATAACCGGAGTTTACTGTATATCCTAAGCCTACTTATAACCAATAAATACTAAATGAAAATTTATAAAATGAAACAAAAAATGACAAATAAAATTAAAAAGTTAAAAATAAAGAGTGATTTTTGTTTAATCTTGCATTTTCTTCCCCATTCCTCTGTTTTAATACAGCTATATTTTCGGTTGTTTTCAAGACGGTGTCAGGCGAGAGTGCAAGCGTTAGACAGGAGGACTGTGACATCTAGACTGAAACTGTTTTAAAAAGTGGATTGAAAAAATACGAGCCAAAAAACGTTTTCAACCGGTTTGTTTTTTAAATGCTTGCCAAATAAAACTTTTGCTTTTAAAAGTGATAAATGTTTTGGTGCAAAAACAATTAAAGAAAGGGAACTAAATCTCTGGAGTTAGATTACGCCAATAATAAAAAGGCAAGGTTGACTTCTGAGATTTCCGAAAGATGGATCAAAGAACTGGAAACGAAAATGAAAAGCCAAAAGTGAAAGATTGTGATGTTTATAGACAATTGTCCTGCACATACAGTTACTGTAAGTAAAAAATTAACGAATACTGAATTGATCTTTTTTCAACCAAACATGACCTCCAAATTGCAACCTATAGACCAGAGTATTATAAAAAATATAAAATATCATTACCGAAACCGAATTGTTTACAAAATTGTTAATGCGCTTGATGCCAACCTTCCAGTCCAAAAATTGATTACCCTTAAGGGGGAACTGCACGCAGTATTATGGATCATTTGCAAACCTTCTGCCGCTGCAATATTATGTTAAAGCTGTAAGAGATATTTATTAGCTTTAAGGTGATTTAATTAGGAAAATATGTATAGTTGGGCGCTAAATACGATATTTTATGAAATAATTAAAACTAGAATTATAAAACAGAAGTCGATTTGTCCATTTTTGACCATTTTTTGACCACTTTTTGATGCAAATGCTATCGCATATAATTTTTTTATCCACAAAATGGCTCTTTACCGCCTTGCATTGATCCTTTGTCTACGTAACTGCAAAATTTGAAATGGTAAATCGTACTCATGTCTTTGTATTTCTGCAGCGCGTGAACCCTTTTGAACCCATTTTTAACCGAAATTTAATTTAAATTGCCTATACATAACACATTTTTTTGAAGCCGAACGCGCAGGAAGTTTTTTCTAATACGTAGGTACCATTTCATCTTACTTTGAACTTGACTAGACCTTATCGCTGATTTTTCACTTTTTGCGTGCAGTTCTCCCTTAAAGAGTGTCTAACCGAAGTCGTTAAAGTATGGAGTGAAAATGTTTCTCAGAAAACTATCGAAATCTGCTTTTCTAAAGTAGGTTTTACTGACAAAATTTACGAATGAAAAGAAGAAGGCGAAATGGATCTCGCTACCTACAAAAAACTGCTATCGTCGACGCAGATTTTTCACTTGAAGATTTCTTAGACATCGAGAATGATATTGGTACGACAGATCTCCCAACTAACCAAGACATAATTGATAATATAAAAAGTATAGAAGATCATGAAGAAGAAACTGAAATCGGGGAATGTCCTGCTAAATTTAGTGAAAATGAAATAAGAAATGCAGGAAAGTGTATCTGATCAAATCTTTATGCATTTGAATAAATGCGAGAATTTTGTTGAGCAATAATTGTTTTTCAAAAGTAATGTTCAAAAGAAAATAACTGATTATTTTTCCTAGTACACAATATGTATGTTATTTACCAGTTTTTCAAGAATACACAAATTTTAAACGTAGTATATACATATGTATTAACAGATTTTGTATTAATATTTGTATTTCTATGTAGTACATACATACATATGTGTGTATGTATTCAGCTCTATCCAGGCTATGTACTACATACATATTTAAACTTTCAAATGTTTAATAAAATCTTTTATAAAAAAATAGAGGAAGTGTCAGTTAGAGAAAAGTAGGACAGACAAGGTCTAAAATGGGCAACGCATCCAAAACATTTTTTGCAAATATCCACTGCTACCCAGCCACTTAAATTCAGAAAACCAAGAACTTTTGAAATGAATATTTTTGGATTTACCAGAATTTTTAATGTCTTTTTGACATTAATTGTCAGCATACTTGTTTGTCGACCCGTAATTAAAAGGTCCTTTTTGTCATCTTTCATTCATCGGGAAAATGGGGTGTCTAACAAACTACAAACAATGTCACTAATGGGCCCCAACGAATTAATTTTCAACCACACACACGCGCCACTCCTCCAAACAATAAAATAAAAGACCGCCAATGAAATAATGAATAAAGCGCGATCTACTTTACGTAAAATACGAACGGAAGCGTTAAACTGTGGTTCTTCCCTGAGGCGCGGTCTTCGTACATGCGATACTCTCGTTGCCATAGCAACGCATTATTTTCAGGCATTGTTTTCGTTACTCGCTGGAAGATTTTTACCAAGCTCGCACGTGGCTTTTCCGTTGGTGGATCGACACAAACAAGTTTGCTGTCGGTACGGTGGGCACACATACGGGTTTTAGTAATACGCACGCGCAAGTATATCATTTCGTTTTGTGTTTGCCTCTAGGTTTCTGAGGAGCCGCCAGCGGCAATACTACGAATGCATTAAATTTAACATTGCAATTATTGATAATCTTTAATGAAATGAATTAGATTTAATATTGAAAAGATTTAATACTGAAAATTAGTATATAGTATTGATTTTTTAAGTGTGTTAAAAAATAATTTGCCAGGTTTTTATTTGGTGAAGAGGCACTTCCCCTACTTCCTCCGAATAGCGGCCACTGATCTTTTCTAATAATTCAACTTTGCAATTTTTTTCGTTGGTTGTACCAATATAAAAACATATACAGGGTGTCAATTAAGTACTTGTACAAACTTTAAGGCGTGATTCTTTGACTAATTTTAGGATGAAAAGTTCAGATGAACGTGGGTCTGAAACGGCTTTGTTTCTGAGATACAGGGCGCCCAAAAAACAATTTTATTTGGTTTTTTGCTTATATTTTGATGATGATGAGAAATTCAAATATTAACTTAGTTTTTTTATTTAATATTAGAGGGCGCCACATACAGTGTTGTTCCTAAATTTAATTAACCATAACTTTTTTGTGAAGCCTTTTATGTCATTTTTAACTAGGCAGACCGATTCTTCATTTAATTCTACATAAAAAAGGTGCTCTTAGTATTTGTCCCTAAAAGCAGCCATTTTGGATAAAAATGGTTTGAAGTTAAATCTGCGTTGAAATTTTTGAAATTGGATTATTTTCGAGATTTTGAAAAATAAGCAAAAAAAATATATCTTTTATTGATTGTATTATCAGGTAAAAAACTTAAATCATTTACAAGACTAAAACTAAACTAGTTAATAACATTATTTTACAATAATTGTTGAAAATGACCACCGCCTACTTCAACGCATTTAATAAGTCGCCTTAACATTGATTGCCGAACTCTTTCAAATATACCTGGCGCCTGATTAATAATGGCACAAGATTCAAATATCCTATTTCTTAGATCCTGCTCATTTTGTACTGGACTTTTATAAACCAAAGACTCCAAGTGACTCCACAGAAAATAATCCAAAGGATTCAAATTTGGTGATCTGGGAGGCCAGGCTTGTGGTCGAGCTCTTCCTATCCAACGGTTAGGGTAATTCTCGTCCAGAAATTGACGCGCAACGACACTAAAGTGTGGAGGAGCTCCGTCGTGCATTAACCACATCCTGTTTCTGGTTTCTAAATCAACTTCTTCTAAATGGTTGGGAAGTTCGTGCTCCAAAAACCTTCGATATTCTTCGCCATTAAGCTTTGCGGAAGAATGCAAGGTCCAATAAGGTGATCACCGATAATTCCTACCCAAATATTGAGAGAAAATAGCACCTGAAAATGATTTTCTCTGATAGCATTCGGATTATCCTCAGCCCAGTATGGTTGTTATGAAAGTTAATTATCGAATTTCGAGAAAACGAGGCTTCATCTGTGAAAAGCACATGGCTTAAGAAATCCGGGGTTCGTACTAATCTATTACGCAACCAAACAAAAAAATCGAGTCTGAGGGGAAAATCTGTAGGTAATAGAGCCTGCACACGTTGCATATGATAAGGATAAAGTTGTTGGGACCTTAAAATTTGCCAAACAAGTGTGTGTGTGTGTGTGTAATATTCAATTCAAGAGCTATTTTCCGTGTACTAGTTTGCGGGTCTTCTTCAATTCTGTTTAACACAGCTTCTTTAATCTAACTGTTGCAGGCCTTCCTGGAACATCTGATGTCCTTTTAAAGCTGCCAGTTTCACAAAGTCTTGCGTAAATATTAATAAAAGTTTGGACGTGTGGCACCACTCGTTGAGGAAATCGCGCCTGATACATTCGTCTTGCAGCTTGTGCATTACCGCGAGCCATTCCATAATTAAAATGTCTGCCATTTCTGCGTTGGTATATTGGTAAATTTTGGACAAAACACATGATAAATTATTACTAATAATGCCAAATGATAAAAAACTACTTGTTTTATTCTAAATCAACTGCCATGACTGATTCTGCTACCATGGAAACCTCTCAATTGTTTTCCAAGGCCTGCTATGGATTCACCTATACGATTCTTTTGTGTACTGCGGCTACAGAGGAAAGATGCAGCACATTTTTTACGATTGCATTATTTTTATCCAATTTTCACTAATTTGGTAATTGTGATATGTGATAGAGTAACATAGCACATGATTTTGAAAAAGTATTTTTTCGCTTATATTTCAAAATCTCGGAAATGATTCAATTGAAAAAATTAAACGCAGATTTAACTTCAAACCCTTTTTTATCCAAAACGGCTGCTTTTAGCGACAAATACTAAGAGTAACTTTTTTATGTAAAATCGAATGGAGAATAGGTATGCCTAGTCAAAAATGACATAAAAGGCTTCACAAAAAAGTTATGGTTAATTAAATTCAGGAACAACACTGTATGTGGCGCCCTCTCAAATTAAATAAAAAACTAAGCTAATATTTGAATTTCTCGTCATCAATATACCCAAAATTTGTCCAATTGTCATGTTCCTTAACAAAAATATAAGCAAAAACCCAAATAAAATTGTTTTTTTGGACGCCTTGTATCTCAGAAACAAAGCCGTTTCAGACCCATGTTCATATGAACTTTTAATCTTAAAATTAGTCAAAGAATCGCCCCTTAAAGTTTGTAAAAGTACTTAATTGACACCCTGTATAACAACATATACGGATTTTTTTATATATAGTGAAAAACTTTCTATAGTAAAATTTCGGTCAACATTTTGGTCTTTCACTATATAGAGTGTGGACTGTAGTTTATTCGAGATTTGGAAGTGTGCTTTGCATATAGGTACAATATTTTCGATTAATTAAATATTTTTCATCAAAAAATGGTATTTTTGCGTACGATCGTCATGAAGACCCAAAAAATAGTATAATTACGATTTAAATCCTACAATTGGCAACGCTGACTGCAAGACGTGACGCAAAACTGCAATTACGTCATATCATATCTCATCTCAAACGTTTCTTATTCTTGTTAAATACATTTAAAATATTGTCCGTAAGGAAACAAGAAGTAAAAAACTGGATAGGAATTTATAATAAACATATGATTTCTTTTTGCTCACCTCTTAATATTTCACTTTTTGTTCTGTTTATAAAAAATAATGGTTTCTTGAAGAGGGACCAAAGTTGATGTTTAGTCACCACGGCTTGTAACTCTGAATGAAACGCGCGCTTGCCAATTTTCTTAGTTTTTACCTATCTTTAAGAACAAACTGTAGATATATATAGTTCGGGTAGATTTTGTGTATTAAAAATTAGCATTTTTTTTTTAGTTTTTACTATTTATAAAATGTGCTTGCGAGGGCGCCCTCTTTAGCGTGCAGTTGCACCGGCCCTGTGATAAAGAATATAATTTATAATTGTTACATTAACGAGAAACGATCGCCTACGGCGAGGCCTACGGTTAAAGGCAGATATTTTTACGCAGAGAAAAATATATTATTAATACACATTGTACGAATAGAGGCAGTTCAGAATCGATTTATTAAAATCATAGCATTTAAGGCTCACTGCACTACGGAAATTGCACGACAAACGTTTATATAAAAAAGAGGAGAAAAGTTACCGACATACTGTTTTATACAAAATTGTTACCTTAATTTAAAATGTTCCGGATCTTCTCTCGAAGATTAATTCTTAACTTTCCGCCACGACATCTAAGGGATCACACTTTGTTTGATTTTACCTTTTAAAAGACCAAACCTTGGTCTTAACAAACCCTTGGTTCGACTGCAGAGAACATTTAACTCGTATTATCATCCGTAATGTATTTACATATAAGAGTCATTTATTTTGTAAATCAATATTTAAGTAGGTAGGAGTAATTATCTCAGCTTATTACTTCCCCCGTAAAGGGTAAAAGTATTGTAATCGTGGAAAAATCACCCTCCGGTATTTTGTCAGATCTGTACGTTTCAGGGTCTTTAGAAGCCGAAAAACATGTTTTCTCAATTCCGTCGGTCTGTCTGTCTGTTCGCGGCATAGCTACTTAAATTGATTGACTTTAAATTTTGTTAAAAAATTAAGGATCATTTGGGGATAACCTGGTAACATTTTGGCAAAAATCGAATCTGGCAAAACAAAATGTCGGCCTAGTGAAAAATTATTACTAAAAAACCACATATACAGTTTATCTCATTTTTGTATAAAAATCAAGTATTATGTAGAAAACAATTTTGGTACGAATCCAAGATGGAGCAACAAAATGGCGGCTTAATAAAATATTTAAAAATTCAGACTGAAAAAACTACCTAATGGAGTGATTTCAAATTGTGTGCCATAACTAATTGTGGCAAAGAGATTAAGAACGGGTGAAGCGCAGCGCAGCTTGGTGCACAGCGCCGCACGCGAAAAATTTTCGAGGGGCCACGCCCAAAATGGCTACTTTTCTAACCTTTTTATGATGAAAATTATAGCTTTAGAGCGTTTTTTAATACTTAGGGGAAATAATACGAATTTATAAGACTTTAAATATATTTTTTGTTCTTAAAAAACAGTTATGTACCTATATCTTAAAGCCAATTTGGATTCGATCGATGCAAAACTGCTTCTGCTTCCGAAGATCCGAACGCACTAATTTACATTAATTCTATAATAAGCGAACAAGCGCCTGCACCAGCAGTTTTATGCCGTTCCCATCTCTATTTGGCTTACTGATATTCACCATTGCGTTGCCATAGCAACTGCCGTAAACAAATCTAAGTGTGAAAGCCGGCGTGCGGGGGGAATCTGATGCGGAATTTCGTACTGCTGATTTTGATTCCTTAACGGGTCGCTCTTATGAAAAGGTGTTCAGCGCGCTACGTTTTTAAGTCATTATTATTTTTTGAGTAAATAACGCACTAGTTTTGATAGAAAATAATGCTATAATTAAGTAAATAATGTGAATTTATATACAACATACTACATTTTTATAATAAAAATGTAGATTATAAAATGCTTATATTTTAAAAATAGTTTTATTTTTAAGTGAATTGATTGGAAAATGTAGGTGAAGCGGCGCTTCACCCGCGTCCCCTGGCGAACCGCCACTGTAAAGAGATGAGCTAGTAAAACTGTGGTTCTATTTCAAGATGGCGAAACAAAATGGCGGGCAAATAAAATATTTTTAATTGGGAAAAAAATCAATCTCTCAGGTTTTACATATTTTTAAAACCACTCATGAGATTGACTTCAAAGTTTAGTCAAAAATTAAGGTTCATATGTGGATGACCTGGTAATATTTCGCTAAAAATCAAATATGGTAAAACAAAATGGCGGCCTAGTAAAATGTTAAAAAAATTATTACTAAAAAACCACTTATCCAATCTATCTCAAATTTTGCACAAAAATCAAGTATTATGTAGAAATCAACGGGTAAAATTGTGGAGGTCCGCCATCGGTTTAATAAAATATTTCAAAATATTTGTAATCGTAAAGAAAAAATCAATCTCTCAGGTTTTACATATTTTAGCGTGCCTAGATGCCAAAAAATATTTTTATCAATTCCGACGGTCAGTCTGTTTCTCAATTCGCGGCGTAGCTTAAAAACTAACCATCAGAGTGTCTTCAAATTTTAGTCAAAAACTAGAGGTCAGATGGGGATGACCTGAAACACAGGCCAACACACATTTTGGTGCCTGCGATTTTTTAACTGTTCCTGGGTAATTTTTGGATGCAGAATGTAAAAAAAGTTCTCAGATTTTGTCTATAAAAAAAATTGTGTATATATTTTACGTTATAACTGTTATAATATATAATATTACTATTGCCAGTTAAAAAAACAAAGACACACGGATTTAAGTATTTATTGCAAAAACTTAATTTACATAATTACATTAGTCACTAATCACATAAAATTTTCTTTTATACGACTTTCTAGAATGGAGTTTATTAGGGCAGTCTCGCTGAAGGCTCCAGCAGTAGTCCGCCATCATGTGGCTATCCCATCGTCCTTGATAACGATCTTTCATAGTTTTAATATCCTGATGGAATCTTTCCCTCTGTTCTTCACTACAATCACCTAAGTTTTCTGGAAAACGATCCAGGTGGCTGTGGAGGTAGTGAACTTTTATACTCATGTTACAGCCGAGAATATTAAAATTTGAAAGCATAGTTTCCACTAATTCTACGTAATTCTCTGCCTTATGATTGCCAACAAAATTTTGTACTACTTGAACAAATGAACACCAAGCGTTAGATTCAGTCTCGTTCATTGATGTGGTGAATTGTGGATCTTTAACAATTTGCTCTATTTGAGGACCATCAAAGCTTTAGTTTTTCCGTGCTAATGCTAGGAAATTTACGTGACAAATACCCAAAACAATTTCCATCTCGATTTAACGCCTTCACAAATTGCTTCATTAGGCCTAGCTTGATATGCAAGGGAGGAAGTAAGATTTTTTTTCTTGAAACCAAAGGTTCGTTGATCACGTTTAGTTTTCCTTGAATCATGACATCCCTTGAAGGCCAATTTTTGTTAACCCAGTGCTCATTTTTAGCTCTGCTGTCCCAAAGGCACAAAAAACAAGGATATTTTGTATCAACACAAATTGCCCACTGATGTTCTTCGTATTTAATTTTTCTCAAAACTAATGCAATTTTTTCATATTCTTCCTTCATGGTAGTAGAATGACCAATAGGAATTGAGCCATATTTGTTACCGTTATGTAAAAGAACACATTTTAAACTACGTTTTGAACTGTCAATAAAAAGGCGCCAATCATCTGGAGTGTATTCAGGCAAACCCATTTTTTCTAAGAGCCCTTTTATATTGTTTCAGAATACCAAGTCATTTTCCTGAGCGAAAAAAGGCAGCAGATCCTTATCTCTTTTACGATAAATAAAAAGTAATATTAGTACCTAGACAAAGTAGATTTTTTTCTTTTAATATGGATGCAAGTAATTCAGCGGATTCCTTTGAGAGATTCAGGTCTCTTATAAGATCGTTTAGTTCTTCTTGATTGAAACACTGCGGAGTTGCCAAATCTGCTTCAAATTCGCTGTCGTTTTCTGATTGAATTCTTTTAACTTCGTCAGACGTTGATGTTTCTGTATCATCTTCTGTCAGTTCGGGTAGACTGCTGAATGATGGAACGGGTATTTCTTCCGAATGCGCTACAGGCCTTCTTGCAGAATCTATATCAGGATATGTCCATTTGTGTCTATTCTTTCTATTTATGCCTTTAATATTAACGAGACAAAAATAGCAGTCGCCATGATGGTTTCGCGGTTCTCTCCAAACCATTGGTACACCAAACTTTAGGCACTTCCTCTTTCCAGTTGTCCACTGTCGCAAATGTTCAACACATGTTTTACATATGAAATGTGGGGCTCAAGATTTATCTTGATCTCCTAAATGAACGCCGAAATAGGCAAGATAAGCTCTTTTCACAAAGTCAGAAATCGTTTTTCTGCTCTCTTTCAAAGTGTATTCACCACACACATAACAAAAAACATCGGGATGATTTATACAAGTACGTCTGCTTGTGGATGCCATTGTTTCAGTTTAGTGTCTTGATACTACAAAACGACCAAAATTTACACCAAATGATAGCACAACTTTACTTGGGAAAACTCAGTAATATACTAAATAGAGTACAGCCAAGCAGGTATAGAAGGATCGGGTCATAGGTAATTACAGGTATAAAAGCAATTAAGAGCAGTGTATTGAGTAGTTCCTAGTATAGGTACATTGGGTCAGGGACAATTCCAGGTATCCATTTGGTTAATTAGATTCTGGGAAATTTCTATTTTGACGATTAAGTACATATTTATCTCTTTAATTGTTGTCCTTTATCAGAAAAAAATATCAATTAACCTGTAACCCGTATCTCAAAAACTAGAGCTGATAGAAAAAATGTGGTGGCATTTTTGGAATCAGCACATTAAAAACATCTAAAATCAGATGTTAGATTTCCGGCACCAAATTTTTGTTTTCATTTTGTTACCCTGTGTAATATTTTGGTAAAAATTCAATATGCCGGAATAAGATGGCAGCCTAGTGAAACGTTAAAAACCCATTACTACAAAAACCAATTGTTCAATTCCTCAAATTTTGCACAAAAAAATTATATAGGAATGAACTGGTAATTGGTATGAATATAAGACAGCAAAACAAAATGGCGGCCTAATAAAAAATGGGCCTGAAAAAAATACTCATTAGATTAATTTCAAATTGTGTGTAAGTCTCATATAGGGATAAACTGGTACGGATTCAACATGACCAAAATGGCGGTGTATCTAAATGTAAAAACTACTTATTTAATTTTTTATTATATTATGCCCAAAAATCAAGTGTGGCCTAGGAAAAAACTGGTAAAATATTGGTAGGAATCCAATATGATGGGACAAAATGGCGCCCAATAAAAATATTTGAAAATGTAGCATATATTAGTATGTGCTACTAAATGACTATATACTGAACTAAATTGGGTCACACTTCAGTATTCCTAATAAAAGGAAAGATTCATAACGAGAAAGCCCCGAGTAAAGGAAATTTACCGATTTTTTCACTTTAGTTTGTAACATAATGTTATTAAGCGGGTTCAATTTTTGAAACACTAAGCTCTATAGGCATCCTAATTAAATAAATAAATAAACGATGGTCTTGTCACAAGACACCAAAGTTTTATGTCAAAGAAATGACGATAATTCTTAAGTAACATATACTAGCTTTAGCTGAAGATATAAGTTTTTGTTTCAAGAGCTGATACAAGAGAAAGTATTCTTGATGCAAAATATTTATTTTGGCTCACCTGAAGCAATAGAACCAATGTTTTATTCAAGAGTGCTCGCATTTGGCCCTATCCAAAGTCGCGAAGCTTTTGACAGAATGGCATATGCATTTAAATGAAGGAACTTTTTTTTCGGTATACTTTTTTTGGAATAGTGTAAAATAATCCTACACACATACACTAAAAAATACAAATGACTGAATTAAAAACCTCCTCATTTTGAAGTCCGTTAAAAACCGAATTTAATAGACAGAGATATGCGTTAAAAACCGAATTTAATAGACAGAGATATGCCCCCGACAATATAGCCCGTATCTGACCGTTTGGCTTCAGGCCCGTTGGTTGTCACTTATCAAAGGGAACGCTCCAAAAATACCTTTGAAAACTGGCAAAAGAGTATTTAAAAGTTTTCCAATTTCCGGTTAACATGGAAACCTGCCTTTCAGAGAGGAAATTCATTTTCCATTGTTGCCAAATGAAAAAAATGCGGACGCCTTTGAATCGTCAGCTTTTAGCTTTTCTCTTGTTCGTCGGATAAATTGAAGCTTTGAACCAATTTGATGTAAACAAGTCAACCTCGAATGGAAATCCAATCTAATTTTAATAGCGTTTTGTATTTGCCGTGTTTTATTCAGCGCTAGCTCGGTTAGCCCTTTTTTGCGGGTAGCTGATTCTAGAACTAAGTTTCTTTACTATCATAGAGCGTGTTGAAATTGCATTAACTTTAATCCACATCCCGCTTCGAGAACCGGAATCTGGCCCTCGAATTACAAATAGAATAAGTATTTCTAGATGATATTTTCTAAAAGCACAATATAAACTACTTTCTGTCGTAGAAGAAGAAATTCCTCAGTTTCTCTTTTAAGTATTAAAAAGTTGGCGATTGTTTTCTCTGTGCTTAATAAAATGCCCTTTATTTAGGCATTCAAATATAATTCCCTTTTGCTTTTTCACTGTTCGATAGAACAAGTTTCAGTCTTTATTAGATCCTGGAAATAATTGTGTACTTCCCTTCAAATGATCACAATACAAGAGTTCTAACCACACTACACCACAACTTGTTACGTTCTGGACGCGCGTTTCGCTAACCAAGTTAGCATCATCAGCAGATGATATAAACTAAAGTAAATTATCCTAACCGAGACTATTTATAGGTAAATGTGGTCACACTTGGTTGCACCCGACTGAACCGTTGTCAAGTAAACATTAGAGGGGACTATAGGGAATAGGCCCTCTGTCTTTATTTAGTGCTTTTTTACCACATTTAACTATTTCTATACTCTCAAATGCATCCAATAATCTATTATTAGATACATTTTTAATCAACTTAAGATTATTTATTCCTATTCGGTGATTGTTTTCCAAAGCATGTTGGGCAACGCTTGAATTTTCTGTTCTTCCGTATCTTAAATGTGCCATGTGTTCTTTAAAACGAATGTTTATGGAGCGTTTAGTTTGCCCAACATATTTTAGATCGCAGTCATTACAGCTAATTTCATAGATGCCACTCCTCTCCCTCAAGTCGACTTTGTCTTTGGGGTTTCCAAGGAGATTTTTTAAACTATTCTCCGTTTTGTAGGCTACTCTAAAACCTACGTTTTTAAATACTTTTTCGAGACCTCTCGTATATCTGGGATCATATGGGATTACTATGAATTTATTGGAAGCCTCAGGTATTTGAAGAGTAGTGGCATCTTTTAACATTTTCTTATGCTTTTGTCTATTTACTAGTTTATGTACAAAATTATCATTATATCCATTACTTTTAGCTATATTTTTAATCCGATTCATTTCATTGTTAAAACGTTCTTTACTTAGTGAAAAATTGACTAACCTGTGAGTTAAGAAATGGAATGCTGCCATTTTGTGTTGACAGCAATGAAATGAGTCGGATGTTATATATCTATCAGTATTAGTAAATTTCCTATAAATATCAAATTCTAATTTATCGTTATTTCTAATAACTAACGTGTCGAGAAAAGGTAATTGCCCATTGTTCTCCTTTTCGTACGTAAAATTAATGGAAGGATATTTATTGTTTAATGTTTCTAAGAAAGTGTCCAAATTTTCTGTTTTAGTATCAAAAATAGCAAATATATCGTCTACGTATCTATACCACACCCTTGGGAAATACTTGAGTTCTTTTTTGAATTGGGTTTCTAATCTGCCCATAAACAAATTTGCAAGGAACGGAGATAAGCAATTGCCCATCGCAGTTCCCTCTAGTTGTTTATAATATTTATTGTTGTACTGAAAAAAATTTTGATTCATACATAATTTTGTGAGAAGTAAATACTCATCAATAATTTCTTTCTTCAAATTATTGATTTCAAGTAGTTCCTTTAGGTACTCTAAAGCTAGTGGTATGGGTACACTAGGAAACAATGAGCTTACATCAAAAGATATTAAAATTTCACCTTCTTTTAAGTGAACATTCTTAATTTTATCTAAGAATTCTAACGAGTTAGTAACCTCAAAGTTATCATACGAGATATTTAATTTGCCGAATTCTTCTACTAACCATTTTGAAATATTGTACGTTGGTGATCCAACAGCTGAAACAATAGGTCTCATGGACTTCCCAGGTTTATGAATTTTGGGAAGGCAATACAGTTTAGATAACTGTGGGTTACCATGTGTTAGTTTGAATTTTAGTTTATCGGACACAAGGTTTTTACACTGTTTTAAAGTACTTTTTACTTCTGTTATCATTTTTGATAACGGGTTTTTCTCAATTAAATCATAATGACCAGTTTGAATCAAATTGTCTACTCTTTCAAAATAATCTGTTTTGTCTAGTATAACAACCTTATTTCCTTTGTCAGCTTTTAAATAAAAACATTCCTTTTTCTTCAGTCCCTGGATAACTTCAGTGTTTTTACGAGAAACATATTTTGACTTGTTGTTAACAACGTTTTTTGAGATTTGATTTCTGCAAGCCTCTCTAATGAATCCCTTAGTTGACTCTGGCACGTATTGAATGGAACTTTCGGAGTATCTCTGTTTCATATTGAATAGCCGGATTAAAAGTTTTTCCATTTCAGATTAACATAAATACTTGATGCTTTAAAGTAATCATCTTGTTTGGAGTTTATAGAGTCCAGATTTGTGAGATAGCAGAGAATTCCAGAATAAATGGTTCTGCGTTGCTGGATTCTCGTTCTTGCAGATCAGTGCCAAGTAGTGTTTCAATTTTGGATAATTCCTACAACATGAATTCTAAAATTGTTCAAAGCCGCTGGCACAATGTCACAATGATACAATCATCAACGCGCCAAAGGCGGGAAAAATCTGTATTATTACGGGGAACTCCCGGCGTATAAAATAAATCGGGATTAATACCGGAATTGATCGGTCTAATCCCGGTATTTTCGAAACAGGTTTTTCCTCCGAGTTGGTGTGGGTTTACGGGAGATTTGTTTCATTGGAATTAAATTCTATTGTCTAGATTTGTATTTTTGAAGAATTCTCTAATATGAGGGAGGGTTTATTGAAATGTTGACAATTGGGGGGATTAATTCTTTCAATGATATATTTATGGATGAGAAATGATATCCCATTCGTGAACAGCCATGATGGCAGTTACTTTTCTAGAGAGATTTGCGATGGGGATGTTTTCATAGAATGTCGTTTTGACTTTTTGAAGTTTGCTTACAAGGGGGGATCCCATTCTTCATAATTCACTCATTCAAATTGATTTTGATATGGTTGTGAAATAACTCTGTAGGACTTTGACCCAGAAGATATTGTTAATGGTTTTAGTGGAAGGGTAAGGGGACGAGGTTAGGGGTTATCGCTACAGATGACATAATTACTTTTTTAGAATATGTATGTAAGTAATGTTATAAAAAACAAATAAAAACAATAACAATTATTTAAAAACCGCCAAATTTCCTTTATCCGGAACTTCCCCCCTTAATAATATTTCCGTTCATTAGGAATAGTGCGCCCCAACTTAGTTCGATACAGAGTCATTTAGTATAATATATATATATATATATATATATATATATATATATATATATATATATATACCGGCACAAAATTCCGCCACTCTAAAATTTTGACTAAGTTCAATGTTTTATAACTTTTTTATTTTTATATATATATATATCATGATTTTATATATAGTTTATTAGATCCATTTAATGTGTTTTTCTTCATTTATTTTGTAAAGTAGCATTTTTCGATTAGACTATATTATACAGGAGTAGATCAAACTGTTGTTTTTTGTCGTCACTTCAAAACACCCTGTAGAAAAATTGAGGTAGATAATTTTATTTACATACTGTTTCTGGTAATCAATAATGTATTCTAAACATTTCGTTTTTTGATTTATACCGTTACCTCATTTCTGCTTCGAGCTGCAAAATTTTAAAAGGAACGCTGATTTGAAGCCTATTTTTATTAAGAAAAACACAAGGTATATCACAAAGATAATTAACAATAAAAATTCAATAACAGCTTGCAGTCTTCGTGGCATCGATTGAATAAGGTTACTTATTCTTTCCTGAGGAATAGCCTGATATTCTTCGGCCAGCGCCAGTCGTAAGTCTTGCAAAGTTTGTGGTTGCACAGGACGACGCCGTACGGCCCTTTTAAGTTGATCCCAGAGATGTTCGATTGGGTTGAGATCCGGGCTACATGCGGGCCATTCCAATCTTGGAAGTCCAACTTCATCCAGATATTCGCTCACTATACGTGCAACGTGAGGTCTAGCATTATCATGCATTAATGTAAATTGGTTAATGAAAGGAGCAAATATAATAATACTTATAATTATTTATAATATAACGCTGTGCGGTTAGGGTTCCATTTTCAACAAATACAAGATCGGTTCGTGCTTCGGTAGAAATACCCGCCCAAATCATAACTGAACCGCCATGATATGAGATTCGTTCTGATATGGTGCAGTCAGCATGTCTTTTATTCCTATGTCTGTATACCCGCTCACGACCATTTGGCGACCTCAAACAAACCCTGGATTCATCTGTGAATAGTACGTTTCCCCACTGTTCTAGAGTCCAGTCATCCCATAAATGCAATCTTGCAAACCTTAGTCGTTGTTGCCGATGACGAGGAAGGAGTTGTGGACATACTGCTGGCCTTCGTGAATGAAGATATATATTCTGCCAATATATACGTATCGTTTTTTCACTTACATTTATCCACTAGTCATTTGCAAGTCATTTTTTAGACACACAGCAGTAGATCTTCGATCTCTTAAAGAACTAACGACGACAAAGTGATCATCAACTGCAGTGGTTTTTCTTTTTCTGGCAGAGCCTTGCCGCCTTGTAAAAGTTCCCGTCTGTAAGTACCTATTCCAGGCATCTCGAACTGTAGACCTCGGAATTCTCAGAGTACGAGCGACATAACTTTTTCTACGGCCATCCTCTATTAACGCAACAATTTTACCCACGTCTGCTGGAGTTAATACCATATTGACATACAACAAATTATAATATTGTCACTGTCAAACATTCTGTCACCTACTTAGCCAACGTAGCTAATTTTTAACCGAAAGCTTGACATGCATTTTCTAAAAATAACATTGTTTTAATAAAAAATCTGCATATATCGAAGCAGAAATGAGGTAACGGTATAAATCAAAAAACGAAATGTTTAGAATACATTATTGATTACCAGAAACAGTATGTAAATAAAATTATCTACCTCAATTTTTCTACAGGGTGTTTTGAAGTGACGACAAAAAACAACAGTTTGATCTACTCCTGTATAATATAGTCTAATCGAAAAATGCTACTTTACAAAATAAATGAAGAAAAACAAATTAAATGGATCTACAAACTGATAACAAAATCATGAAAATCGGATAAAAAATAAAAAAGTTATAAAACATTGAACTTAGTCAAAATTTTAGAGTGGCGGAATTTTGTGCCGGTGAGTGTATATATATATATATATATATATATATATATATATATATATATGATACCCCCCAAGGAAACTGCTTGATGAGCCTTGCCGGGGCAGATACCACGATAGCAGATTGGCACCTTGGCCCTGGAAACAAACATAGCGTCATGTTTTGGTCGATTCTCGACAAAATGGTGAAGGAGTAATCCTTACCGTTACTGATTTCGTTTTATTTATATATATATATATATATATATATATATATATATATATATATATATATATATATTTCTTAATTTTCTTAGTTTAAGGTCATTATATTAAACAGCAATTTAGAAGGTATCGTTTAAAACATATATATGATGCCTTGGTAACGTTTCGACCATAGTTTTGGTCTTTTTTTATTACAAATTTAGCACAATTTCTACATGACAAATAAAAGTATTTAAAATTTAAGATTTAACAAAATACATTTTTTTGCCTTTCATAAATGGTTTTTTAGATGATAATTTACTAGTATTATTTATTTGTTAATTTTACGTTCTATGGTAAGTCTTAAATTTTAAATACTTTTATTTGCTATGTAAAAATTGTGCTAAAAAATTGTTTAGGTTTGAAAAAGACCAAAACTATGGTCGAAACGTTACCAAGGCATCAAATATAAGTTTTAAAAGATACCTTCTAATTTGCTGTTTAATATAATGACCTTAAACCAAGAAAATTAAGAAAAATATATTATTGAAAAAGGGTTCGTAGTAGAATAGCAAAAATATATAATTTCTATAATTTCTGCACGTGCAAAACGGCCTACAAGAAGAATTGCTTTCGATTATGCTACAGGGTACCCTCCTGCGATCATGATTTCTGGGCCTCTACCCTCATCAGGCAGGCTTGTACTACAGATTGCTCGATATGACAAAATGGAAAACGAAACGTCAATCATACTGGAACAGTACTACATGCTAACACTTAGCGCCACCTAGTGGGGCTCCGGTGGTTTCCGGCTACAGACCCATAGGTATTTTGGCAAAGTATGCACTAGCACCATCATGCGGAGAGTAGATACTAAAATCGATAAAATTGCGCTTCACACATCTTTATGAAAAGATAGTGTATATATACATACATATATATATATATATATATATATATATATATATATATATATATATATATATATATGTATATATGTATATATATATATGTATATATATATATATATATATACTATTTAATTTTAATTTAAAGTCAACGAATAAGAAGATTTTTTTCGTTGATTTTTTAAACATTTTATTTGAGCGCCATTTTGTTTCCCCATCTTGAATTCGTATCACCACTTTACGACTTTATCTCTATATTAGACTTAAAGCTTCTACAAAATTAATAAAAATATACTTACCCAATGTATCTCAAATTTTGCACAAAAAAACAAGTATTATGTAGGAATCTAAAACTAGTTGTCGAGTAGAGATGAACTAGTAAAACTGTGGTACTAATTCAAGATGGCGGAACAAAATGGCGGCTAAATAAAACATTTATTTTGTAATCGTGAAAAAATAACCCTCCTAGATGTCTGTTGTTCTGTCAGTTAGTGACATAGTTTAAAAACTACTCATCAGTTTAACTTCAAATTTTCTAGAGAAACGTTGAAAAATTATTACCTAACAAACTAATTATCCAATGTCCTCAAATTTTGCACAAAAATCAAGGGGTACATAGGAAAGAACTGGTAACATTTTGCTATGAATATAAGATAGTAAAACAAAATGGCGGCCTAATTAAATATTTTAAAAAGTCGGCCAGATAAACTGGTGAAGTTGCGAATTCAAAATGGCGGAATAAAACGCCGGACAAATAATTTTTACTTCCTTCCTAAAAGGGAAGTATTGTAATCGTAAAAAAATCAACCTCCGAGATTTAGATGCCGAAAAACCGATGTTTTCTCAATTCCGTCTGTCTATCTGTCTGTTCGCGGCATAGCTAGAGATATACTTACTCCGATTGACTTTAAATTTTTGCTGAAAATTAAGGGTCATATAGGGATGACCTGGTAACATTTTGGTAAAAATTTAATATTCAACATTCCAATATGGCGAAACAAAATGGCGGCCTGGTGAAATGTTAAAAAAAATTATTACTAAAAAACTACTTATCCAATTTGACTCAAATTTTGCACAAAACTCATGTATGTAGGAGTCAACTGGTAAAATTTTGAAACAAATCCAAGATGGCGGAACAAAATGGCGGCTTAATAAAATATTTAAAATTCCAAAACTACCTTAATGGATTGATTTCAAATTGTCTGCCATAACTAATTGTGGTATAGATACGAACTAGTAAAATTGCGGTACTAACTCAAGATGGAGGAACAAAATGGCGACCAAAAAAATATTTGTAATGGTGAAAAAAATCACCCTCACAAGTTTTACATATTTTCAAGTTTTAGCGTCCCTAGATAAATATTCAAAAAATATTTTTATCAATTCTGTCGGTCCGTCTGTCTGTGTGTCAGTTCGCGGAATAACTTAAAAACTACTTATCAGAGTGACTTCAAATTTTAGTCAAAAATGAAGGGTTATATGGCGGTGACCTGGTAATATTTTGATAAAAATCCAATATATCGGAACAAAATGGGGGCCTAGTGAAACATTAAAAAAATTATTACTAAAAAAGCTTATTGAATTTTCTCAAATTTTGCACAAAAATAAAATGTTAATTTACAATTTTTTTTCCAAACTGTTCAAACACTATTCCCGATTTATGTTCACAATTTTAATCGTTTATTCACTTCCTAGTAAGGAACATGAGCCCGGAATTTTATAGTGGCTTGCCTAGTGGAATGCTGAACAGCCAGGCATTGTGAGAAAGGAAATAAGCGTAAAATTAATATTAAAATTTCAAGTTTATATATCAGGAAACACATGGTACAAATATTTAATACCTCAACTGTTAATAAACACGGCTCGAACTTGTGCCATTAAAACCATAAAACCAAAACGTGGATATCCTAACCGTAAAGGATTGCACGTTTTAAAAACTGCAAGAAAACCAGACGTGGAAAAAATTAATTAGGAGTCTATCTTGGCCGCCAATTTCCGCCGCCGCAAAGCGTAGAAAAGTGTCTACTTTTTGTTATGTTATGTAATAAAATATTCTGAACAAGAACCGCGAAGAAACACGGCTAAGATTATATAGCTGCAGTATGTAAATGTCTAAGGAAAACGGCGCCACAGATACTCATCATGAACGTAGATGCGTAGTAACGTTTATTATTCCTATAAAATTATCATTTGACGATCGTTCATATGCTGAGCAAAAACTCTAATGTGAGCTTCAATTATTATTGCATTTTGCATTGGTTGTGTTATTAAACTCGTATAGGGTGTCCTACGTAAGATGACGTATTATTTTATTTCAGAAGCTGTATAGCGTAGAGGAAAGTAGGCAGCAGTGGAACACTATTTAATTATACTACCATATTTATTAAATATACAGGGTGTAACAAATACAAAGAAACGGCGAAATATCTTAAGTAGCGCTTACCTGAATTTAATGAAAATATGTACACTTTAAATTAGTTTTTTTTTTAATAAAACCATATATTATATTACTTTTTTTTAAATCTGCCTAAAATTCCCAATCCTTTTTATTAAGAGCACTTTTTATGAAAGTCAGCAGTTTTGGCGAAAATAAGGGTCTAATATCCACAATTTAATGTATTACCTTTTATTAAAATACCTGTACAAAAAAAGGTTACCTGATATGTTTAACAACGTCAGTTTTTCTGATTTATAAAAATGGATACTAATGATAATAATAATAATAACATTCTCATACGCTCTGAATTCACTAAACACAGGAAGTTACACAACGCATGTAAGGAAAGATCACTATCGAGAGAAAAGAAGGAGGAAGGGGAATTATAGATATACAATCGCTAAATAAAAAACAAATTTACGAATTCAGAAAATTCTTCCACAACAAACAAACTAACCTCCACAAGGCAATAGTGAAGGCAGACAAGAATTATACACCGCTCGACCTGTCTCAAAGGAGCCACGCAGCAGACGCACACAGTCACATCCAATCACGACTAGAAAAGATGAACACCTGGTCTGAAAAAACACTTCACGGAAGACACAGATACCACATAAAGCAAGACCATATACATAAAAAGCTTTAATATACGTGGTTACAAGAATGGTAGCTGTTCCCTGAAACAGAAGGTTTCCTGCTTGCCATCCAGGACAAAGTCATAGTAACCAGAAATTACAGACAGCACATCAAGGACACAACCTTTGAAGACGAGAGGTGTAGGAGATGTCACCAGCAGAGAGAAACGAACTGCCGGAACTGAATACACCGTGAGACACCACTCAGCAGCGAAGGTCGTTCATCAAGCATTAGCCACAACATACAAACAGAGAACACAGACCGTTACTACCATTATACACCAACATCTATACTTGAAAACGAAGACTACAAGCTCTACTGGGACATTGACATCCACAAAGATAAAACAATCCCCGCAAATAGACCCGATATCACCTTTCAATCCAAAAAAGAGAAAATCACTTATTTAATTGACATGGCCGCCGTGAGAAGATCGCCAAATACACCGACTTGGCAATGGAACTAAAAAGGCTGTGGAAACAGAGTCATCATTGTTCCTCTCGTCATATCAGTAACAGGTCTCACCCCAACAACGTTTACACCGCATTTGGCTCAATTAGGACTTAATACAGACATTCACAGGAACATCCAGAAATCGGTCATTTTGAAAACTTGTAGCATAGTTAGATCATTTCTTAATACACAATAGTTGTGTTTTTTTATTCATTTCCTTTTTTTTATTTTTATTTTTTGTACTGACTTGGTATAATCCCGTCAGTATAAAATACAACCACAGGAATACTGTGAGACAACATGTCATAATAATAATAATAATACATTTATGGTTTTACCAATAATTTACATGAAATTAATACAGTCTCTGAATACTACTATTTTGGCAAACAATGGACCTTGCTAAAGCAGACATCCAGGTACAGGACCTGAATACTGTTCAAGCCCCAATTTATACAAAACAATTAAGAATATATGGCATTGTTTATATACGGTGTGATACATATATAATCTGAAATTTTGTAACTCTACTTCTGAAAAGGAAATGTAAATGAGAGAGGAGGGTAAGGAAAAGTAAAAGAGGAGAAAAAAACAATGGAAGAGAAAAACAATAGTGGGGCAAAAAGACATAGTTTTATTTAAACAGGCACAGGATATATGTGTTCTGCTTTTGATACCATAAATTAGTCTTAAACATGAGTTTTGAACCTTTTGAACACGATATCGATCATTTGCATCAAGACACGGGAAAGATACTATATTACAATAATTAAATTGGGATAATACAAAAGAGTCGCACAACAGCTTTTTGGTTTCCAAACTGAGATAGTGCCTATTTGAATAAATTAGTTTGAAATTGCTATAAGCAGTGCGAAGCTTTAAAGTAATATGCTGTTTAAAGCGTAATTTGCTGTCCAATACTAATCTTAAATTTTTACATGTATCAGAGAAAGTCAACAGAGTTCCGTTAATTTGTATTTGCGTTATTTTTAATTTGTACAACCTGACTTACCAAATGCAATTACGGTCGACTTTCCAGGATTAAGAACCAAGAAGTGCTTTGATGCGGTCCTGTAAAACTGGCTCAGGTCTAAGTTTACTAGATTCTGCGCCCCTTTAATTTGGTGCATCTCAAACGAAAAATATAGCAGAGTGTCGTCTGCGTAGAAATGAGACCTACAGTGCTGCAAGAATTTACAGAAATTACAAGTGTAAAAGGTAAATAGTAGCGAACCCAAAATGCTTCCCTGAGGTACACCGGTAGATAAAGCTAAAGAGCTCGAGTCCTGCCTACAACAAACGCCCTCCTGTACACGATCAGATAAATAAGAATTTATTAAAATACGAGCATTGTCGCTAAATCCTATAAAATGAAGAATTGAAAAAAGAATTTTATGATTTAACATGTCAAAAGCTTTACTGAAATCAAGAGACACTAAAATACTAACCCTACTCTCATCCGCCGCCCGCAGAACGTCATCCATAATGCAAGCCAAAGCACTCTCGCAACTATGATTGGGTCTAAAGCCCGATTGGGTCTCTGGCAGAATATTATGAAAGAAAATTAAGAAAAGCCCTGATTTGACTTTCCAGTACTTTTTTCACTATTTTAGAAAACGTGAGAAGTATACTAATACAGCGTAAATGCCCATACTCGGTGGGATTGCTTATTTTTGGCAATGGAATTACTGGCGCCTGTTTCCATAAGACTGGAAAGTATGAAGACAATATACATTCAATCACGATGTGGATAATATATGGTACAATAAACGGACAGCAAAGAATCATCATGGTCAAATTGATCTTATCAGCCCCAACGGCCCTTGATTTTGTCTTTTTAATTACATTAGATATTTTATTTACAATAGATAAATTAAAGTCAAAAATTCATTGAAATATGTTAAATAATTATTGTTATAAAAATTTAAAATTTCCTGACTTGGGTTATTGTTACCTGCCACGGAATTAATAAAAAGGCTATTTATTTTACCTGGATCAATAAGATTTAAAGGTAATTTACATTTTTTTTCCTTGACTAAATTTAGATTTTTCAGCTCATGCTATTTTTCTTTATATGTACAATTTTCAAATCTAGTTCGTAAATATACTTTTCTTTCAGTTCTTATTGCGAAAGTGGTATAATTTCTAAGTTGCTTATAAGATTCATAATGCACAGGTTTTTTTAATCTGTTTAAATCTTTTTAAAGCTTTGTTTCTTAATTTTTGCATTATCTTAATATTTTCGGTAATTCACGGGGCATAGTTACAATTTTTTGTTTTACTAAAATTTTTTACCGGAGCATGTTTCTTAAAAAGAGCTAAGATAAGACTATTTAAATATTCCAATTTTTCGTCAACAGAAACTAAGCGAAAAATGTGCTGATCGTTTAACTTAAACCCAAAGAATTGAAATTTTAGTTATAATGGATTATGGGTATAGAATGCGAACCCTGCAAGATGTTTGTAACATTTTTAGTGACAAATATTCTAACAAAAATCCAATAACTAAATCTACTGTAAGTAAAATTAAGAAAAAATTTCGTGAAACTGGAAAGATAAAAGATGTTTACGTTCTGGCAGACCTCAAACGTAAGAGATGATGATAACGTTCTGAATGCTTTAATCTGTTTAGAAGAAACAACCTACTTTTAAAGTTGAGACGTTGTTTTCCCTTGCTAGTGTTTTGGTAGCAACAGGAGGAATTATTGTGCTTTCCTGTCTGCCAGAACGTAACAGCATCTTTTACCTTTCCAGTTTCACGAAATGTTTTGTTAATTTTACTAACGGTAGACTTAGTTATTGGATTTCCCATTTTTATTTTATTTTTATCCCCATAAACCAGTATATCCTTTTGTGTGCAGGTATTTTGATAAAAAGTATTGGAAATTTTACCCAGATTTTAAAAAAGGGATATAATAGAGGGTGTTCCATTAAAAAAATAATTTTCCTTTTATAAACGAAAAACTTAACAACAATGCGGAACTCGCCATTGGATCCGGCATAATATCATACCTATGTGTACATAACTTCATTAAATTCAGGTAAGCTGTACCTGAGAAATTTCGCCGTTTTCTTACTTTTGTTACACGTTGTATATGTTTTAATAAATTTTGTGATTTTCACAACTTAACTTAACCCTTATACATTAAGTTGAAACCTTAAACAGAACATAGAAAACAATACTAAATTTATAAAAATACATTAATATGAAAGGGAATACATGACCCAAACGTCCCGCCTAGTTGGGAGGTTTAGGACCAAGTACAGAGAGGCTTGCGACTTTTTAATTTTATATTCTGATAAGTCTATTCCAAACGTGAGAAGGAGACTACACCTCTCTCTCCCTTCAATTATTTGTGGTTGAGGTAATTTCATCTCAATGTCATTACTTTTAACAATACTTAGATCTACTTTTTCTAAAAAATAGAACTTGTCAACACACAAACTTATTTTCCACCCTCTCTACAAAACTTCACGAGCACGAAGTCATTGACCGCTATGGCAATATTCAAATCAACCCCTTCTTCTTCTACTTCTACCAACGTCTAAATCACTACACTATTTTCAAAATTGATTTAAATTGTAAAATGTTTTAAAACACTGCTTCAATAACAAGGACATTTCTATGCTTTTAAATAAAGCGCTTTTGTGCAAATATTTTGCTTTTTTAATCATTGATTACTATTTAACGGTTTCTCTGTCTCTATCAGACTTTCCAATCTGCGGGCCACATTGGATATTTAATTCCTTTTCATTTGCTGTATTATGTTATTCCGCTTCTCTACCAAAGCTTGAACCATCTCTGCACGACTCTCGGGAGCTTTTTAGAAAAACCGAACCCTTTCTCCTAGTTTATTCCATAAACGTCCGATGGAATTTATGTCGGGACTTGTTGGTGTGTAGTTATCTTGCATCAAAATGCAATGCTTACCAATTAAAAAAGGCGGAAAAAATTACTAATTTTTCATGTTCAATGGATTTTATAAAAAGCACCCCTTTGTTTTTAATCTGACACATAAAGAGAGAAGATAGCTAGAATTTAAAAACATTATGCCGGCAGTATGTAAATTTCTAAGCAAAACGGCATCAGACATACTCATGATAAACGTAGATGCGTAGCAACATTTATTATTCCTATAAAATTATCTTTTAACGATCGTTCATAACTAAACATAAGAATAACAAAGTAACAAAATAAAACGAGCAAAGAAGTTAGATCGTCGCACTGGCATTTATCAATGAAATACAAAGCGTTTGGAAGAATTGCCACGCGGTTTTGTTGCAACTAGTCTAGTTTAGTCTACAAACGAAGTATAGGGGAGCACAATTTACGAAAATGAAAAATATAAAACCACCTATTTGTGTGTTATATCACTAAAATGTATATTTTTGATTGTGTTAAATAAAACATACATTAACAGGGGCTGGCTTAGGAATAAAGAAATATTGCAATTCTTGTGTTGCACACTTCCAAAACCAATTTATATGTGCCTATTGACGCCACATCGACATATTCCTATAATAAATTTTTCAATAAAAAATATTTAAACAACAATTATCTATCAAAGTTATGTTTGGTTTAGCATTGTAATAGGATTAATTGATAACTGGAGATTAGTTATGGGAATTTAATTTAAATAGAAAAATTATTTATGCTATCTGAAGTAAATAAATTCTATAAATTAGATTACACTTTTAATAACCATCCAGTATTCATTGCGTTAATAAACATGACAGGTTATTAAAATATTCTCCATTATTTTATAGTTGTTACAAACTACCGCCAACATGACAACATGCTTAGAGTATATACAGGATGTCCCAACTAACGGCTCCCCAAGAAAACAAAATAAAAAACGCTGGGACTCGTTCATTTTTGTTTTGAGGGGGAAACATTTGGCGCTTATTTTCAACTTCGCTACAAAAAATGGTCAAGTAAAACCGTATTTTGAAGGTCTTTCGACCAAGATTACAACTGCCGAGTTTGAAGTCTCTGTTGTGATGATAGCTTGTCAAAATCTAGATTTATTTGAATTTAACAAATTAACCGCAAGAGTTATCTAATGTCAAATTAAGGGATATGATGAGGATCAGAAGATCTTGAAAATGAGCTATCACTTAATCTTTTTGGCAACGGAGTGTTTCACCGCAAAAATTTAAAATGGTAGTGGAGTTTGAGAGAGAAAATCGCAAGAACACAGTAACAAATTGTTGAAAAGGGGACATTCAAAGAGTGATCTTATGTGGGAGTATTATTCGGATTGAGATAAAAATTAGAACATTTTTAACTTGTAATTTTTAGAGGTTTTTAATTAACAGGAAATAATTAATGGGAAATTTTCCAAAAATTAAATTTTTTTACAAAGTAGAGTAATTTATATTATGAATTACTGGAAATGTTTGACGTTTACTTCCATGCAGTAATACAATCGAGCTTCGAATTCCTCTCGAACATTTTAAAATGTTTCAGGTATTAACTGACGACATTCGGCTACGATTCGCTCTCTTAAATCCTCAAGTGAATCTGGCTGTGTCTTATAAACCTTTGACGTCAGTTGTCCCCAAAGAAAGAAATCTAACGATGTCAAATCAGGTGATCGTGCAGGACATTCAATTGGACCTCTCCTTCCAATCCATCGATCGGGAAAAGTAGTATCAGGAAAATCTCTCACCGGACGAGCGTAGTGAGGCGGTGCTCCATCTTGTTGAAAAAATCTCGTCTTCAATTAAATCCTGGTCGTTTTCTAAAATGTCAGTAATCTGTGGATTGATGGCATTTTCGAGTAAATTTAAATAATTTTCTTCTAAATTTAAATTGTCTTGCCTAGAATTCCCGCCCACACATTTAGTTTTAAAGGAACCTGGGTATGCATTTCCCTGAATAAATGGGAGTTACTGTCTCTCCAGTACCTGCAGTTGTGGAGATTTACTTCTTCGTTTAAATAAATGCTTCGTCAGCAAAATAAACATTGTACAATAACAAGTTACGGTTGTTCAATTTTCCAGAAATATTCTCACAAACTCTACGATCAAAATCGTCTTCGTTAATCTCGTGAACTATTGATATTTGAATGGTCGGAACTTATGGGATTTGAGAATTCGGTGAACACTGCTTCGGGATATGCCTGAAACTGTAGCTGTTTGTCCTATGGAGTTAGCTGGGGGCTATGCAATATGGCCAAGGACTGCAACTTCAACGTTTTCATTTCTTATAGGTCTTACTCTTTCATGTTTTTTATTGCCAACTGATCCAGTTTCTGTAAATTTTGTCCACACTTGTAACACACTTCTACGGGTCGAAGAATGTCCAGGATGAATTTCATTGAATCTTAAAACTCTTGCGCAATTATTGTTCCTAATGTAAAAAACAATAATTTCAATTCTTTCTTGTATCGTATACGTCAATTTAAAAATTGTGAAATACTTTGTGTTTGAGACTTCAAATGTGAAATGAAATGCACATCTTGGATTCGTACCAAAATTTTACTACCTAATTCTCACATAGCACTTGATTTTTGGGCAAAATTTGAAGTAAATTGGATAAGTAGTTCTTTAGTAATATTTTCTTAAACATTTTATTAGGTCGCAATTTTGTTTCACCATATTGAATTTTTACCAAAATGTTACCAGGTCATCCCCATATGACCCTTAATTTTTGACCAAAATTTCGAGGGGTAATCCACTGACGAAAATAGTGTACAAACTCATGAAAATACAAAAAAATACACATAAATACTCACAGTTCTAGGAAATACATGAAAATAATAAGAAAATACATGAAAATATTAAGAAAAAACAAAAAATCCGAGAAATAGAAAATACAAAGAAAACACAGAAAATACTCACAATTCTAGATAATACATGAAAATAATAGGTTAAATAAGACTTAATTTAAAGATATTTATGTCATGACCATATCTTTTTTAATTTCCGAATTTCCACTACTAACTTTTGATTTTTAAATAGAATGCCCTATATATGATTGCATATTTAATAAAAAGTAAAGAATCACCCACCTAGATATTTGCAATATTTTTTGTTTCAGATCCCGAAAAATATTGCTGTTCCATTCCGGTTATATGAGGGATAACTTGGTAATATTTTGGTAAAAATCCAGTATGGTGGAACAAAATGGTGGCTTAGTGAAATGTTGAATATATTGCTAAAAAACAAATCAACCTGTATGACGAAAAACATGTTTTCTCGATTCCGTCGGTCTGTCTGTCTGTTTGCGGCATACCTAAAAAAATTATTACCAAGAAAGTGCTTATCCAATTTACCTCAAATTTTGCACAAAAATCCAGTAATATATAGGAATCAACTGGTAAAATTTTGGTATGAATCCAAGATGGCGGCTTGATAAAATAAATTTAATAATAATAAAATTTTTGTAATCTGAAAAAATCATCCTCTCACGTTTTACATATCTTCGCATCTAGAGATGCCAAAAAATATGTTTTATCAAGTCCGTCGGTCCGTCTGTCGGTTTGTTTGTCTGTCTATCAATTAGCGGCATAGCTTAAAAACTACTCATCAGATTGAAATTTTAGTGAAAAATTAAGGCTCATATGGGGATGACCTGGTAATATTGTGGTTAAAATCCAACATGCCGGAACAAGATGGCGGCGTAGGGAAACGTTAAAAAATTACTGAAAAAGCTAATTATTCAATTTATCTCAAATTTTGCACAAAAATCAAGTATTATGTAGGAATCAACTGGTAAAATTTTGGTACGAATCCAAGATGGCGAAACAAAATGGCGGTTTAATAAAATATTTAAAATTCAGCCAAAAAAAACTACTTAAGGATCTAATTTCAAATTGTCTGCCATAACTAACTGTAGTATAGAGATGAATTAATAAAACTGTGGTATTAATTCAAGACGGTGGAACAAAACAGCGGCCAAATAGAATTTTCGTAATCTGAAAATATTATTCTCTTAGGTTATGCATCTTATCATCATCATTATCTTCGCGTTTTAGCGTCCCTAGATGCCAAAAAATATGCTTTATAAAATCAATAGGTCCGTCTGTCGGTTTATCTGTCTGTCTGCCAATTCGCGGCATAGCATAAAAACTACTCATCAGATTGACTTCAACTTTTAGTCAAAAATTAAGGTTCATATGGGGATGGTAAACCTGGTAATCTTTTGGTAAAAATCCAATATGACTGAACAAGATGGAGGCCTAATGAAAGGTTAAAAAAATTATTACTTAAAAACTAATTATCCAATTTGCATAAAAACCAATTATTATGTAGGAATCAACTGGTAAAATCTTGGTACGAATACAAGATGGCGGAAAAAAATGGCGGCATAATAAAATATTTAAAAATTCAGCCTGAAAAAAACTTCTTAATAAACTGATTTGAAATCGCGTCTGTAAACCAGATAAAGTCCTCCGGTTTGAGGAAGGACGGGAAGGGATCCGTCCATTGTTCTCTCTCAGGAACAATTACCCGAAAACCCTTAGAGGCTATTGAGACCGGAATAATGACATCTCTCCTAGCTACGAGAGGGTCTGATTTGATCACTTTCCCCTCTCTATGTATCCAACGAACCCAGTCGTTTAAACGAACAGGAGCCTTTCTCTACAAACAAGTGTAGAGGACTTAGTCCCAGAATTGCCTCCATAGCTCCGGTGGATGTGATTCTTATGGTTCTTATATGCACAACACGAGGTTTTAGACCCCAAGTTGATCCGAAGAACCATCTGCCCACAGACACACTGTGGTCCTTTTTGTGACCCTTTCAATATAAACCCTCCAGGTCAGTCGGGAGTCTATTAAGATACCCAGATATTTCACCGACCCAGAAGGTCTCAACTTTTTGCCAAAGAGGGTGAGCCTCTAAAGGTCCACTTTGTCCACTTGTGGGTAAATTGTACCATTTCGGTCTTATCCGGATTAACAGACAGACCACGTTTTTTGCACCACTTTTCCATCATTGCCAAAGCCCTCTGCATGAGCTTTATAATGGTGTTTGGGAACTTGCCTATTACTATAATGGCACACTGTCACGCTCCCAAGGGAAGATATTATGATTCCGCTTTCAAAGATGATAGGATTTCTGTCCAGTGCGCAATTTCTTATAAAAGCAACCACGATCTTCTCCATAGTTTTCGAAAGAAAAGAGAATAGACTGATGGGTCTAAAGTCCTTAGCCGTTTCGTAGCAATTACGACCCGGTTTAGGAATAAACGCTACCCGAACCCTGCGCCATCGTTCGGGAATATATCCCAAAGCCAGGCAGGCCCAAAAGAGACGCAAAAATGGCGGCTTAGTAAGTTATTTAAAAATTTTGCCTGAAAAAGCTATTTAATGGACTGATTTTAAATTGTGTGCCATAACTAACTGCAGCATAGAGATGAACCAGTAAAACTGAGGTACGAGATGGCGGAACAAAATGGCGATCAAATAAAAATTTTGTAATCTGAAAAATCACTGTAGCAGGTTTTACATATCTTCGGGTTTTAGCGTCCGTACATGCCAAAAATATGTTTTATCAATTCCGTCGGTCCACCTGTCGCTCTGTCTGTCTGTCTGTCTGTCTGTCTGTCAGTTCGCAGCATAGCTGAGTAGTTTTATTCATCACATTGATTTCAAATTTTAGTCAAAAATTAAGGCTCGTATGGGGATGACCTGGTAATATTTTGGTAAAAATCCAATATGACGGAACAAAATGGCGACCTAGTGAAACGTTAAAACATTATTACTAAAAAAAACGAATTAGATAGCAAAACAAAATGCCGGCCTAATAAAATAATTAAAAAACCAGTCTGAAAAAAACTACTTATTAGATTAACTTCAAACTTTGTGCAAGCATTAAGTGTCATATAGAGATAAGTTGATAAAGTTGTGTTACGAATTCAAGACAGCGGAACAAAATGCAGGCCAAATAACATGAAGACATTGAACTTGGGTCAAAAATCAAGTGCGTCACTTTTTTTGGAACTGAGTGTAATTATGATACTTAAAAAAAATTAACCCACTAGTAGATATGCAGTACTTCTATGTAGATACATATTTTGCATGCCTCAAATTAAAACAGGAATAATCAAGTAATGTAGTTTTTAATTGTTTATTGAAAGTGTGTTGGTAAGTATTTTTTTGAAATTGTTAAAAAAAAGTTGTGTAGGTATTAATGAAAACATGTTAACATTTCAAGAAAAACTTTTCGAGCATGTGCAACAAAAATTTTTTTGAAAATCTACCCAACTTTACATTTTCTGGCCGTGGAATTCCGTGCAACTTAATAAATACCACGTGGTTTCGGTGGGTTTTGGTCCAATTTCAAAAGAAATAATTTGATTTCATTACCGACGTTTCGGATATATTTTAACCATACTCAGGACTCTGTAAACATAGAGGACAGAAATAGTACTTGGAACTGTATTACAAATTTTAAACAAAAAAACACAAAAAAGTGAAATGTTTACGAAAAATCTAAAATTGTAACGACTATACAGGGTGTCCCGAATTGCAGTGTCCAAACTTTAACAGCGCATTCTGCATTCAAAATAAGTCCTAATTTTCTATATAAACATATATAGCAAATGCTTCGTTTTCGAAATACAGGGCGTTAAAGTATTAAGAAAAAAATTGTTATTTAGTCATAACTTTTTTAGTACTTGAGATATTGTTATTAAATTTGGTAAACAGCATTTGAGTAACAAAAGGCATTTTTTGATTTGAAATATTTTTTAATTCTTTATCAGTGGCGTCCGTAGAGGATTTTTTATTGAATATTCTTAAAGAAAAAATGGTGCGCTACTGCTTTTTCTGAAAACAAAAATCATTCCTAAAATCCCCACTTAGTTTGGAGCAAATTTGATCCCTTGCCTTTTTTTCGTGCGATGCAAGGATTTCGAGTTAAAAACTAAAAACTATTTTTATGTATGGCGTAGTTAAAATTTCCATTATTGTTAATTATTTCAGTTGCAAAACCTTTAACATCTTGGTATGCCATGATTGCATTTTTGTGACAATTGAACAATTGCTAGTTTCGTCTTTAAAGTGTGACATTTGAGTTTTTAGAGTAAATAAATGTCAGGTACATTACAGTTTATACAAAAAGGTAATTATCAGTCTAACTAGTGATTTCAAAATGGGGTTATTCAGTAACTTTGAGTATGCTGATATTCATTTCGTTTATGGTTTCTGTAATGGAAATGCAAATGCAGCAGTACGGGAATACCGACGAAGATTTCCAAATAGAAGATTACCTTGCAAACAAGTTTTCATTAAAACGCATTTAATGTTTAGGAATTTTGGACTCAAAAAGAATCAGAGAAACGAGGTAGGAGAAATGAACAATATCGAAACGTAATTTTAAATAAGTTTGACAACGATAGGACATTAAGCCTACGAACAGCAGCTCATAATTTACAAGGCAACGCAGTTTTTGTTTCTAAAAATAAGGCTCATCGCGTTTTGAGGAAAGATCACAGGAAGCCATTTCAGATGCAGCCAGTTCAAAACTTACAACCTGGTGATGCCGAAAAACGTGTCAGTTTTTGCAATTGGTTTTTGCGCCAAATAGAGGAAGACGAGAACTTCTCAAAAAAAATTTTATGGACTGATGAAGCCACATTTACCCGAAGCGGCTTAGTAAATTTCCATAATTTACGAATCTGGAGCCATGACAATCCACGTGTTGTACGAACTAGAGCATTTCAGCAAGAATTTTCTGTTAATATTTGGTGTGGTGTAATAAATGAAATTTTTTTGCGGGCCCCATATTCTACCACCACGCCTAGATGGACAGTTATTTAATGATTTTCTGCAAAATGAGTTATTTCAATATCTAGAAAATATTCCTCTAAATCTCAGAAACGAATTCTGGATTCAAATGTACGGGGCTCCCGCGCATTTTGCACTTGTAAATCGCGAGTGGTTAAATAATAATTATCCAGAACGGTGGATTGGACGATTACGAGTTACAGCCTAGCCACCACGTTCCCCTGACCTCACACCTGTCGACTTCTTTGTGTGGGGTTATTTGAAAAATTTAGTTTATTCCAGACCAGTTCATACAAGAGAAGAACTGATTCTAAGGATAGAGCAAGCCTGTGAAACTTTGCGAGCCAATACGAATTTTATACGCCATGCCACTGACACAGTTAAGAGCAGATGCCGAAAATGTGTCGAAGTTAGAGGAGCTCATTTTGAGCAATTATTAATAAATTATTATTATTATAAATTCTAGTTTTTGTAAAATTAATTACGAACTTAGTTAATAAAGAGTAGTTTCTGTAAAATGAAGTATCATCTTCAAAATTGAATTAATTCTAATTACCGTTTTACAAAATGAATCGAAGATTTTAGAATTATAAACTCATCTGTCATACTTTAAAGACGAACCTAGCAATTGTTCAATTATCACAAAAATGCAATCATGGCATACCAAGAGTCGATAATGAAGGAATGATGGTAAGTACCAAGGACATTAGATTTAAATAGGTTGCCTGCTAACTTCTGCGATGTCACCCTGATAACCCAAACATAATGCAAATCTCCATTACAACGGGTCGATGACGTCATCTCTCCTTAGTTGTCAGACAAGCTTTTATTTTAGAAACCCTACATACGTTGTTCAGAAATTATGAACTCATCGGGAATGCATGAAATAAATATCGGAAACCAAATAATTTTAAGAACTTGCTGTTACAATCCCACCTTAAAGGTTTTGCTACTGAAATTAACAATAATGGAAATTTTAACTATGCCATACATAAAAATGGTTTTTAGTTTTTTACTCGAAATCCTTACACCGCACGAAAAAAAGACAAGGGATCAAATTTGCTCCAAACTGAGTGGGGATTTTAGGAATGATTTTTGTTTTCAGAAAAAGCAGTAGAGTACCATTTTTTCTTCAAGAATATTCAATAAAAAATCCCGTACGGACACCACTGATGAAAAATTAAAAAATATTGTGAATCAAAAAATGCCTTTTGTTACTCCAAGGCTGTTTACCAAATTTAATAACAATATCTCAAATAATAAAAAAGCTATGACTAAAAAACAATTTTTTTCTTAAAACTTTAACACCCTGTATTTCGAAAACGAAGCATTTGCCGATATATGTTTATACAGAAAATTAGGGCTTGTTTTGAATGCAGAATGCGCTGTTAAAGTTTGGACACTGCAATTCGGGACACCCTGTATAGGTTACAAAGTATTTGAGTTGATTTCAAATTTAAACCAAAGGGCAAAATTATAATATAAAAGACGAACAAAAAACATCATTTACAATATAAAAATTGAAACAGATTAATGATTACCAGTTAAAATTAATGACCATCGAATTTAAGAAAAATTAATTAAAAAGTAATTTTTAAGTTATGCCCATAATCAAGTGTGGCATAGGTAGAAACTGGTAAAGTAATGGTAGGGATCCAATATATTGGAACAAAATGGCGTCCAATTAAATTGGTTCACACTTCACTATTCCTAATAAAATGAAATTTTCATAATGAGGAAAGTTACCGGTTATTTGAAAATAAATTCCTGTAGTTTTTTAAATAACATTTGACTCCGTGCTTCTGTCGACGAAAGCTTTATGTTTCGAATTGTATAACAGGAATTTGGTTACAAGTTTGCCTATTATTAAATAAATAAATCGATCTGAGCCTGTTTCGAAGCACGTTGCGGTTAAATTGTGCCAGCGGAATTTAATTTTTCGGTCTGGAATGAGAGTGTGAAAACGTACAGACCTTTCCTGTGTAATTACTGCAGTTTTCACAACAAAGCCATTATTTAGTTTACAGCTTGCTCTGTTGTTAAAAAGCTGCGCTAGTGAGTGTGCATTGATTCTCCCCTTTTAACAGTATATTTAAAAATTGCACAAATGCAAACACCAGGGCCAGGGCAATATTGTTTTGTCTTTGATGTTGGTTGGGTAGGCGACGGTGATTTCAGTTTCAGACGCTTTATTGTTTACGTAGTTATGTTTACTTACAGCCTTCGCTTAGCAAGCGTTTTCGCCCTATTTTTATAGCTTATTATGACTTCCAAGTTTATGACCGGGACCGTGGGCAAGAAAGAGTGGGACTTAAACAGTTCACGTTACGTGGAACGGCTACAAATATTCGCCTTTTTTGTGTTTATTGTTCGTGTTTGTAAACGTGGTGCATTTTGATTAGCAAAGCAATTTTTTTGCTGTGACAAGCTTTTTTCATCTCATACAGTAGGATTTAAGTAGTAATGGGAATAAGGCCCAAAATGGCAAAATGAACTAAATAATTCTGATTATTTGCAAAATAATGCTTTTCTAGTGGCCACCTCGGTCTCCGGACTTGACAGCCTTCGACTACTTTTTGTGGGGACACAAAAATGAGGTGAATAAATAAATCTAAGCCCAATGGCGTCGATGATTTAAAGGAGCGAATAAAAATCGAATGTAAAGGAATCGAGGAGGATGGCATTAATTTTAATGTATTAAATGTTTTCCCACAGTATTTGACCTACTGTCAGGAAGTAAATGGACAACATTTTAAACACCTTACTTAGTGTCATTAATTTATTGTTTGTTTACAACCGACTCTTGAGACGCTGTTTTCTCTTGCTAGAGTTTTGGAAGCAAGATGAGGAATTCTTGTGCTTTCCGGTCTGCCAGAACGTGCAGCATCTTTCACCTTTCCAGTTTCATGAAACTTTTTGTTAATATTACTAACGGTAGATTTAGTTATTGGATTTGTGTTAGGATATTTGTCATTAAAAATGTTACAAACATCATGCAGGTGTTGCATTCTAGCCCCATAACTCAGAATACTTAAAATTTCAATTCTTTGGGTTTCAGTTAAACGATCCACTTTTGTAAAAATCAACAAAACTGACATTATTAAACATATTGGGTAACCTTTTGTGTGCAAGTATTTTAATAAAAAATAATACATTAAATTATGGATATTAAACCCTTATTTTCGCAAAAACTATTGACTTTCATAAAAAATGCTTTTAATAAAGAGTATTGAAAATTTTACGCAGATCTTAGAAAAGTAATATAGGGTGTTCCATTAAAAATAATTTTCCCTTTATAACAGAAAAACCGTAAACTTGGCAGCAATGCTAATACTACCTAAGTGTACATATTTTCATTAAATTTCGCCGTTTCCTGACTTTTGTTACACGCTGTATAATTTACAGGGTTTTTCATTAAAAAAAAATAAATGTAAGTTGGGTTCATTTTCAATTTATTTAAACAATATTTTTAAATTGGATAATACCAAAAGATAATAGAGTAAAAATCCTACAACTTTTGTAATTAAAGTTTCTATTACCAAAAATAAAGGCTGTAGGTGGATGTTAAAATATAATGAATAACCCTGTATATATCTATGAATAAATAACTACCTACGTGCTGAACTAAATTGGATTATGCTTCACTTTCCTTGATAAAAGAAAGGATTTATAGAGAGCGAAGTTCCGGCTAAAGCTTTTTTTTATATTGTTTCTCAAACATTTTTGCCGCCATTTGTCCCGCCATATTGGATTTGTACCATAGTTTTATCAGTCTTAACCAAGTTAACTATTGTTTCCAAATTCCAAAAGTACAGTAACTATTTATAAATTGTTTTAAACAGTGGATAACTTATTTCTTCAATTTTTTGACCTTAATCTAAAAATAATTTCGGGAAATAAAAGATAATTTTAATTTTTTTTTCATTACTTTTAACTTTATAACTTTTCACAAGCCTCTATGTAAAAATCCTACAACTTTTGTGATTAAAGTTTCTATTATCAAAACTAAAATCCGTAGGTGGATGTTAAAATATAATGAATAACCCTGTATATATCTATGAAGAAATAACTACCTACGTGCTGAACTTAATTGGATCATGCTTCACTTTCCTTGATAAAAGGAAGGATTTATAGAGAACAGAGTTCCGGGTAAACCTTTTTTTTATATTGTTTCTGAAACGTTTTTGCCGCCATTTGTTCCGCCATATTGGATTCGTACCATAGTTTTATCAGTCTTGACCAAGTTAACTATTGTTTCCAAATTCCAAAAGTACAGTAACTATTTATAAATTGTTTTAAACAGTGGATAACTTATTTCTTCAATTTTTTGACCTTGATCTAAAAATAATTTCGGGAAATAAAATATTATTTTAATTTTTTCTCATTACTTTTAGCTTTATAACTTTTCACAAGCCTCTATGTACAATGGTCATATGAAAACAATTAGCACTGAAAATTGTTTTTTGGTACTTAGGCGTAAATTTATATTTAAAGTGTGGCAATTTAAGTGAAAATGTTATACATAATGGGGTTATAAATGCACGCCTGTCAGACCATGAGACAGTTTATTGTACAATTTCAATTAAACAAGAAAAGCGCAGGAGAGGTGGAAGGAGTGGTAGGCAGTTTTCAAGGAGCAATTATTGTAGGTTTTCACAAATTTGTGCTGCTACAGATTAGCAGAGTGTAAGCAGGATTGAAGATAACCAGTTGGAGTTATTTCACTCCATTCTGTATGATAATTTTAGTAAAGCGTTTCCTATTAAATTTGTAAAGAATAGAGTTAAAAAGCCTTGGATAACTAGAGGGTTAAAGGTGGCTGCTAGAAATATGAGAAGCCTTTGTTATATAAGAATATATCTTTTTTGTTACATACTGTCAGAAATAGAGAAATATCTACAGAGAAATTTAAAAAAAAGCTAAACAAAATTATTATAAAAATCGTATTTCGTTTGCTGGTAATAAACAAAAGGAATTTGGTATTGGAATTGTTAATGAACTTAGAGGTAAAACTAGAGCAAATAATTCTTGTGACTCTGAATTATCCCCCAACGATATGAATTCATTTTATTGTTCATTTTCAAAAACTATATCTGATACTTTAAACTCAAATGTTGACTTTTCGTATTTTATAAACCGTATATCAATACAGGAATCATTTTTCTTTGCCCCCACAGATATTTTGAAAATCCGAGCAAGACTTTCAGAAATGAAAAATACTGTATATCCCGGATATGATGAAACATTCTTCCTGACAACGCGCTGGAGATACTGGTACAGGCGATAAATTCATCATTTATTTTAGGTGTCTTTCAAGACTATTTAAAGTTTGCAAATATTGTACCATTGTTTAAGGGGGTGATCAGAATGACCCTAGTAATTATCGGCCTGTAGCGTTGTTGTCGACACTTTACAAAATACTGGAAAAGCTTGCGAAGAAAAGAATTGTTAATTTTTTAGAAAAACATAGTATTATGAGATCAACACAGTTTGGTTTCCAACCCAAAAAGGGAACGAATGATGCAATTTTTGCTTTTCTCGAAAAATTATATTCAACCCTTAATGAGGGGAGGCTGCAGCGGCAGTTTTCTGCGACTTGTCGAGAGCGTTTGACTGCGTAAGTCACAGAATTCTGCTGCGGAAGCTCAGGAGAGGTGGAAGGAGGGGTAGGCTGTTTTTTGAAGGAGCAATTATTGTAGGTTTTCACAAATTTGTGCTGCTACAGATTGGCAGAGTGTAAGCAGGATTGAAGATAACCAGTTGGGAGTTATTTCACTTCATTCTATATGATAATTTTAATAAAGCGTTTCCTATTAAATTTTTAAAGAATAGAGTTAAACAGCCTTGGATAACTAGAGGGTTAAAGGTGACTGCTGGAAATATGAGAAGTCTTCGTTATAGAAGAATATATCTTTTTTGTTACATACTATCAGAAATGCAGAAATATCTACAGAGAAATTTAAAAAAAAGCTAAACAAAATTATTATAAAAATCGTATTTCGTTTCCTGGTAATAAACAAAAGGAAACATGGAGAATTGTTAATGAACTTAGAGGTAAAACTAGAGCAAATAATTCTTGTGAGTCTGAATTATCCCCCAACTATTTGAATTCATTTTATTGTTCAACTGCAAAAACTATATCTGATACTTTAAACTCTAATGTTGACATTTCGTATTTTATAAACCATATATCAATACAGGAATCCTTTTTCTTTGCCCCCATAGATATTTTTGAAATCCGAGAAGCCTTTCAGAAATGAAAAATAATGTATCTCCCGGATATGATGAAATATCTAAACAAATATTATTAAAGCTTCCTGACAACGCCCTGGAGGTACTGGTACAGGCGATAAATTCATCATTTATTTTAGGTGTCTTTCCAGACTATTTAAAGTTGCAAATATTGTACCATTGTTTAAGGGGGTGATCAGAATGACCCTAGTAATTATCGGCCTGTAGCGTTGTTGTCGAAACTTTGCAAAATAGTGGAAAAGCTTGCGAAGAAAAGAATTGTTAGTTTTTTAGAAAAACATAGTATTATGAGATCAACACGGTTTGGTTTCCAACCCAAAAAGAGAACGAATGATGCAATCTTTGCTTTTCTCGAAAAATTATATTCAACCCTTAATGAGGGGGAGGCTGCAGCGGCAGTTTTCTGTGACTTGTCGAGAGCGTTTGACTGCGTGAGTCACAGAATTCTGCCGCAGAAGCTAGAAAAGTATGGATTTGGGGATAAATGTCTCGACTGGCTGGAGTCATATTTGAAAGGCAGGTTACAGTCAGTAAATTATAATAATAAAATATCAGATCAACAACAGTTAAGCTATGGTGTCCCCGAAGGTGTCCCACAAGGCTCAGTACTGGGTCCAATTCTACTCTTGTTATATGTAAATGACCTCTCAGATCTGGATATAAACGGAAAAATAACTTTGTTTGCCGATGACGCAACAATTCTTTGGAACCATGCTGATTAACATACTCTGTGTGATATTGTTAATTGTGACCTTAAAAAGATTAAGGAATGGTGTGACTCTAATAAAATGTCTTTTAGCATGTCAAAAACTAGCGTAATGTCCTTTTAAATGTAATATAAACAATGTGAATCTGGAGAATCCCCTAGTAAAAGAATTGGCCGAAAATAAATTTTTGGGTCTCCTTATTGATAGAAAACTAAACTTTGAATCTCATATTAAAACGCTGACTAATAAGTTATCATCAAATTGTTATGCATTAAGAATGATATCAAAGAGTTAGACAACCAAACAAGTAGAGATTCATGCTTTGCCTTAATTGAATCACACTTGCGGCATGGTATCTGTTTTTGGGGTACATGTTCAAAACAACTTTTTCAAACAGTTTTTTTGCTGCAAAAAAGGGCATTAAGGTATGTGTGGGGCCAAACCAATGGACTCATGTAAGCCCTTGTTTTTTAAAGAAAATATTTTAACATTGGCATCTTTGTTTATTCTGGAAACTGTTTGCCTTATGTATAGGAAATATAGAGACTGCTTGTTGCAAAAGCCTAATATGGCATGGTAGAGTATCTCAGTGAAAGATACTGACTTGCACTTGTAAATGTGTGTTTCTAAATGTTTAACAATATTCTAGGAGTGTGTATGTTTTTGGTAGCCTACTCTGACGTGGGAGAGTGTCTCAGTGAAAGATTTTGACTTAGACTTGTAAATGTTTTGTTTATGAAGTTTTAACAATATTCTAATAGTGTGCATTTGTTTTTATTACTTTTTACAATTAGCTTTTTATTGAGATGCTCTCTTTTGCTGCAATTTTTATTATTAAAACCGAGCTTGATGTTGTAAGGTCTAAATAAATTTTGATACCTCCTTGTCTTTGGTATTATGTTGCGTATTGTTATTGATATCATTGTTATTCTTATATATGACTGTTTTCTCTCTTTCTTATTAACATTTATCAGCTTTGTTAACAGGAAATTTTCTTTTAATAATAAAGCATTTTGAGTTTGAGTTTTCGCACAAAAATCAAGTGTTAAATACTGATAATTTTTTGGTATGAATCCAAGATAGCAAAAAAAAATGGCGGCCTAGTAAAATATTTAAAACACAGCCTGAAAAAACTACTTATTAGATTAATATCAAATTTTTTGCAAGCATTAAGTGCGATATAAAGATAAACTGGTAAAGTTGTGGTAGGATAAAGATGGCGAAATAAAATGGCGGCCAAATAAGATGTTTAAAAAACCAACGAAAAAAAAGATCTTATTCAACTCAAAATTAAATATAATATAGGTATAAAATGGTACGAATTCAACATGACGTAACAAAATGGCGGTGTGTAAAAACTATTTATTTAATTTATTTTACACTAGCTGACCCGGCAGACCTTGTTCTACCCTTTGAGTTAGATGGCGCGATGGGTTTCCAGTTGAATTATAAGAATATGAGGCGCATTCACCACATCGTCCAGAAATTTTATTAAAGAAAAACATATTGGTTTTATAGAAAAAAATACGCAATAAAAAATACAAAAAATCATGTAAATTGGTGTACAACTCTCTCACGAACTTGCTGAAAAGTCTGACTTAGTGTTTTAAATAAAGGGGACGCAAAAGAGTGGCAAAGTAACATATCTCCCTAGTTTTTTATAATTTTGGAATTTTTTTTATGAAAGTTGTATAACAAAAAGAAGTCTACAACTTAAAAATATTTAATTATACAGGGAATTTCAAAAAGTTAGGCACCTACGAATCAACTTTTTTTAAAAAGGACACCCTATATATTTTTAAATATTTGGATTTCCCAAGAAATTCTCCATATAACAACATATTTGGTTTTGCATTTTATTTTGACGTTTCCAAATTATTCAAAAAATATCTAAATTAAAAAAAACCGTGTTCCTCCATAATCTGCTGTAACTTCTAACCTACAATGATTGCAATAAAGGAAAACTGTGCCAAAGAAAATAAGTGTCTAAATAAGAGTTTAGATATCTGCATACCTAATAATGTTATACAGGGTGTTTGCTGCAACTATGCTAACTTGGCAAAACTGAAACTAATTTTTCTTTAACTTTTTAAATGACATTCCCTGTATCTAACGATCCTATCGTGCTCCGTTATTAGTCCTCTTATACCTGTCTCTAATAGTCCTTGCGATATATTAATTTTTATTAATTGTGACGTTGAAAATGCTTTAAAACGTATTGATGTAATTTTAATCTAGTTAGCCATGTATAAGTTGGCATATTTGCAGCAAACACCCTGTATAAAATGACTACGTATGCGATTGTCTAAACTCCTAGTTTGACATTTATCTTCTTTGGTACAATTTTTTTTGTTCAAATCGTTGTAGATTAGAATTTTTTTTTAAATTTAAATATGCTTTAAATAATTTGGCAACATCAAAATAAAGTGCAAAACCACATATGGTGTTATAGCAGAATTTCTTGGGAAATACAAATATTTTAAAATATATAGGGTGGCCCATTTAAAAAAGTTCACTTTTGTGAAAAACCCTGTATAATTAAAAATATTTTTAAATTGTAGACTTCTTCTTGTTATACAACTTTCATAAAAAAACTTCCAAATTATAAAAAACGGGGGAGATACGGTACTTTGTCACACTATTGCGCCACCCTGTATATAGATTACGCCAAAAAATCAAGTGTGGCATAGGTAGAAACTGGTAAAATCGAGGGTAAAATATAGGTAGGAATGCCAATATAGTGGAACAAAATGGCGCCCAATAACAATGTTTGATAAGACAGTAGATATATGGGTTACTAATTGACTATTTACCAATATAGATCACACTTCACTATTCCTTATTAAAGGAAATATTGATAACGAGGAAGGAACGAAATTCCGGGTAACGAATTTTTTTTAAATTGCTTAATTTTTTCTTTTACTTCGTCATTTCTAAGTTTTATTTCTACCACGTCATAAACCCACTCTAGTCTATTAAATATTCTTAGCCTTAACTTTATCAATGAAACTGTCTGCGTGCATAATAACATTATGTGGTAACCAACGTAATTTCCCAAATAGGTAAGATTTACCGAAAGGATGGTCCCCAAATGTTTGGTCCTCAAATAAAAACTTTACAGGCGTTATTAACCATGTTTCTTTCCCTACAATAAAAAGAAGGTCCGGCGTCCTTTAAGGAGCAGGTATAAAGCTCCTTGAAGTGTGTGTTTTTCAAATTATATACATGACGTAGAAATTCTTTTAAAAGGGCACTTTATACTCTTTTGAATTTCTTCGGGCCTGGAACTTTAAGCTTCTTAAAAGGACTTTGCTGAGATCCTTATTAGGTTATCCTAATGGCTTTCATAAATTAAAAGGCAAAATCTCTAGTTCTCCATTGGGAAAACAGATTTTTCTTAATTCTCTGTTTGAAGTAGTTTGCTATTTCAAGAACTCTTTAGTTGAAAATCAGTTTGATTATTAAATAATTGAAGTGTAAATATAAATTAAATTTATATTTACACTTCAATTATTTAATAATCGGAATTCTTATCTTTGACATTTTTTTGAAGTCGGTTTCATTTCATCGTTTTTAGGTGTATCTATACTAGTTTTATTGTTAAAATCAAGTTTAACAAATGCCCCACATCATAATATTTGTTTCCTGATATAATGGCGAACGCGTAAAATCGAGACGGGAGAGTAGAGTATTAAAAAACTTCTTACAATCTATCTTGACGCAAAAAACAAAATCGCGCCATTCTGCCATTTTTATTTTTTTTTATAATCTTGCTATAGAATCACTCCGGCAATATTTTGAATACCCCCTGAAAATTTCATCTAAATTGGTCAGACTATCGCGGAGTAATTGATGTACAGGGTAGTTTTTATATATATATTGACACCCCCCCTCAACTTTTTTATTTGACGTTTGGGAAAAAAGTGTCTAAAATAGAAGTTTAACGGTTTAAAAAAAATTTTTAGGACTATACAGGGTGGTTCAAAAAGTCTGGGCGTGGTCCTACTTTCTTATTTCAAATAGGCACTCTATTTTTATATTTGATTTTTGCCTTTTTCTGAATATTTAATACACTTTTTTATATAGCATACCCTATACCCAACTTTGACATATAAAAAGATACAGACGTACGAAAATTACTATTTTTTGTTGATGTTCTAAAAATTATTATTAAAAATCTGGCCTGGTCTATCTGGTGATTCACCTTGATTGTTTTAATGTCAGGTAGACTTTCAATCACTGTCTTTAGAAAATGCCATATTCAGATGAGGAAAACTGCGATATTCTGCAGATATTTTATAAGAATAACAAAAATGCATATGCAGCGAGAAGGGAATATCACCAACAGTTTCCGATGCGAGCGCTTCCAAAGCGAACATTTAAAAATGTTGAACTTGGATTTCGAGATAGAATGTCTATAAAAAGTAAAAAAAACCGGACAGTAGTCCTTAATGAGGAGGAAGAATTAAATATTTTGTTATATTTTCAAGGTAGGCGCTTTGGTTTATAAAGTAACTTATTACTATTAGTGTTATTTATTTTTAGAAAATCCAAATGCATCCTTAAAAGATGCATCAAGTTTTTTCGGAAAATCAATTTTCAAAATGCATTCTACTTTAAAAAAGCACAGTTGGTATCTTTATAAAATACTACCTGTGTAAAAATTAACAGAAGATCAAAAAAAACAGAAGAATTATGTTTTGTCAAGAAATGTTATTATTAAAAGAAGAAAACAACAATTTTTTAAAAAAAATCTTATGGTCCGACGAATGCACTTTCAGTACTTCAGGGTTTCATAATCGGAAAAATGTACGATTTTGGGCAATGCAAAACCCTGGAGTAACTAGTGAAATTAAGATACAAGGTCGAAAATCGTTACGTGTCAGGTGCGGGCTCTTAAATAATAAAATAATTGGGCCAATTTTTATTGACAGACCCTTACATGGGGAAAATATTCAAATTTATTGACCAATGACCCCACCACACAACGTTTTTCCGGTTATAAATTACCTTCATATAAAATACCAAATGTGGATTGGTCGTACTTGATTCGTTCCTGTGGGGATTTTTGCAGAATAAAGTGTATAAAAATCCAACTGAAGACGTAGAGATTTTACGAACAACAACAATTAAGGCTATTCAGGAAACCAATGACAGTAGTTTTCATTTTATTATTAACACTATAAATAAAATAGTGTATTGAAATGAACGGTGGGCACATTCAGCAGTTGTAAATAGTTTTAGTAGATACTACCATTTTATATTTTTTTATAAAAAAAATGTTTTTTTATATAAAAATATAAAAACACAAACGTCAATATTTTTTATACGTTAAAGTTAGGTATATGGTATGCTACGTAAAAAATGTTTACAATATAAATATGGTGCCCATTTGAAATAAGAAAGTAAGACCACGCCCAGACTTTTTGAACCACCACAAAAAGTTTTCCTAAAAATTTATTTTGAACTATTAAAGTTTTATTTTGGACACTTTTCCAAAATGTCAAATATAAAAGATAAGGCGGGGTCAGTATATAAAAAATACCCTGTACAAACAAAGAAAAAACAACAAAATGGCCGCCATTCCGCTATTTTTAACATTTTTTAATATGCTTGCTATGGCACCACTCCACATGTCGTGAATGGCCCCTGAAAATTTCATCCAAATTGGTCAAACCATCACGGAGTAATCGATGTACAAACAAAAAAATACACAGGGTCAAACTGATAACCTCCCCCCTTTTTGAAGTCTGTCAAAAATTATAATGAGTGAGGGTAGTCGGTTAATAACGTTTTATTCATACTGAATGTTCATTTTTCGAACATGTCAAGTAAAATACTAAATTTTGAGAATGCACATTTCATGGTCACCCTGTATACATAAATTTACTTAAAGAGATAGCAAAAGAGATATCTTTTAGCAAATAGGGTTGTATGTCTATTACACACCTAAATGATTTAGTTTGAAAAGGGTATTTAAAAAAATGTAAATGTAATTATATTCGCTGCCTTTATCGCCCTTATACCTGTGTTTTTTTTTTTAATATTATTATTACACAAAAACGCGTGAACGGATTTCAAATCAAAATATATGGGACCATCAGAGAAACGTCCTCTACAATTTGGCGTTTTTAAAAATATATTTCAATTAAATCATAAGGATAATTAAGTATTTTGATTTAAAACATCTTTTATAAAATTTGTTTCTTCTACAAAATTTTGATCTTTGCAAATTATTTTTGCTCTAACATATAGAGTTTTCACAACTCCCTTTTTAACCATAACTGGATGATTTAAGTAAAAATTTAAGTGTCTGTATGTATAGGTTTTCTATATACTTTTGTTTCAAAACTGTGTATGTCTGTTTTAATAAGTAGGTATGTATAAAAATGGTTGTTGTCTGTTTCTTTTTCAATAGTAAAATTAATTGTCAGTTTTCTGGAGTTAATAGGATTTAAAAAATCATTTAAATGTTGATCGTCATGTTCATAGATACAAAAAAATGTCATCAATGTATATCCACCGAACAGGTGGCTTATGATTGTAATTTTGAACATAATTTAACCCAAAGTTTTCAATAAGAATATTACGTCCCAAAAAAGTAGATATTTTTCAGTGTCGTTCCTCAGGTATCTTGATAGTGGACCCAAAACTAGAGACTACAGATTACAATTTTAAGCTAAATAGATAACATTATTTTAGTATTTTAATTTTGTATTATAATTGTGGTGTAAAACCCAAAAACAGTTTTCTTCTTAAATCAAGAATACGCCACTTTGTAATTATTAACCTTCTACTTACTATGCATCAGCAAAAATTTGCCCCTTTCACAAAACTAATAAATATTTTTGTTGAATGCTCTGCTAGAACTACCTAAAATTTGTATTTTTTTTTTCATTTCGAAATCAAGAACAATTTATTTCTGAAAACATGTGCGTTTAAAAAAGCTTATAAAAATGTATATATTTAGTTTTATGAGATAAACATCCTGTAAAATTTTTAGCACATCAAAAGCGTTTTAATTCTTTTTTTTTTATAAACATACGACCATGGGTGTACTCTGCCATATTTTCAAAACTATTTCTTAAAAAAAAAAAAAAAAAACACCACATAAAAACCAAAATATTTTTCAATCACGGATTTTATTCCTGTAACAAGCAATTCAGATTTCTTTTAGATTTGATAATAATATCATGAGCCAAGCATGTCTCCGACTGAATATATTTTTTATAACTGACACTGCCAAATTTTTAATTTTGTAAACGAAAATTACAGAGAACAGGTCCAATTTTGTTCTCCCTAGCTATATAGCCTGTAATTTCATCTATTAAATCTGAACTAGGCCTTTTGGTATCTTGATCATCAAATTTTAAAAATGTAACTAATATTTCTTTTGAAATTGGACTACCTATAAATTTTAGGAATATAGTAAATTATTTTCTGTACCGTTTTCTCGAACTAATGTCGGTAAAAACGCACCTATTAATAGAATGTTCTCCCTATACAACAAAAGATATGCTGACATCGACATATTTTGTAATTCCTTAAACACAATAAAAAAAACTCGTAAAAACCTACTATGATATTGAATGTTATTGCTAACATATTTAGTTTAGAAACATTATTTTTAGGTTAATGTATAAAATATTTCCACTATACTCTGTACAGGGTTATTTTTTATGATTTACCAATCCCTGAGAGGCGTATTTTTTCAAGATACAAACAAATGGTTTATACGAAAGTTATAGGAAAGATTTACATGGCGGCAATTTTAAAAACAAAAGACGATCGGAAAGTCACTAAATCACCATCAACTTTGTTATTTTAAATGGGACACCCTGTATTTTTTTCATTTTTGGATTCTCCTCATTCCCCTCTTTCCAAAAATATATAATTTGTCTCTATTTGGAACAGTAGTTTTTGACTTGTTCCAGTTTAAAGTTACTACATATGACAATTTCACAGATATGCAGCCATACATAAAACGCGGTACCCATGAAATAATGAAATCGCTTTACCCATGGAACGTAACCAATAAAAACCAAACACTTACTTTCATTCGTAAGTAAATTATTTTATTGATTTTACGGAAGACAAAATTAATAAAATTTAAAATGCAATTTACCGAAGAAGAAAAACTAAAAATTCTTCAAGTTTATTTCGCAAATGCCAATAATGCGTCAATTACAGTGCGACAATACAGGCTGCTAGATCCTGGTGCAAGAGTTCCCTCAAGAAAAATTGTTGCATATACAGGGAAAATTACAGTTACGAATAAGTATGGGGAACCTTAATACAGTTCGATAGAAAATGAAATTCTACATCTGATAATGCATAAAGTTATAGGGTGTCACATTTAAAAAAAACGGACTTTAGCGGCTTTGAAAATGTGAATGTTTGCCGCTGAATTTAGGACACTCTGTATAAAAATAGACAAATTCAATAAAAAAAAATAGAAACCTAAGATTATTTACCGATCGTCTGCAAAATATGAAGATTATATCTTCAAAACTTAGAAAAAAATGAGAGATTTTAAAATTTGGTACCCCGAAGGCTTATTTTCGGTTCAAGGTCAAATATCTTAAGAACGCTTGAACCTAGGTATAGGACATGCTACATAAAATAGCATTAAAATTCTCCGTAGAATCCAAAAATATCATAAAATACAGGGTGTTCCATTTAAAATAAGCAAGTTGATACCAACTTCCGTTTAAACCGGAAGTGACAGGCAGTTGAAAATATTTCAAAAAAGAAGTACCCCTTGACCTTACCTTAATCCCAAAATTTGAAATTTTTATCTAAATGGCATCATCAAAAACTTTTAATGAACGGGTTGCGTGAATAAACCTGTATAGTAAAAAACCACGCTCAAGGAAAATCCTTGCAGAGGCAAAGAAGACGAGCAAATTTGACATATATTTTGAAGGCAAAAAATTCTTTCTTTAGGTAGTCTAAAAGTTAAATTAAAACTAATTTTTAGAAAATCCAAGCAGATCAATTCCAGACGTCACTCGGATAACCGGAAAATCGAGGTTCTAGATGCGTTCAGTGCTAAAAAAAATCGATACCGCCCGTATAAAATTAGGCCAGTCAAACTATTAACCAACGATCATTTTAATCAACTCCTCCACTTCTGTGAGGATATGCTGACCAGACTAAGGCGATATGCTGTTATTCAGAAGGATTTTTGTGGTCTGATGAGACTTGTTTTGCCACAGCCGAAATGTTTAATAGAAAAAAACTAGCACTATTGGGCAACAAGAAATCCACATATAATTGAAGAGCGAAAGAGACAAGGGCGAAACTCAATAAATGTGTGGTGTGGCATCTTAGGAAACCAAATTATTGGTCCGATATTAATTGAGGGTATATTAACGGGAGAACGATATTTAAAAATATTAAATAACGAAATTGAGCATTTTTTGGAGCAGCTTCCTTTAACCACTTATAACCAAATAATTTGGCACCAAGATGGCGCACCACCACACAACATTCGAGAGGTCACAGATTTTTTAAATGCTCGATATAATTTGTGGATTGGCAAATATGGCCATATTCATTGGCCCGCGAACAGTCCCGACCTTACACCTCTGGACAATTTTTTGTGGGGATGCCTAAAGGATAAAGTGTATCATAATAGAACGAACAGTGTTGACGAGCGACAAAAAATAGTGTATGAAATTAGAGTTTTAAATACAGAATGGCCCACCTTCATTACCCAAGCGATTAGGAAACTGGAAAGAGTGTTCCAAAATTGCTTGGATAATGGAGGGGATCACGTAAATAGGCTGTAAAAATATTAATTCTTAGTTCTTGTTTTGTTTTTTTTTTGTTCGTTTGTTTGTTATCGGTGTATTAGTATATATATATATATATATATATATATATATATATATATATATATATATATATATATATATATATATATATATATATATATATATATATATATATATATATATATATATATATATATATATATATACATGCGGCAGAAAATATTTAGGGGGGGCAAAAATATTTTAGGTGAAGGAGCAAATGATACATCTTTTTTTATTTATATGAATATTATATTAACATAAAAATTTCTAAAATTTTAAGAAAAAACTAATTTTAACCTTTTGGGCAAATTTATCAAGTACTGTCTCGATAAATTCGCAATTTTTTTTCTATGTGTAAAAATAAACCAGCTAAAATTCTACATTGTTGACAAAGTTTTATTTTCATCGTTCAATTGAAAAAAAAAAATTTTTTTAAAGGCATTAAAATAACAAAATAAATGTAAAAACTATGTCATCGGGAATGTTTTTATTTTTTTCTTCCATGTAGACATTCTGCAAAATTTTCAATATTGTACTGCTCTATTATATTTTTTATGATTTCATCATTTAAATTTAAAATATTTGATGGATGCCATTTAAGTGAAAAAATGAGAAAATCTTGTTGAGAGCTGATCAGGGAATGCTTGAAAATAGATATTCTAAAAGTTCATGTAGCAAATGCTATAGAAACTTCTCATCGTTTGACGCTGTGTTATCTCGCGCCTCTGGAATCGTATATTTTGAAACTGGAACAGTACTGGGAGAGGCATTTGGGTCGGCCAAGAATAACTACGCCTCATATGGATCGGTATGACACAGCTAGAAGCCCGAAGAAATGACACAGTGACTGCATCTCAATTAATTAATCACTTGCACACAGCTCGTCAAGTAAGGGTTTCCAGACATACCATTTACAGAAGGTTAAGAGAAGCTAATCTAGTCTCAGCAGAAGGCCTTGGAGATGTCAACCTCTAAACCGAGGAAATCGCGCAACTCGATTAGCCTGGGCATTTCAAGAACATGTTATCTGGACTGAAAATCAATGGCGGATATGTTTTATTTACCGATGAATCACGGTTTGGTTTGTATCCAGATTCTCATAAAGGGTTCGCTATTGTTTGGAGAGCACCTGGCGCAAGATCTTTTACGCATCCATACATACCCAGGAAGTTCACAGCTACAGAGGAGGTACAATAATGGTGTGGGCAGGAATATCCATTGGTAACAGGACAGAGCTCGTTTTGCTGGATCGTTTTTTATCAGCGAACGATTATGTTAGGAATCTCCTGGAACCTGTTGTTCTTCCATATAGAAACCCCATAGGTCCAGATTTCACGTTGATGCATGACAATGCCACTCCACACACAGCGAGAGTAACGAGAAATTTCCTTTTTTGGAAGAGCAAAATATTCGTATTTATTAAACTCTTTTTTTTGCCCGCTCAGTCGCCGGATTTGAATCCCATTGAGCATGCTTGGGATATGCTTCAACGAAGAGTTCTTCGGGACCAGAACCAGTGGCAGAACCGAAACCAGTTATTTGAAGCTCTTCAGCAGTGCTGGAATGCGATTTGTGTCCACAAGAGGACCTGGATAACTTGATCCTGAGTATGGAAAGGCGTTGCCGAGCTGTGCACACAAATGCACGAGGAGGCCACATTCCATATTAACTATACATTCTAAACATTTTTCATAATCACTTTAATTAAAATTTTCTTAAGTGAATGTTAATAAAAAAATTAGACTTTGCCGATATTTGAAATAATGATTATTCTTTTATGTAAATCACGTACTTTACCAATATATTATGTATATGTATTTCGTATTTAAAATATCAACACTTATTACATTGTTCAAATTGAGTTTGAAATAAAAATAAATAGGATTGATGAAAATATCTACAATATCCCTAGATTTTGAGCATGTGTGTATATATATGAACACAAAACGGTATTATATATATATATATATATATATATATATATATATATATATATATATATATATATATATATATATATATATAATCACATTAAATATATTTTTTTTACAAATTACTGTTTTGTTTTTGTTGGTGACATTCCATGGGTAAAGCGATTTAAGTATCTGTGGATTGCGTTCACGTCCAACAGGGCTCCTTTGTTTTTAGTTGACATTTCAACATTTCATGGGTACTGCGATTTAAGTATGGCTGCATATTTGTAAAATTGTCATATGTGGTAACTTTAAAGTGGAATAAGTCAAAAACTACTGTTGCGAATATTATATATTTTCGGAAAGGAGAAAATGAGAATACAAAAATTTCAAAAAATACAGGGTGTCCAATTTAAAATAACAGTTGATGGTGATTTAGTGTCATTTCTTTGTATCTTGAAAAAATATGCCTGTCAAGTGGGTGGCAAATTATAAAAAGTAACCCTGTACACCATTTATAGTTAGGTTTGTGGATATCAATCTGGACCTTTTGGTCTGCAGATTTCCTTATGTTAATAAATAAATAAATAAATACATTTTTACAAGATTACAATTTTCGTTTTCATGGTAAATTTATCAGATACGTGGGATACGAAGGGTGCTTAAAAATGCAACGCTTTCAAAAACGCCCGGTATCTCAAAAACCAAGAGGGCTATGAAAATTCTGTTGACGCCATCTGTAAATTCACAAAAAAATAGCATTCTGTCGCGAAATTTCTATTAATAATATTCTATTCCATTCTATTATTCAACTATATACAGGGTGGCCAAATAAGCGTGCAAGGTACCAATCATTACCTATCAACTAGGAAAGTATAAATATGTTACAAAAATAAAATGAAAATATTACAGTTGCCTATGCTACTGAATTAATTTGACAAGTGAGAGCGTGTGAAATGTCAAAATTGTGAGATACGCTTCGATTGCCGCCGTTTATGTCGTTTGCAGAATTCCCATATGTACTATGCTCTTTCCCATAGGTATAGTAAACATTTTAAGCTGCCTTATCTTAACTTAAAAACTAAGTTAGCTATATAAAACAAAAGACTATCAATTTTACAAGATATCGCCATAAGTTGATATTTTTTAATGGGACACCCTGTATATTTTTACTATTTGGATAGCAAATTTTGTTCTGATTCATCGGTATTTCACAATGTATCATTTCCATCTAGTCGTTTTAGATTTATTCGCAAATTAGATATTTGCGAATAAATTATATTGCTTGATAAAGAGTGCCATGGAAATTACAGAGTGCTAGTTGTTGCCACTAGAAACATAAAAAAAGACATTAAGATAATTATAATTACTATATTACTGCTTGTCGGTATAAAAACAAACAGAATATATTTATTTTATTTCCATGGCACTATCTATCATCCAATATAATTATATATTTGCAAATAAAATCGAAAACAGCTGAATGAAAACAAAAAGTTTAGTGTGATATACTAATGAAATCAGAACATAATACGCTATACAAATAGAAACAAATATATCATGTCCCGTTAGACCGTAGAATTGTTAGTCTTTTATTTTTCTACTAGAACTAGAAAAAAAATCGGTAAATTTCCTTTACACGGAACTGTAACTGAACTGACTCTCTTTTTTTATTAGGAATGGTGAAGTGTGCCCCAATACTGTCTTTTTAAACAGTTTTATTGGGCGCCCTTTTGTTCCATCATATGGGATTCTTGCCAATATTATACCAGTTTCTACCTATGCCGCACACTGCCATTTGGTTACGTCATGCTGAATTCGTACCAGTTTATCTCCAAGAACCTTATACCACACAGGATAGTTACAGAGGCCATTTATTTCCGTCAGTTTAGCGCGAGTGAGCCTTGCTGCAGTGACGTCACCTGGCCCGCTCGAAACAAGTTTTATGCGTTATTTCTATAGGAGGATAATATGGTTTAGCTTTTTGATGCTGATATTTTGATTTTTAATGCAATAAATTATGAAACATTTTATATTAAACTAACAGACCAATATTACCATACAAATTTCGGTCAATAAGCAATGGTCAATTGCTCATCAAAATGTTTTAGAAATTCATATTTGGACATAAAAATAAATGATTAGGAAATAATTTAACCAATATGTCGAGACAAAAATATATTATTATGAGTGCCTTCTTAATTCAGGAAATTTTGTTATATTATGTACTTTTATGACAGGATACCCCAAATCGTTAAATAGAAATAAGCACTTTTCCGTAATTTAGGTACCTAAATGTATTAATTTAAAAAGCAAATAGGTAAAGTGATTCTCAAATAGGAAAGTAAAAAACATGATATTACGATTTTTTAATATTTGTTATTATCATACATATTTTTTTCAAAATTAAAAAATAATGTATTCTAGAGATTACAAAAAATATCTTAATATAACCACTTTTACAAAGAAAATGGAAACAAAAGGTATAAATAACTTTCAGATTAATTAACACAGTTGAGATTTGCATTAATACTAAAAAAACAACAATCCAGAGCAATAATTAAAAATAAAAGTACCTGCTATATGTTAAAATAAAACACAACTTGCCTGAAAAATTGATAAAAAATAATAAAGAATCCAAATACCTATATCTATAACTAACATTTTTCTACTGCACCGGTGTACCTACTGTTCCTTCATAATAATTGATTTTGGAAACCTAAGAAAAGTTACACCTGACAAGTGATTTTTGTAACTATTTTTGCAATCATAAACAACAGACATATTCCCATACATTGTTTATGGTTTTTTGTTATGTAGACTTCTGTAGAAGTAAATATATCAGTTATATAAGAAGTTTTAGTTCTCTTGTTAGCTAATTACGTTTCACTATGCACGAAGAACACTTTTTCAAACTTGTGTGACCTTTTACCACTTGTAAAAAATAAAGAATATTGAAAAAACAATGCTTAAAAGGCCAATTTGTATTACAAAGCAATGCAACTAATACTAAATCTTTAGACTGATAGGGCCGGAGTACGTCACACACCTGGTTATTGACCTTTGCGGTCGGCGAGAAACGGCGAACGTTACGCTTACGAGAAGTAACAATCCCGTGGGGTTTATGATTTTTAATATTTCCGCAAAATTGAAAGTCAATTGAATAAGATTTTTTAAAATTTCATTTGCCATTTTGTTTCGCTATCTTGAATTCGTACTACAACTTTACCAGTTTTTCACTATATCACACTTAATGCTTGCACAAATTCTGAAAATAATCTAATAAGTGATTTTTTTCAGGCTGATGTTTTATTAGGCCGCCATTTCGTTTTGCTAGCTTGAATTCAAACTAAAATGTTAGCAGTTCATCATAATATTCGATTTGTGAGCAAAATTTTAGCGAAATTGGATAATCAGTTCTTTTAATAACCATTATTATAACGCTTCACTAAGCCGCCTTTTTGTTCCGGCATATTAGATTTTTACTAAATGCCAAAAAACACAGGGGCACAAAAAGTGTCCTTGTTGTGCTCTCTCAAAAATTAAATGGTGAATTTCTGCGGACCAGTTTCTTGTGTTATAGCGATTGAAAATTCCTGCACTTGACAAATATTTTATCGATTTATCGGACCAGATAACGAGTCTGCCAAAAATTCATCCGTTTGGATTTGTTTTAAATACCATTGGCAAAACAACATTCGGCGCTCGGCATCGCCGGGGTGTAAATGCTGAACTATGTGGAATATGTTTGCAAAATTCTTTGAGTATCAGACTTGGATACACCAGTTGCTTCCTCTATTTGCTGGTAACAAGTTGAAGGCGTCGCTTCTACATAACCCAATACGTTTATTTCTTTTCTCTCTCTATCTTGTTTGGTGTATGCTTCAGGATGGGGCTGGATAAATGATCCGTGCTTTACTAAATTTGATTTAATATGTCTCGGAAAGGTTGCCTTCTCTCCGGATATCTAATATGAACAAAAAGGACTTCTAAGATATTATCCTAACCGAGATCCTAACCATAGCGCTCAAAATGCGTTACCTTTGTAAATATAATTCCGAAGCTTCTTGGGGATTTTCATTAGATCGTATAAAACAAATCAACATATCATAATTTTCGTAGACCGCCATTATTGACATTTTGCTTTTTATTCCAAACAAATTAGCCATAGCCTACTTACTTCCTATTAATTGGACACAAAAGAAAATTACAGAAAAATCTCGAATTTTGAGCTTGTTTTTTAGAATAACTGCATACATGTCTATATTTTTGGAAAGTCCGCATTATTCCTGACAAATCCTAAAAAATCTGAAAAATCAAAAGGCTATGAAAATTCTGTTAGCGCCATCCTTAATTTCACAAAAAAGTAGCACATGTCATGTCACACATGCAACATTCATCTTTAAAAATAAGGGAGATATCCCGCAAAAGTGCCGAAAATGGGATAACCTATACGAGGCAACCTCTGGGTGCAGGCGAATTTACCGATTTTTACTTCCCTCATAAAAGTATTGTATTCGTGAACAAAATCACCCTCCGAGATTTTTTTCAGATCTTTACGTTTCAGGGCCCCTACATGACGAAAATGATGTTTTCTCGATTCCGTCGATCTGTCTGGTCGCGGCATAGCTACAAAAACTATTTACCCGATTGACTTCAAATTTTGGTCAAAACTTAAGGGTCATATGGGGATGGCCTGGTAACATTTTGGTATAAATACAATCTGGCAAAACAAAATGACGGCCTAGTGAAATGTTAAAAAAAAAAATAAAGTGGAAATCAAGTACTATGTAGGAATCAACTGGTAAAATTTTGGTATGAATGGGAGATGGCGGAACAAAATGGCGGTTTAATAAAATATTTAAAAATTCAGCATGAACACTATTTAATGAACAGATTTCAAATTTTGTGCTATAACTAATTGTAGTAAAGAGATGAACTAGTAAAAGTGTGGTACTAATTCAAGATGGCGGAACAAAATGGCGGGCAAATAAAATTTTTTCAAATCTGAAAAAAACACCCTCGCGTTTTAGCGTCCCTAGATGCCAAAACATATATTTTATCAATTCCGTCGTCTACCTGTACCGCCTTGTCTGTCTGTCTGTCAGTTCGCGGCATAGCTGAGTAGTTTTCTCATCAGACTGACTTTAGAATTTAGTCAAAAATAAAGGCTCATATGGGGATGACCTGGTAATATTTTGGTAAAAATCCAATTTGCCGGAAAAAGATGGCGGCCTAATGAAAGGTTAAAAAAGTATTACTAAAAAAACTAATTATCCGATTTGGCTCAAATTTTGCAAAAAAATAAAGTGTGATATAATGAACCTATAACATTTTGGTCTTAATATAAGAAAGCAAAACAAAATGGCGGCCTAATAAAATATTTAAAAAAACCAGTCTGAAAAAAACTACTTATTAGATTAATTTCAGATTTTGTGCAAGCATTAAGTGTGATATAGAGATGAGCTCGTAAAGTTGTGTTACGAATTCAAATTTAAATTATGCCCAAAATCAAGTGTTGCATAGATAGAAACTGGTAAAATAATGGAAGGATCCAATATATTGGAACAAAATGGCGTCCTATAAAAATGTTTGATAAGACGTGTATATGTGTTCCTAAGTAACTAACTTCACTATTCCTAATAAAACGAAATATTTATAACAAGGGAAGTACCTGGTAAAGGAAATTTACCGATTTTTTAGTTATATGAACATCATAATTTAAACCACCGATTGTTTTTAAAAAATCAAGTGATTTCAACCTCCATTAAAATCAGTGATCTAAATCAACTGATTTTAATCAAACATAACATAAATTTTCTTTCCAAAAATATGTTTTTCGTAATAATACAGTATATTGGCAAGTAAAAAAAAGATGTTTTTCCAATGAATCGGAAAATGAATCTTTAGATCACGTCATCCACCTCATAACAAATGTGTTTGTTCACGAGTCACGAGAACATATGTCAAGTAAAGTTAAAGTTAATTGTTTTTTAAATTGTCTAACATCGTTGCAGATAGGTTACCTACCAACTTCCTTTTTAAACGCGATGTGTAAACATCGTAAAAGTTAATTTTAATACCATGCAGTACTTTTTTTAACGAAAGTGTGTTGTTGAATAGCCTAATGAACGACAGAACAGAAGCGTAGATATAAAAAATATTACACTGATGTAGTTTAACAATTAAATCGATGGTTAAGGCATAATATACAGTATGTTCAAAAAGTCCCGGAGTCGCCCTGACTCCCTCAATATCCCAAAAATTCGTCGTTAAATCAAAAAATCAAAACATGTTTCAAAAGAAATAGTTTTAAATATACAGGCGTCCCAAAGATGGTAAAGACATGATGTATTTTCTAATTCTACACAAAAGTATAGCCTAACTTCATGTAACATGTGCTGTACCTAAATCCACTAGTTTAAAAGATATTTCATATAATCATTTTTATTAACACAACAAATACCTGAAAATGACAAATTCAAAATTTAAGATACTACCAATTAAATTTAACTAATCTTATTTAATTAAATTTGGAAAATGACCCCCTTGGACGGTTTGACCATGTCTCTAATTTGTTACATTTTGAAGCATATCTGGAGATATAAGGTATAAGTTCAAATGCCCCCCGAGAAGGTAATCCAGGCGTGTGAGGTCTGGGCTTCTGGCTGGCCATTCAATTTCACCCCTTCTGTGGACCCAACGATTTGAAAAAATAGTGTCCAAGTATCTCCTTAAGGTTAAGCCACAATGTACAGGGACACCGCCCTGCTTAATTATGTCGACTGTAATGTCAGGTAATATTTGATTTTGTAACAGCAGATATGTCTCCAAATTTAAATTTCATTATTCAGGGTTTCCCATAATATACTACCTATTTTGATTTTGAAATAAATTCTGTATGAGATAAGTCAGTACGTTTTTCTTTATATCATTATCTCCTATAGCCTCTAGGATTTTAATCAACATGTTATTAATCGAGCAGGCGCTTGTCACAAAACTAGAAAAAAATTGTAAAAATAGTAAAAGGAGAAAAAGGAACTTAAAAGTCCAGTCAGCCTTCTTTTATCAAAATTTGGTAAATTCCTACGCGTTTCGCTCCCAGGGGATCATTAGCAGAGTACAACTGATTGTAGGAAACAGGAAAATAAAGTTTCGTTCACAACAGTTATGTACACAAATAAGTTTAACTATAACAAAGGACGTAAAACAATTAAGTAAAAATAAACTGCACTAATTGTTAATCAATTATCACAAACACATGTTAAAGTCGACTGTGTCTTTGTGAAACTTTATCTAATGTGAAAAGTTTTTTATCCTACAATCAGTTGTACCTTGATGATGATCCCCCAGAACCGAAATGCGTAGGAATTTAATAAATTTTGATACAAGAATGCTGATTGGACTCTTAAGCTCCTCTTTCTCCTTTTACTATTACAATGTCCCTTCTGGAGAGCAGATTCGAATTTACTAGAAAAAAATTGAATGAAAAGTGCATCGAAGTTGATGGCGATCACTTAAAAGGCGTAATTTTTAAAAGTTAGGATAATTCGAGATCCCAAAGAGTAGATTGCAATAAAATGTTTGTTTTATTAAGTTTTAAGAATATTATTGAGCTATTAAAAAGGGTAGTCTATTATGAGGAACCCTGTATAAAACGGCCCAAACATTGATTTTATCAAGATACTGTGTGTGTAGAGATGAAAGTTGTTACGTTTAAGAACATTTTCAAATTTAATTAAATAAGTTTAGTTAAGTTTGACTGTTAAAGATTCTTAAATTTTGTATATGTTATTTACGGGTATTTGTTGCGTTATTGAACACACTGTATGTATTTGGTATGGGTATAGTCATAATTTCTTTGGCCCGGTACGAGGGATGTTCTGGGTGTTTCTTTTAGTTATAAGAACCGTGAAACAGACATTTTTTAATTCTAAAAATATGTTTCAGTAATAGAAAACATTGGAAAAATATAACTTATATTTTGGTTTGGTTAGGTTAGGTTAAGGGTTAGAGATCCTAATGACTATTTGCCATTATGGGAAACAAGAACTCTGCTTATTATGCTTGTAATGGAAGTGTAAAGTAACTAGATATTAAAAATATTCTGTTTATTACTTAAATATCAACAAGAATATCACCAATCACTATAAGGGGATTATTCTGTCGCTGTTGTACAATCAATTATTTTACAGAAAAATGTAAGCGAAACACATTTTTAACAAAACAATATAACCCCGTAAATAACGTAGAGACACGTTAAAATCAATTTAGCTTCTATTGAGAGGTAGATATATGTCATATAAATTACAAAATATAGCAAATATGACCACAATAGGGATTCCAAATATCTCAGTAAATCTCTTCTGGATTACCTATTCGATCTAATTCTCTCCAATTCTCTTTTATGGTCAGTTTCATGGTAATAAAAATGTTTATGTGTTGTACAAAAATTAGAAACTGATCAATTTGCATAAATATCTTGGAAAAATATGTTAATATTGAAAAGTTTCATGCGTCAAGGGATTAATAAAATATAATAAGGTCGAGACGACAATTAACTGACGGAAAACGTTGTATCGATTTATGAGATCTATGCGAAGGGAATCAGGATCAATGGTTTTGACTGAATTACTGCAATGAACTACCTGGGCCAGTCCTATTGTGTAGGCAATGTAGTAAGGAATCCCACTTTAGATATTTATGTATTTAACGCAGATATGCGCACCCCCCCTCTCCCACTTTTATTTTCGAACCAGTCAGGACAAAACTTTGAATTTGATACACCTAAATATAAAACTAAATACTTTCTTTTGTGTGCATATTTCGTGATTAAAATTTTTAATAGGTCGGCTGATGTTCCCAGTTCATTCCCATATCTGTAACCCTGGATTTTTATGCAAAATTTGAGGTAAATTGGATAATTCGTGTTTACTTCCCTCGTAAAAGGGAAGTATTGTAATCGTGAAAAAATCACCCTCCGAGATTTTTTCAGATCTTTACGTTCCTAGATGTGTGTCGGTCTGTTTGTTCGCGACATAGCTAAAAAACTACTCACCCGATTGACTTCAAATTTTAGTCAAAAATTGAGGGTCATAACTTATTACTAAAGAAGTGCTTATCCAATTTATTTCAAATTTTGCACAAAAATCAAGTATTATGTAGGAAGCAACTGGTAAAATTTTGGTATGATCCAAGATGGAGAAACAAAATGGCGGATTAATAAAATAATTAAACCATAACTAGTTGTCGAGGTAATTGTTGTATAGAGATGAACTAGTAAAACTGTAGTACTAATTCAACATGGCGGAACAAAATGGCGACCAAATAAAGTTTTCGGAATCTGAAAAAATCACCCTCTCAGGTTTTACATATCTTTGCGTTTTAGTCTCGGTTTTAGCCTTCCAATATGTTTTATCAAATTCCTCAATCCGTCGGTCCGTTTGGCTGTCTGTCAGTTCCCGGCATAGCTTAAAAACTACTCGTCAGATTACTTCAAATTTTAGTCAAAAATTAAGGGTCATATATGGGAATGACCTCCTAATATTTTGGAAATAATCCAATATGCCGGAACAAGATGGCGGCCTAGTGAAACGGTAAAAAAGTATTACTAATTATCTAATTTACCTCCAATTTTGCACAAAAATCAATGAACTGGTAACATTTTGGTACGATTATAAGATAGCAAAATAAAATAGCGACTTAATAAAATATTTAAACCATCAGCCGGAAAAAACTACCGGTTAGATTAATTTCAAATTATCTGCAAGCATTAAATGTGATATAGAGATAAACTGGTAAAGTTGTGTTACGAATTCAAGATAGCGGAACAAAATGGCAGCCAAATAAAATGTTGAAAAAAGCAACATAAAAAAAACTTCTTATTCAATTGACTTTAAATTTTGGAGAAAAATTAAATATGATATAAGGATAAACTGGTACAAATTCAACATGACGAAATAAAATCGCGGTGTGTGTCAATGTAAAAACCACTTATTGAATTTATTTTAAATTATGCTCAAAAATCAAGTGTGGCTTAGGTAGGAATCCAATGTCGGGACAAAATGGCGTCCAATAAAAATGTTTGAAAAGACAGTGTATATGTGTTCCTAAATAACTATATAATGAACTAAATTGGGCCATACTTCACTATTCCTAATAAAAGGAATTATTTATAACTAGGGAAGTTCCGGGTAAAAGAAATTTACCGATTTTTTAGTAATTTTTTTAACATTTCTCTAAGTCGTCATTTTGTTCCGCCATAATGGATTTTGACAATGACCTTGTCATATGTCAATGGAAAATAAGTTTTTTAGCAATGTCGCAACCTGACAAACAGACCGATAGAATTAAGAAAACATGTGTTTTGGCATTTAGAGACCCTAAAACGCGAAGATCTGTAAAAACCTGGAATGGAGAATTTTTCACGATTACAAACATTTTATTTGGTCGGCATTCTGTTCCGACGTCTTGAATTCGTATCACAATTTTACCAGTTCATCTCTACATCACACTTAAGTCTTGCACAACATTTGAGATCAATTTAACAACTAGTGTTTTCAGTCCGATTTCTTTAAATATTTTATTGAGCCGCCATTTTGTTTCACCATCTTTGATTCGTACCAAAGTTTTACCACTTTACTTCTATAGCCGCCATTTTGTTTCCCAATCTTAGATTCGTACCAAAGTTTTACCAGTTTATTTCTACGTAATACCTACTTGATGTTTCTGTAGTTGTCTTCAAGTAATATTTTTTTTAACATTTCACTATTCCGCCATATTAGATTTTTACCAGGGTATCCCTTTAATTTTTTACGAAAATGAAGTCAATAGGTTAAGCAGTGTTTTAGCTATGCCGCGAACAGGCGGAAAGATTGACAGACAGTACAACGGAAATGAGAAAATACGTTTTTTTTCACCTAGGGACCCCAAAAACGTGAAGATCTATAAAAACCTGGAAGGGTGATTTCGAATTTAAAAACCATAAATACGTTCAGGAACTTACAGAGTAGCAGCCGAAAAAGTTGAAAAATTGCTTTCATAATTTGTATAGGCAATAAGCAAATGAGAGAAACACACCCTCCCCACCCGTCTACTTAGCCTCCTTGTATAGTACCTAATTTGGCTTTTGACTGATAAAAATAAGTAAATATGACCTTTACGGAGATTACAAATTAAAACCAGGTAAAACATTTAATTAATTCCAGATCAAGAAATTATATTAAATACGACCTTTAAAATGCCGTGACAATTTTTCATTAGGAATTAGCACTTTATCTAGACAGAATTTACTTTCTGGGAATAACCCTGATTTCATGTCGGGTTCCAAGTTAATCACACATAATATTTAAAGACATGCAATTTATTATTTTTAATTGCTTGCAAAATTCTTAAAATTGTATAAATAAGCTTGTCAAAATAGTTGCATTTAAAGCAATTCTTTTAAGTAACAAAAAATAAACAATTATTGTTTACAAAACTATTAACCACATTAATATTTATTAAATTTGCAGAACAAACAAATTTACAATTTTACTAACGTCAGTCTAAAAGAATCTCTTACCGAGCAGAACATCTGCATAGTAATGTTGAAAATTCTGTCACTAACACTAAATTGTTGTTTTCGTTTTAATAAACATTAAAACGTTTAATCGAGAATTTCACAATATACCTTTAAATTGCCCTTATATTCCTAGCCATTTGTTGTTTATAAGGTCGTTTGTTTACACAAAAATGCGTGGATTTCCTCACGAGATTTGAAGTTTGACGAGATTCGCAAATCAAACTTCAAGTTGTTTGGCCCGCGAAAACTTACTTTCAGTAGGAAATTTAAAAACCGTGCTTTATTCTAAACAAAACATATCTATAAACGCCCGCCTGAAAACGATATTTATGTAAATTAAAATCATTTATGTCAAAAAGGTTATCCCAAAGAAGGATGAATACATTCTAGGAAGAAAACGTATTGAATAATCAAAATATTACCTGTGCAGCTGATGTAAGAGCAACAAGAAGTGCCCAACACAGTACTGTAGATATCCTAAAATACATCACTAATACACTTTATAAAACAGTTCCTTGTTAAAAGGTCTTTATTTTTATAAAACACTGATATGGCACTACACTACAGCACTCTATCAGCAAAAGCATTCGGTGAACTGATCAATCGCTCGACTTGCACTGTTGTCAGATTTCGTCTTCACGAATTCTTAGATTTTTTCTTTATCGCAGTGGCGCCAAATGTTAACCTTCGTTTCGGGAAAACATAAAGTCAAGAAAATAAGATATTGATTTATGAGGCTACTTAGAATTATTAAACACGCAACAACAGAAATACTCCATTAAGATAAGGCATTAATTTATTGTCGGAATTTAGAGATGGAGATATTAATTATGCTAAATAATTTATGGGAAATTTGCGATTATGTTTACTATGTCCGGCCAGTGCAATAATAAGTTCTATTTCGTGTAAACAATTTATTTATCGCCTATAAATTAGAATTTGCAGACATTACAAACAAATCTTATTTATATAAAAAATAATCTACCTTGAAATAAAAATAATATTAAAATATCTAAATTTGTGACAGAGGGAATTAATTTGCTGACTTATGTTTTTCAATGCTGCAGCTTAATTAAATAGCAAAATTTTGCTATAACTATTATTTATTCCCAAAGTTTTTAATTTTTATAAAAAAACCTTCACACAAATATTCTACTAGCATAAAACATTTTTTTACTTACCGCTACAATTTTGAAATTGTAATCATATTAGTCAGTTTGGCAACGCCCTGATTTCCTCACGGTTTCTCTGAGCGCACGCGTACATTTTTATCATTCCATAGGTAGCGGTAAATTCAAACAAAAGCGCTATGTTGCAGAAAATGCAGCATCAATTTTGGGTCACAGAGCGTGGCCGTAAAGCGTAAATTAATTACAAATTAATGCTGCAGCTATTTTACAATGATAAAAAAATCGCGCCCAGAAATTTTACGATTTGGGTTTTATGCGTACAAATAATAATTACTTCTAACAAAAGAACTGTAATTGTGCTTTTGGAATAATAAAAATCTAGTACAAAACTGTTTTTATCTAGGATTAGATATAAATAAAGATACCTACGTAACAACAATATCAACATCATTACGAACACTGCCTCAATACTACTCAATAGTAACCAACTCCCCTTATTCCGAAGGGTCTACCAGGGGCGGAGGAAGGGGAGATTTGGGTAAAGTGACAAGATTTATTTTGGGCAATGGGGAACGATTTGGGGGATATTTTGGTCAATGGGAGATGCTTTGGTGGACATTTTTCAATTACGGACCCATGGAGGAGGGTAGTTCCCCTCAATCGGGGGAGGAATCGTCGTGTAGGTTTTAAGTATAAAATGTTTGCAAGCCTATTGTAATGATTTCTGTTTATATCGATAAGACCCGAAAGGATAATTCATGCACTTGGTAACTCTCTTTCGTTAGTCAACGCTTTAGCATCATCGGCAATGCGTCGAAGGGAAAGTTTTAATACCCCCCCCTCCTCCCAGAGGCAATCTCTTGGTGCGCTACTGGGGTCGACATATTCTTTGCTAACAAGAGTAGCCACTACTCTTGTTAATAGGCTTAATTCTTCGATTCCTGGACCGAAAATTTTTAGAATTTCAGTGACATCTCTTTTTTGATATCTCGATGATTCAAAAGGCAGGTCGCTATGGTCAATTCTTCGAGGTGGGACAATTTTTTTCGGATTTCCCGGCCAAAAATCTCGGACAAGTTCGTTAACGGGCGATATCGGAGTGCTGGATGTTGCTTAAAAAAAATAAAGATGGGATACAAAATGGGGTAACTTTGTAGGCATTTTGCGGAGCTGACACCCGACCACTTTGACCAAATGGAGACGGGGGTTCGATGGGGTTTATTATAAAGGAGATTCAAAATAGAAATAGGATGCCTATACCTCAAATGCGGGGAAAGTGGTCGAAATACAAAAAAAAAACTGTTTTGCGTCTTAAAATGTTTGCAAAAGTCACTAATTTTTTGCGAAAAGAGTATTTCTTTTAATATTAGTCAGTGGCGGGCAAAATCTACAAACGGGAAAGAAATAATTTTTTTGCAAGTGAAACATTTAGCTACAAGCTTTAAAAGCAGTTTTATAGTTTTTCGCCTCTCATTATTTCTGTCTCATGTTATTTTTCAATTTCATTTTCAATATTTTCAATAGACCCAATTTTTGGCTGCGACAGTTGCTTAGACTTTTTAAAAACAAAACTTTACATGAATTTTTTCTCTTATCGATAGTTTTTCAGAATCTTTTTTATTTTTATCGTAAACTTGAACCGTTTAGGGACCAGAGGACCTTCAATTGACTTTTGTTTGTGACCTAAACGTTGTTTTAAAAATAAAAGAAAATACTTTCCAAGCTTCAATCGCTCCCATGTTTAATAGGATTCTGAAGACCGTAGAAAAGAATGCTTTCTGAAAATATCAAATTAATTCTTCAGTTTTTACTTCTCTCGTAACAGGGAAGTTTTGTAATCGTGAGAAATATCACCCCCTCGAGATGGCGTTTTAGGATCCCGAACCCCGAAAAACATGTTCTCCCATTTCCGTCAGTCTGTCGGTCTGTCACCCCGAGGGGTCAACCAGTGGCCGAGGAAGGGAAGAATAGGGTAAAGTGACCAGATTTATTTTGGCAATGGGGAGGGATTTGGGGAAATTTTGGTCAATGGGGAATGCTTTGGTGGACGTTTTTTAATTGTTTGGACATACAGGGGGGATGGATGGCAGTGCCCCCCCAAATCTTTTACTCTGTTGGAAAAATCTTATTTTATGTTAGAATAATTTCATTTTTCAATAAATTGTTAAATTAATTTTTTTTTAGTTCTCAGTTGGGTTTTTCTTACTTACTCCCCCTAAGTCCAAAAAGAAAATATCATGCATTTGATAACCCTCTTTCGTTAGTCAACACCTTAGCTTCGCCGGCAACGCGTCGCAAGGAAAGTTTTTTTCAGAATCTTTCTTGTTATTGTCGTAAAGTTGAACCGTTTAGGGACCAGAGGGCGTTCAATTGTCTTTTGTTTGCGACCTAAAAGTTGTTTTAAAAATAACTTCGATCGCTCCCATGTTAAATAGGACTCGGGAGAGCGTAGAAAAGAACGTTTTCTGAAAATTTCAAAATAACACTTCAGTAACATGGAAGTTTTGTAATCGTGAAAAATATCACCCACCGAGATGTTTGCAGGTCTTTGCGTTTTAGGGCCCTGAACCCCGAAAAACATGTTCTGTCGGTCTGTCTCTACGCAGCATAGTTTAAGAACTACTTATCCGATTGACTTAAAATTTTGGTAAAAAATCAAAAATCATATGAAGATGGAACAGTAATAGTTTGGTAAAAATATGGCAGAACAGAATGACGGCCTTACAAAATGTAAAAAAAATCGTTATTAAGAAAAATTTGCACAAGAATAAAATCTGATACAGGGATAAACTACTAATATGTTTGTGTTAAACAATTATGGAGGAACAAAATGGCCGCTTAAATGAATCTTTAAAAATTCAGTACCAAGAAACTATTTAATCTAATTGACTTGAAATTTTGCGCAAAACTCAAATGTGAAACAGGGATAGAGCAGTAAAAATGGTAAAACGAAATGGTGGCCTAATCAAATTTTATTTAGTAAAATTAGAGTGCCTGGAATAACACCACTATTGTTAGGAATATGAAGTGTGATCCAATTTAGTTCAGTACATAGTCAGAGACTATATGTGTTACATATATGTACTGTCTTTTCAAACATTTTTATTGGGCGCCACTTTGTTGCATCACATTAGATCCCTACTAATATTTTATCAGTTTCTTACAACCTATGCCACACTTGACTTTTTTGGCAATAATTTAAAATAAATTCAATAAGTAGTTTTTACATTGACACATACCACCATTTTATTACGTCAATTGTTTTTTACGTAGATTTTTTAAAATTCCATTTGGCCGCCATTTTCTTTCGCCATCTTAAAATCGTACCACACACGTTAAATATTTTACTAGCTGGCCTGGCAGACCTTGTTCTGCCTTTGCCGTTATATGGTGTGATGAGTTTCCAGGAGAATTATAAGAATATGGGGCGCATTCACCACATCGACCAGAAATGTTATTGAAGAGAAAAATATTGGTTTTATAGAAAGAAATACGCATTAAAACAATACAAAAAATAGTGTTGAAAGGTCCCGGTTACCAGACAATCATTTCAAAAAAAATCATGTAAATTGGTGCAGTACAACTCTCTCAGGAACAGGAAAATTAGTTAGTGTTTTAAATACATAGATTAGGTCGCTATTTTCTTGCTACCTTGGATTCATATCAAAATGTTATTAGTTCATTTCTATATAACACTTGATTTTTGTGCAAAATTTGAGGTAAATTGGATAATCAGACTGTTCCGCCATATTGGATTTTTACCAAAATATTAGCAGGTCATCCCCATATGACGCTTAATTTTCGACTAAAATTCCATAAAAAAGTCCATCTGGTAAGTAGTTCTTAAGCTATGCAGCGATCTATAAAAACGATATTTTTTTGGCATCTAGGGAAGCTAAAACCTGAAGATATGTAAAACCTGACAGCGTGATTTTTTCACAATTACAATTTTATTTGGCCGCCATTTTGTTTCGACACCTTGAATTAGTAACCCAGTTTTACTAGTAGATCCCTATACACAATTAGTTATGGCACACAATTTGAAATCAATTCCTTAAGTAGTTTTTTCAAGCCGAATTTTTAAATATTTTATTATGCCGCCATCTTGGATTCGTATCAAAATTTTGCCAGTTGATTCCAAGTTGTTTGTGCAAAATTTGAGATAAATTGGACAATAGTTTTTTAATAATATTTTTTTTTAACATTTGACTAGGTTGTCATTTTGTTTCGTCATATTGGATTTTTACGAAAAAATTACCAGGTCATCGCCATATGATCCTTAATTTTTAATCAAACTTTTTAAAAAAATTAGACAACTGGTTAAATATTCTTTAAGCTATGCCGCGAACTGACAGAGAGCCAAACCGACCGACGGACTTGATAAATTATACTTTTTGGGATCTAGGGACACTGAAACGTGAAAATATGTAAAACCTGAGAGGGTGATTCTTTTACAACTGCAAACATTTTATTTGGTCGCGCCATTTCGAATTAGTACCACAATCTTACTAGTTGACCCCTAAACCACAATTAGTTATGGCACACAATTTGAAATCAGTCCACTCTGAACCATGAAAATCTGAAAAAATCTTGGAGGGTGATTTTTTCACGATTACAATACTTCCCTTTACGAGGGAAGTAATAACAACAATTGGAACATTAGATTTTGACTGTTGAAGTGATTCCAAGAATCATTTTCCTTATAAATACGAAATAGAGGCGTAGTTTGTAGTATAGGTAACCTCATTTAAGGACACCCTGTATATCAATTTATTTCTATCTCTTAAAATTAAACCAATATTCGGGGTGGCAAATTATGATGGAATACGCTGTACAAGTATTTCAAGCTGTTGGGCCATTCAAGTATTTCTTGTTTGGTGAGGAAAAATCCAAAAAGTATCCACTTTACTAGTTATACATAAATTATTGTAGAGCTGAGGAATATCTTAAATAACACTAGAAACCTTAAAGTTGTGAAAAAATTAAGCCTTTAATTATTCTTATAATTAATTTGTTGCAATGTATTTTACAAATCTTTGCGTCTTCTAATAGTCATTATTTTTTTTTATTATTTGTATTAAAAATATCGTGAATAATTATACATCATCATCTTCCATTGGTGTCATCGGGTTGCCATTTATTACTAGATGGTTATTATTATATGGGGCGTTTCAAAAAATATGAGTCATCCTTTGACATAAAGTAAGACTGAAATGTTATATAATTACATATACCCACAATGGCTTAATTTGCCCTGTATATTTGATTTGAATGCAACTCGGTAGGTGTAGTGAGAACATGCAGTGTTGATATATATCATTCTTTGTTACAGTGATATTTCCGGCCTCCCCCATTATATAGAGCCACTCTAATATATACTGCTGATAAATGAATAAAAAACTGGCAAAGCAAACTAAATCAATTTATATTTATTTATAAATGGTTGCGTAGATTTTTTCTTTCGCCTTCGCCAATTATAAAACAATAATTTTGTATCTATCTTACTTGTGCTCATACTGTTAGCACCTTAGAATAAATAAAAGATTAGCTCATCCTGTGTTAGGTCAGACAGACAATAAAAAAAATTTCATCCAGAAATGAACGTCTAGCTGCTTAATTCGAAAAAAAAAATCAATAGATCGGTAAATTTCCGTTACCCGGAACTTTCCTGGTTACCAATTTTTATAATTTAAAATAAATTCAATAAGCGTTTTTTTCTGCAAAATTTGAAGTCAATTGTACAAATTTTTATTAGCCGTCATTTTTGTTCGCCCTCTGGAATTGGTACCACAACTTTATCAGTTTCTCTCTATATTACACTTGATGCTTGTACAAAATTTGAAATTAATCTAATAAGCAGTTTTTTCAGGATAGCTGAAATATTTTATTAGGCCGCCCTTTTGTTTTGCTATTTTGGATTCGTACCAAAATGCTATCAGTTTATTCCTATGTAACACTTGATTTTTGTACAGAATTTGAAGTAAACTGGACAATTAGCTTTTTAGTATTATCTTGTCAACGTTTTACAAGGCCGCCATATTGGATGTCAATCAAAATATTACCAGGTCATCCCCATATGATCCTTAATTTGTGTTAAGTAGTTTTTAAGCTATGCCGCTGACAGACCGGCATACGGAACTGATAAAACATATTTTTTGGCATATAGAGACGGTAAAACGTAAAGATATGTAAAACATTTTTGCTGGCCGCCATTCTGAATTTACCACAACTTTATCAGCTCATCTCTATACCACAGTAAGTTATGGCACACATGGTCACTTCATTATGTTTAGTTTTTTAGGCTGCCTTTTGAAATATTTTATTAAGCCGCCATTTTGTTCTTGAATTTCTACCAAAATTTTACCAGTTAGTTCGTACATAATAACTGAATTTTGTGCAAAATTTGAGATAAATTAGATAAGTAGTTTTTTAATATTTCACTAAGCCGTCATTTTGTTTCGCCATATTGGATTTTTACCAAAATGTTATCAGGTCAGCCCCATAAACATTTGAGGTAAATTACATAATGACTTGTTTTAGTAATAATTTTTTTAACGTTTCTCTAGGCCCCCATCTTATTCCGGCATATTGGATTATTACCAAAATATCACGAGATTCCAATATGACCAAAATTTGAAGTCAATCGAATAAGTAGTTTTTTAGCCGCGAACAGACAGACAGACTGACGAAATCGAGAAAACATGTTTTTCGTCATCTAGGGACCCCGAAACGTAAAGATCTCGGATTGTGATTTTTTTCACGATTACAATACTTCCCTTTTATGAGGGAAGTAACAAGTAAAAATACTGCACAAAACATAAAGAAAACACTAACTGCTTGATTTTCAATTTACCCCTCCATTACCCTAATATCAATGAAAAATAATCTTTTTGCCGATTAAAAAAAAATGCATAATTTTTACATACATATAAATAAATAATTACTTACAAACTGTCCAACCAGAATGAACTCAAATATGCAAGGTTTATTTTGTTTTTTGTGTTGTTTATTGTCAGTATTTTAATTAATTAACAATAAATAATGAGAACATTCTTTTTTAAGCCAATTCTAATGTAGCATTAAATACAATTAATAAAACATATTAAACTTTTATACTTTATTATATAACACTCAAAAAAAGCAAATAAAATGCTACATTAATCCAATGAGGTGATAATAACTAAAATTAACAATGCTAAATATGTAGTTTTTTTATATAAAAACATTATTACAGTATCAAATCAATATTGACTGATTATGGTTTGTCCAGTTTTTTAACTCCTTCCTTATGGCGGGCGATGGCTTCTTGATGCCTCTTAATTTGTTCTTCGTGAAAAGCTATTTCATCATGTAAATGGGTTTTTAGTTCTTTTAATTGTTCTATTTTCTGAAATTAAGTTAAAGTAAGTACTAATAAATTTCTAAGAATAATTGAAATTTTGTACCATTTTTAAAGCCCATTACCTGCGGCTTAGATTACGCAAATGCGTTTTTTTGAGTTGAATGTGTTAATGTACAGGGTGATCTCTTATATTTTGCACCCCCCGTATCTCGGTTATTTAAGAAGATAGCAAAAAACTTTAAATACAAAAATTATAAAGTTTTTACAGAATGTTTATATGATAAAATAAAAACATAAAAAATCCGACATAGTTACCTAACTTTTGTTTTTTCTTATGGAACACCTTGCATATTATATGTTTATCAAATGGGTCTCTACTATCTGATTATAAATATACTAGGTTACCTTTTTCTCTAAAAATACCCAAGAAATTTAAGAAAAACCTTTCCATAACAGGCAATGCATATGAGAGAGAGGGAGAAGGCTCCACTCTATAGAGAGTTAAATGGAATACATTGCCTCTTATGGCAAGGTTTTTCTCAAATAACTCAGGCATCTTTAGAGATAAAGGTAGTATTATATATGTATAATATATCTAGAAGAGACCCATTTGATGAACATATAATATTAATTTACTTTTTAAACCATTATAAGAAACACTGAATAAATAAATTCTGCCTCATTGCCCTGAGAAAGAAGCCTTGCGACAATAGAATGTCCTCCATAGTGGCACCTATGAGAGGATTGAGAAAAGGTTTAATGATTCCTTATATTTCTAGGTGGGAAAAAAAATAAATTTCAGATTAAAGATACGGACAATCGTTGAATTCATTATTTTATAAAGAAATAGTAGATCAGCATTTGATCTTCGAACTCAGAGTATAGGGAGGCCTGTAATGATCTTAAAGCTGACCCAGACTATGCAAGTGAAGGAATGTTCAGTTTATAAGATACAAATTACATCATAACATTCATTAAATAGATAGTTAAAGAAAATTTCACCATTTTTTAGTTATTCTAACTACAAAATAATTTATTTTTGGGCTCACCAATAAAAATCAAATTTTCTCGTGGAATATCTTATAAAAGAATAAAAATGGAAGATAGTTAAATCTACTAATATAAACATTATTACAAAAAAAACCTTTTTTGGCGTTTTCAGTTTCAAAAAAAGCCTGTTTGTCGAACATATTGTATGGTTTTCGACCTGTTTGCAAGTTAATCAGACACTTATTAGGACCTAAATAATGTATGCTCTTCAGATTGATATTATCACACCACAAAGCTGTGGTTTATGAAAGACATAACTTTTTCTCTCTATTAGTTATTATATTCACACAAAATTTTATATATTTTTTTGCTCTTGTTGCAACACAAAACATTAAACACACAAGAATGGGTTTTTGAAAAAAAAGAACTTAGTTTAAAATTGATATAGGTACACCATTTAAAATCAACAACTAGGTACCTAACAATGTCCATATTTGTCACTGGAGGAGACGAGGATAGTATTTTAAATCTTAGCATCTTTCACAATAAAATAATCTATATTTTTAATTATAGAAATCTATTTTTTGTACCGTTCGGTGATCTCTGTATTCTCTCAGGCGCTTCACAGAATATGCACTCCTCATAGGTGTTAGAAAGTTAAAAACAAACATGCAATAAAAAAGTCCTGTACTAATGCTCTAAATGTAGGTATATAAAATCCTTAAAATTTGTTTTGAAATTATCACGAGCTCATAGGGAAGTAAATAATATTTTGTCCTATGGCAACCATATTGACAGCAATCAGCTGTTTTGTTGGACTGCCCCAAAAGAACATGTCTTCTAATGCTGTTATCTGCTCCGTACTTAATATTTATTTTTATATTTTTGAGACACATTCAAATTAGTTACATACACAACATTTGATGTCTTGGTGGTTATCTACTTATATTAATATGTCATAGGTATACCTACTTCTACAGTTATTATTACTTGCGAATTGTTTACTTTAAATATCCACTCACTCTATGTAAAACTTTTAACAAATTAAAACTTCTCACCATATGGAACTCTAACCATGGCTTTTTTGCAACGAGATGCATTTAATTTATGTGCATACAAAAGTGTATTATTTTGAACCCATAATATAGAAAAGTATGTCGTGAATCTCTCAGGTTTTAAAACAGGAATTTAGCAACCTTAAATATCTCACATATAAAAGACCCAAATCTACAACCCAAAACGATACTTACTAAAATTTACAATATGAAGACGCAAAAATTAAATGATAAAAAATAAAATGAGGACATACAAAATGATTCGAAAATATTTCTAACCTTCTTGTAAAAGTACTCTTCTTCTTTAGCAGCTTCTGATTTGCCAAAGGCACCGCCAGCTTCCCTGATGGAACCACCACCGCCACCGCCCTTACCGGCCCCGCTACCTAGATCCCCTAGTTGGGACATAAATCGGAGATGCCTAAAAATATTATGTAATGATGGCTTGTTCAGCGCGCTTATTATATCCAAATAAGACTTTTTAATCTCCATCCAGTCGTCTTTAAGATATTTATAAGAGTACTTACTTTACTGTATTAATGGAAATAAGTTTTCCATTACGAATCGAGTTCATGTTTCTACGTTTTCGGCTTTGCTATCACGATTTTTGGCTTGTAATTCGGCTTAAAAAAATGAGCACAGAATGACAAGTTGATCCTACAGCTAGCTGTTGCCGAACGTAAGACTTTCGACAAACGTTGTTTAACGTTTTATCTATGATTTTAAAACATAATATTTAAATCAGTTGCTTCTTTTAATTATTCGAACTTAATTAACTTCTTCATTGCACAATTTTCTTAAGCATTTCCATCTTTTCTAAATTAAATTTAATTTAATGAAAGATCTGCTTGGTTTATTCACTAAAAATCGGAAAATTCAAGAGACCTGGCAGCACTGTTTTAGGTGGCGCCATCTACTATCGAATTTTTGATCTGTGTATTAGACCCGTTCCAAAAGCAGTAATTAGGAGCCTTGTTTAACAACTTTTTAAAACGTTAGGACCTTTCATTCAGCCAGGTGATGTAAATTTAAAACTCTCAATTAAATTACTATAATGTTAATATTATTCATTTTTTGGCAGCAAGGATAATTGAGTAGATAACTTAAAACAAATTGACAAGTCTCTTTCTTGATCAGCATAAAATAATAGCAATTTATCGCATTCAGTCAATATTATTAACTAATGAGTAACTTGTACTATGTTTACAAACCTTAAATTTTAAAATACTTGAATTCCCGAGATGTTAAAATAGCTTTTACTAAAACTGAATTCGATAATTAATTGAAAATATAAAACAGGAATTGGTAGATTATGACGTCAGAAAAATACTAATTCTCTTTAGTCAAATTTTTGTGGACGTCATCTATTGGTAATAAAAATAGCAGATAAATAACTTACCATAGAATCTAGAGAACTGTTTTTCATAGATCTTTTACTACTAATTATTATGCACACTAGATGGCAGAATTCGAGCAAAAATGATCATTTATCATCTGAAGCTATGCCGTTTTTTGTAAAGTTAGAAAAACTAGTCGGGTTCGTTCTGGTGCATATTAAGATCTGCGAATAGGGAGCGTTGCGCTGGTCGCTTATAGATTTTTCTTGGCAGAAGTATTGACGAATCCGCGTCGTAGTCTGAGTGTACGTGCCCCATAATTGCATTTTTTTCGCTAGTGTACCGACAGAGGGACCTTACACCTGCCTGTTCTTGCGCAGGTAATCGCTTCAAACTCGTATTTCCAAGAGCCCGAGTTTTACGGCTATAAAACAACGCGAAAGCGTTGTTGGTTGTTGCAACCGGCCGATTTGGCCCCAAAAAAATAGCCATGGCGGCCACCAGCGTCGTAGTCCTCGACCGAGGCAACAACACCACCTGCACAATCAATTTACACGGTAAGTTCGAAAAAAACGGCTTTTTACCGCCACTAGTTCTAGCTTTGTTTTTTGTATCTCTGGGCTGTATGAAAAAAAGAGAGAAAAAGCAAACATAACCTTAAAAAACATTTTATTTTTAGGGGCAACTGTAGTGTCTTGGCGAGTTAACAATCAAGAACAACTTTTTGTTAGGTATGTTAATATCAGATTTGGTGTTGATTTTTGTCAAATAATCCATTTTTTTTTCTTAGTAAGCAGGCAGTATTTGATGGAAAGAAGGCTATTAGAGGGGGCATACCGTTTGTGTTCCGTAAGTACCCAAGAGAACCCAATTTAGTGGAGAAAGCCTGATGTTCTAAAACTTTTAAAAATTAAATTGTGTACTGAATATAGGCATATTTTTTATAATGATATATAATCTTATCAATTCATTTCATTTAAATTAATAGTTTCACTTGAGTAGGTACTTATTTAAGTACGAACTCGATTTTATGTAAAATTAGTATCTTATTAATTTGTTTTTCAGTATGCATCAGTAGGTATTTTAATTTTTAGTTGAATTTTAGCTAGAAAATTATAATGGTAAAATAAAACAAAATGCTGACATTTTATTTTGATAATAATAAGGTCATTGCTTTTTGTTCATGTCAGTCTGTCAATCAATCATTTTACCTCAATTGTATTTAGAAGTTATGCTGCATATAATACACCAGAACTGTACAGGGTGATTCTTAATTGCATGCGAATAAATAAGGAGATTATTCTTTGACTAATTTTTAGTTTATATATCCAAAACAGATATTTTACAGGGTGGTAAAGTTTAGTTTTGTTTTTAGTTTTTTAAATATAGAATCAACATTTTTAAGGATAATTGAATGAAAAGTGTAACAAATATTACTTTTTGTGGACTCTATAAAACATCATTGGCATTGGGAACAATCTGTAGAGTGATCTTTTGGAGTCCCAAACCATTTTAGAGACCTAAGCTTTGTTAAATTCTCTATTTTAGAAAACATTTTTGCTTTTTGCATTTTTACTTTCCTTAGGACTGAAGTATTGTAATTATAAGAAAACCACTCCAAGATTTTTGCAGGTTTGTGTTTTGGGGTCCCTGGAACTTGAAAAATATGTTCTCTTTTTTCTGGAGAGGTCTGTTTAAACATGGCTTAGCTAAACACTACTCATCCAATTGACTTAATATTGGTAAAAAATCAAGGATTATATAATGGAAAGGACAGAACGGTAACATTTTGGTTAAAATACAATATGACAGAACAAAATTGTGTCACTCTTAAAAAGCAAAACCGTATCATGATAGTATACTCTCTTCCTTATTAAATTCCCTTAACAAACAATTTATATATGTGATGAAAAGCAATGGACCCAAGACTGTCTCTGGTGGTACACCCATATTTATAACTTTTGAATTACTTAAAATATTATTTAATTTGACACACTCTAACCTGTTCGAGAGATAGGACTAAAGATACTCAACAAGAATACCCTGTCACCATATCTATACAGATTATCCAATAGGGTACTGTGTCAAATTCACTTGCTAGGTCAAGAAAAATAGCTATGGCCTTTCTGTTATGATATAGGTTATTAGTAAATTCTGTTACCAATCGATAAATTGCATCATCTGTACTTACGTTTTTCGAAAAATCAAGAATTTTGCTAAAATTATTAATTAAACTGGTTGGACGATAACTTTTTTTTGTCTGATTTGAAAATAGGTTTAGTTTAGTTGAGTTTATTATGGAACTTGCCCAATCAAAAAAGTTACAATTTCTACAAAATATTACTTAGTACTAAATACTAATTATGTCTTTGAATTATAAAAAATTAAATCTAAAACAAAAACAGGCAATATAATAAAATACTACAGTTACTCACAGCTATAGTGCGTTTTACAATAAATTTTATTAGATTATCAACATCGTAGTTTTGTTCATTATTACCTATAACATAAATAAAATGATGATTAGGTAAGAAAAAGCAGTTAAAATTTAAAAGAAAAAAAATGTATATTTAAAAGGACGTAATGGCGGTTAACAGGAGATGGTAAAGTAAAAAGATGATAGGTAAGAGGTTAGAGACTATTCTGTATCATGTGTAACGATGATCTAAAGATATCAGGTACAATCTCTCCGGCAAGCATTATCATATGGAGCTGTATTGCCCGTAAAGAGTATGATGATACTCCAGCAAGAACTTCCCGACATTTCTCAGACTCCTACCTGGGACATTGAGGTTTACAGGCACCAACAGATCCTCACAAAATATTTGGCTATTTAAAAGTTTACATATAAAAAGCTTATCAAAACTTTTTCATCTCATTCAAGGTTTTTACATTTAATAAATTCATTACAATGTCATATTCGAAGTTGTCTTTAGTAATGAAACATAAAGTGCTTTCAGCGCATGAATATTTTTAAAAGCTCTGGTGTTACCTTTAATAAAACCTAGCATCTGTAATGCCTTGTTGCAACATTATTGTATATGATTTACAAAAGTCAGCTTACTATCAGAAATTACACCGAGGTCCCTAATTTCAACAGTATACATTCAATTTGGGACATATTTTCTTACAAAACTGGATGTAATTAGACTTTTTTTACGTTAAGCTCGAAAACATTGATGTGACACCATTCCTTGAATATCCTCATGCATCCTCTTAAGAGCTTCCAGAGGATCAATGACCTTGAAAAGTTTTAGATCATCGGCATATAGTAAATATTGACAGTTGTGGAAAGAAGAAATTATAACATTGATAAATAAGTTAAATAAATGTGTCCTGTTAAATACCAACAAGTTGGTGGTAACAGATCAACTACTTATAAAACCATGTTGGAAGATTATCACATTAAAAATTTAACCATAGTAGTTTGGATAGAGCAAAAGCTCAACTTTTGAGAAACTAAGGTAGAATGCTGTCAGGACTGGTCCCTTCGATATATCTTCATGGCTCAACTTTTCGAAAAAAATAGAAATGCTTAAAAAATTATCCAGGTTACATTGAGAGTAATGGACACAAGCACATGTTTCAATTGATGTTTTAATCAAAAGTTCTGCATTACCTCAGATTACCCCTACTTCCCAGGACTACCCTAGCATTAGCCAAAAAAAAATACCTGGATTACACTTTATTACTTTCAAATTGTACATTTTACCTCTTGATATAAACTTTTATATTTAAAATTAGTCATAATCAGATCCTGAATTATTTGCATGTGATTAAGAAATACTCTGTGTAAATTAAAAGCAGACTCTTAAAAATCTGCGATTAAGTAGTAACAATAATTGTAATATTAATAAACACATTTTGGATTGTTAAAACAATGCATCATAAAAAAGATATATCTTATTATTTAAAATCTACGGGATGGCCCATGTACGTTGGTCATCTGAGATACTATCAACGATACAAAAGAAATTACATACAAAAGTTACTGCATATAAAAGAAATTTTATTTTATATTATTTTTATGTATACAGGGTGAGTTATTTAATAAGCCATTTTTTAAACAGAAATAACTATTATTTTAAATATATTTTACTCTTAATACAGCATTACAAGAAACAATGCCTTGTTTAAACTAAATTAGGGAAGTATTTCAGATTAGTGAAGCAATAGCAAGATAAACAATAATAAAGACAATAAAAATATACAATAACTAATCCTCTAAGGGTCATTTGCACATATCTGCCTTAAATAATAAGGGAAGCTTTTCTGAAGGTCCACATTAAAATTAATCTTTGCCGTCATTGTCTCAGGATCATTTCACTTAAAATTATTTTACAAGAATTCACCCAAAGGGATATAACCATTATTACAAATCAAACTAAATCTAACTATTTGGATATTATTAAAAACTTACATCTTACAACTCTGTCATAAATTTTTGACATAACTTCTTTTAACTGGGATACACGTAGTATATATTATTTTAATTTTCCTTATGACATTTACCATAGTTTGACTTTATATACCCGGTCTTTTAAAGTTCCCCATAAAAAAAAGTCCAGTCAAGCAAGAAGTCTGGACTTAGTCTGGACTTCTTACTGGCCAGTCTATTGTTCCATTTCTGCTAATTCATTCTTGAATATTTTGATGTAATAATTTATTACTGGTTGAGTTATATGGTAAGGTGCATTGTCTTGTTGGAAAGCTATCTGATGTCTTAAATTATTTGCCAGACGTTCTATGATTGGCATAATTTCTTCCCTAAGTAAATTTAGATACCAGTTTCTTGTTGTCTTCAAGTATACTAGACCAAACATTTATGTTATGATGACCTTTCTCTCTTAAGGGTTTAGCGAGATATTTATTATTACTTGACCAATAATGGCTATTTTTAAGATTGAACATACCTGTAGTACTAAACACAGCCTAATCAGTCCAAAGAACATTGTTCACGAAATAATTATTTTCAAAATATTCCTCCATCATTATTCTGGTGTATATTATTGTTATTCAAATCATCTGCATTCAGTTCTTGAACTGACGCAAATTTATAGCCATGATCATTGCAACGTTTAAGAGTTCTTTGGTTACTAGTTCTGCTTCTATTTTCTAAATCTCTGTTTACATCCATTTGAGAATTTTCCTTATTTTCTTCACAATACAGGAGGACCTCAAATTGCTTATTTTCTGTGAGACTGGTATTGGATCAATTCCTTTTTTTGTATGGCAATACACCCCTTTCTAAATTTCACTATTCTGATGAAAATTGTTTTATCTGGAACCCTGTAGTCTGGACATGATGCCACATATTCTCTTAAAGCTAAAGTCGGATTTTTATTATTTCTGGTGAAATACTCGAATAATCTAAGACATTCTTCTTCAGAATACAACATTTCTAATACAAATTTACTCAATATAATAATTAATATGATATTATGTATAACAATATCGATTAATTGTAAATGGTGTCACGTAAATCTTTAATAATCCTACTAGTTACTTGTCAGCCATCATAGTTTTATTTCAATTAAGGCTTACTTCACAAAATAATTGTAATTTATTGTTTAACAATATGATTATTACAAATAGATATTTTAATTTCAGAAATGTATCAATATATCAAAAATTTATTTTTATTTATTTATTTCTTGTTAAGTAGACATTTTACAAAGTATAAACAATGTCAAGAACTACTAGAAATACAAAATACATACTAGAATACATTTGATAAAAAAAATTTTTAAAATATGATCCTGGAAGCTTAGAAATACGTTGAAATACATTTGATAAAAAAAATTTTATTTGAAATATGGTAAATACACAATATATATAACTAATTGTCAAAATATTCCATAACAGAATAAAAGCAGTGGTCAATAAGATAGCGCCTTAACTTTTTTCTACATTTCTTTCGAGGTTCTTTTGTTTTAATTTCATTAGGCAGTGTATTAAATACATAGCTGCGAAAACAAAACGGGCTGGTTTTATACTTTGATAAACGAAAATTAGGAATTAATATATTGTTGCTTTGTCATGTTGCATAATTGTGCTGTGTAGATACAATTGGAAATTGTGCCTCATATTTCTTAACATAAAGAGTGGCTTCCATTAAAAGTATGCACGATAAAGGAAGTAAGTTATGCTTTAAAAAAAAAGGATGGCAATATTCCATGGAAGTGAGGAAAAATATGTTTCTAATTAGCCGTTTCTGCAAAACAAACAATTTATTTGCGTGGGCTGACCCCAATAGAGAACCATATATTTTAAGTGGTTGTAAGCAAGAGCATAATAAACGTTTATTAATTCCTTAGTAGATAAATGTTTGAATTTGCAAGTGCAAAATGAGCTGAATCCAGTTTTCCTACAACATGTTCCAAGTGAGATGACCAGGAAAGATCGCTGTATATGCCTAGGAATTTACACTTCTCTATTTTAGTTATTTGTTTATTATTTAAATTAAACTGTGGTAGTTATCGTTTAACTGAAAAAGTCAGACACTGAGTTTTTGTTTCATTTAGAATAAGTTTATTTCCTTGACACCATTCATTAAAAGATTTTAAAATCTGGTTTGCACGTTGTATTAAAAAAAAATTGCTTTATTGAAATAGGGTATATATATACAGGGTGGTGTATTTAAAATAATCCAGAAAATTTAAACTAAAAAAAAAGACAAAATGCTTTATAATCAGAAGAAAAATTTCTTTTTGACATCTGACCACCCTGTATATATAGTTTATGGTTACTGCATTAAAAAACGTTAAATTTAGTTCCTTATTAGGTAATATTTGTATTTGATATTTCAAAGTTAGTTTTGTTAAAATACTTAAAATTTATAAAAAATCATTGTAAGGAATTTCTAATAATTCATTATTACAAAAAATACTCATTATTTTATGTAGTATCAATACCCCGAGTAATATATAGGGTGCCCGTTTAAACTAAGAAAGTTTATAGTAGCCCCTTAAAAACGACTCACTCTGTATACATACAAATAATAATAAAATAAAAATTTCTTTTATATACAGTGATTTTTTTCTGTATCTCTGATCATTTATTTTCGCAGATAAGGTATAGGACCATCTTATGTGAACCATCCTGTAAGTTGGTATATAATCTGACTAATTACTTTGTTTTTATGCAGCTCAGTTTGGAGCCTGGTCCTTTGGCCCACAACATGGATTCGCTAGAATTATCAGGTGGAATCTTGAGAAAGCACCTGAACGACTGGCCAGTGGTGATGTTGAAGCCATTTTTTCACTTATGGATTCAGACTTCTCAAGATCGATGTGGAATTACCAGTAAGATTTTTTTTTATTATTTTAAAAACATTAGTTGGGATGTCTCCTACATTAACGTTTTTTATCAAGATTTATTACTATAAATATATCTTAATTGGTGATTGAAGTTTTGTGACAAGATAAAAAGTCTAAATTGAATGTTCTGGTGATGAAAGAATGTTAAGTTCTACAAAAAAGTGTGTGAAAGATATTCTGACTACATGTTATCCTATCTGGAACAGACAACCCAATATTCTGCAAGAGGTCAGAATATTATATAGGTTTTTTAAATCCCCAATTTCTCTCTGTTGAAGAGTGAATATGGCAAGATAATGTTTGAGATCATGGTATTGAAGGTTGTGGTCAAAATTAAATTTATACCTGAGGAAAATAAGGAACCTATGCTGGACTTGCTCTATACTCTGTGTGTGAGTCTGATAGTAAGGAGACCAAACAGAGGAAGCATATTCCACATTGGGTTTGACCAAGGAAACAGAGAAGTCTAATAGTCTGAAACTCTACAAAATTCCTCTTTAAAAACCCTATTACTTTAAATGTTTTAGAAACTATACCCATAATATGAGGTAGAAAGCTTAATTTGTTATCGATTATGACTCCCAGATCTTTAATTTCCTGCACTTGAGTTAAAGATTGATAATTTATTTTATTTATAGCCAATACAATTTACACTACGACTGAAGGCAATTGAGTGACACTTATCCAGATTTAGTTCCATCCCATTTTTTTTACACCATTTCATTAGATTGTCTAAGTCTGATTGTAAACTTATACAGTCCACCAGGTCATTTATAGTACTAAAAAATTTTAGGTAATCAGCAAAAAGGGAGCTTCACCTGCTTTTATTTAAATATGTTAAAACGTACAATCTACCCTATCCTGCAATGTGTGTGTAAGAACAATTCATGGTTCACTCTGTCAAACGCCTTGGAGAAATTAGTGTAAATTGCATGAATTCCTCTCTCCAAGGCGCCCATCAGAAAGTTCACATAATACGACAAATTCAGCTCAGTTGACTTTTTTTGGCTTAAACCCATATTGTTCATTAATCAAGAAACCACAAAGGATGGAAGAAAGCTTATCAGTTATTATATTCTCAAATAGTTTTGGGATTGCACTCAATATACTAAGGGGTCTATGGTTTATAGTTTCTCTTTTACAATTTGATTTATATATTGGAGTAATATAGCTAGACTTCCAATATTTGGGAAATTTACCTGAACAATGATTTGTCAAATATATGATATAAAGGTCTCGCCAGGATAAAGCTGCACCTTTTCAACAGAACAGGGGGCGATGCGTCTGAGCCAGGGTCCTTCGTAATATATAAGTTAACTAGCTTAAGATAAATGTCTGATATTGTTAAATCACATTTTGAAATATTGTACTGGAGCTGTTAATTCTTTGGTGTCAATATCACATTTTTTTATTTTAATAAAATGAATGAAAATGAAAAAAAATTATGCAAACATGTTTGCTATTCCCAACCCATCACTGCTTTTAACATTATTGTAATTAAATTCCATAGGACTTTAATGTCTTAGAATTAATAAAAGACCCAAATCATCTGTCAGAATTAATATTTGCTTCAGTAGACAACACAAAATCTTGATATGCCACCTTTGCCAACACTTTACACATAGACCTGATTCTGGAAAATTCTTCATTGTCCCCAACACATTGTGTAGTGTTGTATCTCCCTTGGCCAGTTTTTTCAAAAAGTACAATGTTTAAGTTATAAAGTAAACCATTTTGGGAACTTCCTAGTTGATATCCGTTTAATTGGAACAGACACTTCAATTCCATAATTTAGCTGTCAAGTATCTCATCTAATGTTTTTCCGTCCGGCATCTCATCTCACTGTACTCTCTCCAGAAACCGATTCAGTAAATTGAAATTGGTTCCGTTGTTGTCACAGTAGTAGTAAATGTGAAGTAATAAAGATGAATGAAACTGAACATCTGGAGGGACAAGACTCGAACCAGACTCCACCATTTGAATATATTGATCCTGCGTTAGTACAAAGTCGAGCATTGTATTATTAGGGTTATGAATAGTGTTCACCTGGAAAAGATTGGACAAAGGTCCGATTAAATCCTATTCATATTGTTGCATGCTGGCAACAGGAGAAGCAGTAGGACTTATGTTGTCATTTTGCCATAAAGCATGGGGCAAATTAAAGTCACCAAGTAATAAAACTTGGGACCAAGGGAGTTCATTAGGTATATTGTCTACATTTTCTCCATAATTAAGACATTTTTTTGGAGGTGTTTTGGGAGGAAAATAGGCAGGCCATACCCAATATTAATGTTTTCTTGCTTTTTCCAATTTTGATAAAAAGTTGTTCAACACCCAGTGAGCATGACAAACTGGGTACTCACTATATCTCGTTGAACCCGCTACTAGAACCCTACCACCCCTGGAATATACACTTGTTTCTGGTGATTGATGGCATCTATAAATGAATTGTGTCGAAGAAACTCCAAGACGAAAATGAGAAACATAGCTAAAATTGCAGATAAAGATGGCAAAAATTGGACCAAGGATGAAGATATTGCCAGAGTAATAAATAACCATTTCTCCACCATTGGAAAAAATTTGGCAAATAGCATCACAAATAATTACAAGCATGGCGAAGCATTTCATGAAGAAGAAGAAACTGACAGTATCTTTTTGAACCCTACATCTCTAAATGAAATACAAAAAATTGTAACTGACTTAAAAAATGACTGTGCTCCAGGATGCGATAACATCACGAAGCAAGATATATATTCAATATTTGATATTATTGGACCCACAATAGTAAAATTAATAAATGAAGTACTGACATATGGGGTGTATCCTGAAGAGCTCAAAACTGCTAAAATCGTACCAGTTCATAAAAAAGGAACCTTGGATGACTTGAACAATTACTGCCCAATCTCTCTATTAAGCATTTTTAGTAAAATTATCGAGAAACTCATTAAAGTTAGAATTATTAAATTTATAGAAACACATTTTAAATTTGACAAAAACCAGTACGGGTTTCAAAAAAAAAGCAATACTCTGGGAGCAACAGTTGAATTGATAGAATGTATCACTGGTGAATTAGACAAAAATAGATATGTTATAGCTGTATATATTGACCTCCAAAAAGCATTCGATACAGTGGACCATAAACTGTTAATCGAAAAATTATACAAGATGGGAATCAGGGGAGTCTGTCACAAACTAATAAAAACCTATACCGAAGGAAGAATGCATTTCACTGTAGTAAATGGATTAAATAGTGAAGAAGACAATCTGGATGTTGGTGTGCCCCAAGGCTCAGTGCTAGGGCCACTAGAGTATCTTCTATATGTACATAGTCTTAAGTATTTACAATTAAAATCAAAATACCTACTTTTTGCTGATGACACTGTTTTGGTATTCTCTGGCACAAGTGAGGAAGAACTTGAAAGAAATATTAATAATGACCTTATGAATTACTTCAAATGGCTTTGCTATAACAAACCGAGTATAAATATTGCAAAGACAGTTTATATGATTTACAATCAAAAAGGAAAAAAGATTATAAATCCAGAAATTAAATTAAATAATGTTACCCTCAAAAGAGTTGAAGAATATAAGTATCTGGGGTTAATAATAACAAGCAAATTAACTTGGGAATCACATATAGACAGTGTCATAAATAAAATAGTTCCTTTTATAGGTGCAGTAAAAAGATGTTCACACCAACTAAACACAAAAACCCGATATTTGTTATATAATAGCTTTGTCGAACCACACTTACGATACCTGCTACCATGCTGGGGAAACACAAATGTAAATTTATTTGAAAAGCTACAGAGACTTCAAAATAAAGCAATAAAGTCTATTTTTTCCATTAATAAATATACACCTACAAAAGTTATTTACAAAAGATTTAATTTATTAAACATACAAAAATTAAAAATTCTTGAGCAAGCTAAACTTATCTACAAAATTCAGCATAAAACCATAAAGATAAACTTAGAACTTAAACAAAACAATGAATTTCACAACTACAATACAAGAATAAAAGAAAATCTCAGAAACAATACTGCCAGAACAAAAAAAACCCAAGACACACCCATTAATAGAAGTATACAGTCATATAATTCTATACCAAAGAATTTGCTGGAAGGGGAGGAAGGAAAAATATTTAAAAACCTCAAAAAATACCTGAAAATGAGAGACTAGTATAAACCAAGATTAAAATTTGTAAATGTAAAACAAAAAATATTAAAAAAAAAAGAATTATATATTAATAATCATTGAATACATAAAATATAATATACATTTATTATGTAAATTTAGAAAATGTATTTATTTTTGTTAAATACATATAATTAAGTTGATATTGTTAATTTTTTAAGATCTCAAAGAAATTGTGATTGTAAAGGCCTTGGTGCCAGTTCTTGTAACTGTTTTAAGGTCTGAAATAAATTGTTGTCAAAAAAAAAAAAATTTTATAAAATTAAACATGAAAAATTCAGAATTATGAAAATCTGGTGTTAGCCATGTCTCACTGAAAACAATAACTTTGTAGTCACAAGTTGAAACTGTTTCCATTAGATGGGAAAGTTTAGTATGTAAACCTGTACATTTTGGTAAAATATACTTATTTCATGTTGGAGTTAATATTGTTCTGCTGTTAGTTTTTTGAAACTACTGAAGGAGCACAAGGCCAATTGCCACATAAATACACACCACCAGCATGTGTTAATCGGTCGCAACGATAGATCTGATAACCAGGTATGTTCAACAGCGATTCAGGATACTCCATAGACAGCCATGTTTCTGAGACAGCGAAGATATGGAATTTTTCATGCAGTACCAGTTCTCTTTTCTCATCAAAAGAAGGAACATTAGACCTCACATTTATGTGCGCAATATAAAAGTTGTGTCTGAACCGATGCCCACTTTTGCACTGTATGTTTATGCTTATACATAGTGCACTTTTTATCCCAGGCAGCATGATCCACAGGTACAACTTCTCGGCTGTTCATATTAAGTTTAGATCAGTTATAGCATTTCAGTATCTCTTCTTGACAATTCTTTAATTCATGATTTTTAGAGCATCTGGGCACACAACGTCATTAGAACATTTGGAGGCCAAGGGGTGGTAACCTCAACATTTAAAACATCTGATATCACAACCATCATAAAACCTGCAATAGTTATACCCTATACACAGAAATTCACTTTCTATTGTTTTTTTGTATGCAACTTGATTGACTTGTATTAAGCACTGGTATATAAAGACTGTTTTACCTATGAGTATTATTTATATATTGTTTTTTGTTTGTATAGAGTATTTTTTTATATAATCATGACTTTTTGTACTTTTGTACTATTTGGGCATTGCCTCTAAGGTATCTACATATGTTAAAATAAAAAATAAAAATAAAGTATATATCTTTCTTGTAAATAAGTAAATAAATAATCTTTTGTAAAAGATTATTTATTTATGATTACTTAATTGATCAAAGCCATGAAAGTTGCCGTTCTATGTAAGTGTTATGTTATATTGATAAAATAATTGAATTTGCTTTGTTCTTTCAGGTTTCGCCTCACTTATAGACTGATACTCCGTGAAAAAGAACTCCACTTTAACATTGCCGTCTACAATCCAAGTAAAGACTTAACTTTCAGCTTTAATATGCTTCTGCATACCTATTTTAAAGTACCCGACGTGCGCAGATGCCAAATCACTGGGCTACAAGGTTGCACCTTCGTCGACAAGACAAGAGATGGAACTGTCTACCAGGAAGCGCGAGATGTCGTAACTATCAACGAATGGACTGATAGAATCTATCAAAATACTTCTCAGGAGCACATTATAACCAATGTGGTCTCAGGTAGGAAGATGCGCATTCAAAAGTACAACTTTCCGGACACTGTCATTTGGAACCCATGGCTGGACCATGCCAAAGACATGTCTGACTTTGGAGATGATGAGTATCCCAACATGGTCTGTGTGGAAGCTGGACACGTGTCTAGTCCTGTGATCCTTTTGCCAGGGACTGCATTCGAGGCTAGCCAAATTTTACAGGTTATGTAAAATTAATATTTCAACTACCGTCCTGAGTACAGTGTGTTTCAACTTTCAGATTGATTTATAATTTGTATCCTAATGTTTATTTTGGTTCCTAGAGTGACGTAATGTAGTCAGGGATTTATTTATATTAACAATTTAATGTATTATGACATATTTAAATGTTTGGAAGGGAAAAATTATACTTTCTTGACCTTGCAAATTGGACTAATATATTGAAAAACGGTTCCAATTTTATTTTGTTCCAAAATTTTTATATATTTTTATATATAAGCTCAAAGCAAGAAAAAAAAATCAAAATATTCTAAGTGGAAATGCAACAGAGGTCAGGCCAACTCCGGCTAGTTTACTGGAGTTACTGACTTAAAATGTCAGGAGGGTAGTAGTAGAAAAAACAATATTTTATTTATTTTAAAAATAGGAAAAAGGCAACTCAATATTCATAAGACAATTAGGGTAAGTTGTGGTGGATAAATAATAATTGCTGAGCATTTCTTGGGGTTCGTCTATTCCGCCTGTCTTCATAGATATTTCCGACCTGGGAGAAAGTTCACTCCCTGTAGACACTACTGGGAGGTGCCGAAAGAATCTCACAACAAGCTTGAGGAGCTCTGGGAATATGTGTTGATGTTCCCTCCGAAACATCATTGGGTCCTCCTCTCTTGTAGTTAAAGGCATCTTTATTTATTTATATATTACAGTATCATCAGCATATTGTGGCCCATTATAGATACAAAATAATATTAAAACAACACTCAAATATCAAAATACAGGTTACACCTAATAGTAAAATTAAACTAAAACTGAGTCTGAGTTTCATACAATTTACGGCCCCAAACTTGTTGTATCTACATCTAAGTCACTTGCATATTTATTAAATAAATCACACATCCAATACATCGGTAAATTCCTATATAAATTTATTCTAGATCTATTTCTTGTATTTCCAACAGAAAAAGAAAAAGACAACTTAGATAACATCTCAGCATCATCAACATGATTTGTCAAAATTTTATTAAGGTATACCAAATATACTTTTATCCTTCTATGTTTTAATGATAATCTATTGAAAACTGATAGTAACTGTATGTGATTAAAACCTTGAGGAGGATAATAATCAAAGTTTTTATAGAACATAGTATTTTAAAAATTTTCTGTGCAATCTTTCAATCGATTTTGTTCAAATTTCATATTGAGGTGATCATACTATACTACCATACTCCAATCTAGGCAGTACAAGGCTATCAAACAATTAAGGACAAACATCAACATTAAAGCATCTGGTAGATCTTATGAAATCCATTGTACAATGCACATTATTTATCTTAGCCACCATATGGTCAGTAAAAGTCAGTTTATTTTCTAGCAACGCTTCCAGATCTTTTTGACTATCCAAGTGTTTCAGAACATTGTCTTCATTGTCATCCTGTATTCAGTGTTTACTACCGTAAACACTGAGAATACTTTCTTTTTTAATGAAAAATTCATTGATACACATTTAATTTCGTTCAATTTGAAACCATTCTCAGCACACCAGTCACTACTTAAATCATCTTGCAAACATGCACAATCATCCCTTTTTAAAATCTCCCAAAAATAATTTAAAATCATCAGCAAATAACACGGCCCTTGAGTTTTTAACAACCTGGAAAACTCTATTAATCTCAATAATAAACAAAAGCAGTCCTAAATTTGAGCCTTGAGGTACTCCAAATGTATTAAAGTACATCTTAGCCTTAGCCTCTATTACTTCGACATATTGTTTTCTATCAGATAAATAAGAACCAATCAAATACTCCAGATTGCTGGTCAGATTAATTTGCTTTAAAGATTAATACTATGCTTTATCTGATCAAAAGCTTTCTCTAAATCTGTAAATATAACATTCACCTGTGTTTTATTGTTTATAGCTTCGTGCACGTACTGTACAAAGGTTATTAGATTTGTTATTGTCGATCTATTGGGCCAGCCTGTTCAATATTACAATTTCAAATGTAACGTGCAATACACTCAACTAGGCATGTAGCAAAAGTATTCGTGACTCTTTTTTAAAGGATTCGTGTGCACAATTCAAGTTAATATTAGTAAGAATATAGATTTTGAAATAATGCATGATTCTGTTTATGAAATTTTTCGTCCCAATATCAATGCAGCTCCTATTAATTGAGAACATATTGCAAAGCGTGGTATCACGGGATGGTGCACGAAAATTAATAAGTGCAAGCAGGTCAGGGCAATCAATTTCATTAACAAGAATTTTGTATCCAAAAATCAAAGTTTGGTAAATTCTCTGAGTTTCCAGGCTGTCTATAATACTGAGTAATTGCAGTCCTTGCTGGTGTGAAAAGTGTGTTTATCTATTTTTAGTTTATAAGTAGAAAATTTGCAAGTTTTGACTGAATGCGTTCGATTCTTTTGTATGTGTTTTGTAAAATGGGGACCAGATGATACGGCAGTACTTTAAGTGACTTCTCACCAATGAATGATGTGGGATCTTTAAAACATCTGAAAAGAAATCGACAATTTTTAAACATATTTGCTTTAGTCATTTATGAAAATTAAAAATAAGATTCAACCCAAATGTGACCTTTGGAGTACACTGGAAGAGACTAAAATTTCGTTTGACAGAGTACCATTCAATTTTATCATCTAAATTCGATTAGAAAGGTTAACTAAAAATCTAAGATAACAAGGGAAGTTAATTTACTAATAAGAATATTGTGATTGACTCTTATCAAATGCTTTTCTAAAATCGACGTAAATTGAATCGACTTCAGCTCCCAAATCTACTGCTGTTGCGAGATAGTTTGAATAGAGACATAAATTAGATATGTTATACATAGATAACAGTATATTATCCATAGATAACAGTATATTATCAACGACAACGTATTCAAGGATCTTGGCGAAGCAATCAAGTCATGATATTGAATGATACTTTTCTACTTCCCCTCTCTCGCCACCCTTAAAGATCTCGGTAATATAGGCAGTTTTCCAAATATCAGGAAACTGACTCAGGTTTAAAAAAAGGATATGAAAGTGGTGTTGCTAAGGTTGGGCTACAGTTTTTAACAAAAATTGGTGGAAATCTGTTTGGTCGTCTTTCCTTTTTAAAAAAAAAAAAAAAATGTTTATTAACGGTTTCCCATACAAAAAGTTATAGAGCATCACAATGTAAACAAAAAATCAACAATAAAATTACATAAACAGTTACCAATCCAGTTTCTTAATATAACCTTTGAAGGACTTCAGTGAATTGTTAATGTGCCACACTTTTCATTAGCTAATCTGCAAAACCTAGATATAGAACTATTCATTCCATAATTATTTCTATGAAATGGTATAAAGAATAGATCATTATCCCTCATTACACGCTGGGGTACATGCAAAGGTATCAATGAAAGTAGCTCAGGTGATTTAATAATATTATTAACAATTTTAAATAAGGTGGACACATCTAACTGACTCTCGTTTCTGATTTTCAAGTAATTTTTCAATATCTGGATAATTAATGTGTTCATTGGATATGCCTAATTTAAAAGCTATAAATCGGAAAAACCTTTTTTGAACTTTGTCCAAAGACTCGATATAGACTTGATAATGCGGGACACAACTTGCATTTCTTTCAAATGAATAGTATAAAGTTTGAAATCAATTTATGTCATCAAAGTCATCATATCATTGATATGATAATCAAACCTTAGTTCATTATCTATATATATTCCTAAGTCTTTTATATCTTTCCAACTGTTCATTGTTTATTAAGTAATTAAAAGTAATTGTTTCTTCTTTCTTGAAATTGTAAGAATTTTACATTTGTTACCATTCAACTCCATGCCATTTCTATCACACCAGGCTTGTGTGTCATTCTGCAGCCTCAAACAGTCATCAACGCTATATATATATATATATATATATATATATATATATATATATATTGAAAAATATCAAATGTGATCCCTACACACCTGATGTAGCAAAAACTTCATCCGAATAAAAATTCTTGATCTTCACAATTTGTCGTCGATTGCACAAGTAATCCTTCATCCACATCAGCAATTCACCATATACCTCAATTGACTCCAGCTTTCCAATGAGAATATCATGATTAACTCTGTCGAATGCCTTGGCGAAATCAGTATACACCACATCAACTTGAATTTTCAAAGCACCCAACAAGAATTCCTCATAAACTAACAGGTTTGAAGTTGTGGAACGACCTTCCATAAAACCATGCTGTGCCGTTGAAACAGCATTACCAAGCAGACGTGATATTTGCTTTGATACAATACATTCAAACACTTAAGTTTGTTATACAATTAAAAATATCCATTATATCTATATCACATCTGTTTAAATCTAATTTATTATCATCTTGTATTATAGGAATATCACAGTTATTGCTGACAAAGACAGATCCAAAATGCTCTGAAAATAATCGTGCTATTTCCTGAGGATCATTGGAGGTACAATTTTTATATGTCATGGAGCATGGCAATTCCATATTTTTTTGTTTCAAATGTATATACTTCCAAAATTCTTTACTATCTTGCTTGATATTATCTTGAATTTTATTTATATGATTTTGATAACACACCTTATACAGTGTTTTACTCTGTTGACGAAGATTACTAAACTTTATATAATCGCTGTAGGAGTGTGTTTGTTTCCACTCTCTGTGCATAATTTTCTTGTTGATAATTGCATTTTTCAGCTCCATACTGTACCAGTCCGGAAACTTTTTATTTTTTGCTTTTAATTTCGGAACATAAATCTCAATATAAGTGAAAACAACATTATAAAAAGCATTTAAGGCCTGATTAATATCCTGAGCATTAAGAACCTGGTCCCAATCTACATTTGATAGAAAATGATTTATCTCAATATAATTTGCTAATTTAAAGTTAAAATATTCATATTCAAATAACATATTTGGCATTTCATTCTTATCTACTGGTAAATTAAAATATATTGCTGGATGGTATTCATCACAGGGTAATAAGGTGTCATTACAGACGCCTACGTTAATATTAGGCGTAGTAGAGAAAGCAAGATCCAACATTGATCCATATGAATTACGAATCATATTTATTTCATAGAGATTAAGAAAAGCAAAATAGTCTATAATGGTTGATGCTTGAGGTGAAACTAAATTGTCTACTTTTACACCTAGATCATCATTTGTCCATTCAATATTAGGTAGATTAAAGTCGCCACTTATCACAATTTTGTCACAATTATTAATTTACCGCTTCTTCGAGTGACGCACAGAAAGCTTTAGGCTTCTACAGGAGATTGAGGGGGAAGGTAACTGTTCGTATCAATATTTTTAGGCTGTTTAACAAAATTAGGACAAACACATGTTCCAGAGTTAAAACATTAGTATTTATTTGCCTTGCTGGAATCTCTTTATCAACTGCAATTAACACACCACCTCCACGTTTACAAATGCTTGTTCTTTCAGATCTGTCACATCTAAACAATGAATATTGATCAAATCCAAGTTCTTCTGTAGCTATATCTTCACACAACCAAGTCTCAGTAAGCATAATTACATGATATGAATCAATGGCCAATGGAGTTGTTAATTCCTTAAGTTTAGACCTTATACCCCGGACATTCTGATAATAAAACACTAGACCATCCTGTGACGATATCTCGTGTGAAAATTTTCTCTGAAAATTTCGATTTCTGTCGTGAGTTAAAAACTGCCTTTGTTGGTTATTGTTGTTATTGTTTCGGCGAAATATAAATGGCCGAATGTAAATATCAGTTGGCCAAAGCTGGCTATTGCAAATAGCTTCCACATCTTGTGTACGAACACCAATTTTAAAAGAATCAAGATAGAATTGAACTTTTTATGTTAGGATCTTATGTGCTAATATTAATTGTGGACTGATTGTGAATAAATAATGGTTGAAAAAATCTGCAAACAAGTTAGCAACTAGATTGGGATCACTCTCCTGATTTTCAAATTTTATTTTTGCAGGGTAACCTGTTGTTTTTCACTGGGATTTAATATAAGACACAACACATCTCTTTCCTTTATTTCTTGTGTTATCCTTGTATTGATTCTCTTTGTCTTAACTATATCTACTGTCGCTCCTGTATTTTTTATTATTTTTTCTTCACTTAATTCTTTTAAGATACTGCCTTACATGCTACATTGTGTGAGAATATATATATATATATATATATATATATATATATATATATATATATATATATATATATATATATATATATATATATATATATATATATATATATATATATATATATATATATATATATATATATATATATATATATATATATATATATATATATATATATATATATATATATATAAAATATATTCAACAGAAGAGGTGGCCTTCTTGGTATACAAAAGTATTCCTTAGTATATCTTTCTTTGAAGATGTAGGTAGTGAAGTATTCTGTAATCTATTTTTTGATTGCTTTGAGTTGAAATAGACAACTATTCTTGTCGTCTTCATAGCTAGACACTTGCCAATATCTATATAGTCTTTAAATTTAATCTAATGCCACTTTTTTACTTTTTACTTGATCATATCGGATTTTTTTACACCCTGTATATCTGATCTATGTTTCAACAACCCTGTCAAAACAATTGTTTCTCCATGTACCAACAAAAGAATTTCAACCGAAGGATCAACTTTAGGATATTAGTATGCCGTTCTTTGGAGATCTACAAAATGAGCCATTACATAACCTATAATCTGTATGTCTTATCTATGGTTTAACACTGTCAAAACAATTTTTTCTTCATGCACCAACTTTCATCAAGATATTTTTTTTTTGAGAAATCAATAATAAAAAAGTTTCCCATTATGGCCCACACCGTTGAAATAGACAACCATTCTTGTCTTCTTCATAACTAGACACCAATGTCTATATTCTTTAAATTCAAATTAGAAAAACATTTAGAAGCCTACAACATGGTTGAACTTTCTATTTCAGACTTTTACGGTCGTTTGGCCTGACTTCTTGCAGATCCTCTGGCTCTTTTCACTACATTATAGATTTAAAAATAGTTATAATTTCAACAGTAAAGGTGGGCCTCTTGTTATCCTAAAACATATCTTAGTATACCTTTCTTTGGAGGTGCAGGTAATGAACCATTGCATAATCTAATTTTTATTTTCTGTTTTCTGATCTTTCTATAAAGAACTATTTGGTCTGAGAAGCTTTAATATGGTTCTTCTCATCAATTCTGATTCAACATCACCTTGTATTATATTTTTACAAAAAAAAAATATGATATAGTTTTCTTAGCATACACTTTTTTAAGCACTTCTCTACTCTTGTCATTTTTAACAAGTAGGGCTGCTAAATAATTATTTCATCCATGGGCCTAGAGATGGCATGAGAGGCACTTGGAAGAGGGTCCAGTAAACTATCCTGACAGACGGTGGCGATGGGGACAGTCAGAAAGAAGTTTGAAATCAAAATTACCTTTAATTTGTGTAATAATCACATTTTAAAGTAATTTTTAAAGGTTGATGAAAGTTTTCCACACTTTTTCTCAGGTTGGACTGCTAGAATGGCGGATAAAAACAAAAAGAAACAAAAATAATCGATATTTAAGAATGTCATCATAGTTTTCCGAAATTCTAGGAAGAATATATTGGAATATAAATTTAAAAAACTTGTGCAAAATTGGGGTCATGTTGATTTTTAAAAAAAAATTTATATCAATCCTTTCAGGGCCTAGTTTAAGTACTCGTAATACCATAATCTATGACCGCAAAAAAAATGCATTTGATTTGGTTTACATGAAACAAAGATATTCAGTTTTTCAAAAAAAGCATTGAAATTTTAATTATTTTTAGAAATTAATTAGTAGTTTAGCTTCTTTTTGAGAAATTTATAAGTTTGTTTTAGTAATGGAACTGAACTTCAGTATTTGCCATAAAACTGAAGCACATTTGTCTCAAAATAAATATCATATGGAATTTTCCTTAGCCAAACATTTAAATTATTATGATTTTGTCTTTTGTGTTTTTACTCTATGATACTCACCGAACTATATCACACTGTATATCACATTTTGATAAGCAATTTCGTAAAACAAATTAGTTAGATTGAGTGTGTGACCATTTTGGGTAAAATAACAGTTGAATTGAGAGTAACAGATTAGAAATGTACTTTATTTTGAATTGTATCATCTAAGTGAATTATTTTGACTGTTCGGTGGTACATAAAAGGTACCACAGCTCAACATTCCGAAACTTTTAGCCTTAACCTCGTATACGACTGGTAGAAAGTACATTTTCGTGCAATAGTATGTTGTACTTTTTGATAGTTAACTTATTGTTAGAATTTTGCTTTAATTTTAAATAAATTATTATAGTATCTGTGTGCTCTGTATTATTTTAGGATTAGTCTTTGTGTTATTTATTTATTTATAAGTTTGTCAATGAAATTTTGATGGCTTTTTTAAACATACTGCCTAATGTAGTAGCAACAAATAATCTCTTATGAAGAGTGACTAAGTTGTTATCCCTTCTTCATTTGAGACTTGCCTTCTTTTCAGTGACTGCGTCTTTTGCTATTTTGGTTAATATTCAACAACATACATTTTACTTTTTACAGTAAATTCACATTTGGTACTTTTACAAAAAAAATCTCAGAGACTGGTAAGTATGTACAGGCAGATGGAAATTTTTCAGTTATTTTTGAAATCATACCAAATACAGGGGTGTCTCAAAAAAGCAACGCAAGTACCATCTTTGTTTTTTTATATGTAATGTACCACATGTTTTTATATAAAATTCTTCATATTTTTGTATATCATGTACCAAAAATTAACCCTTTCCGAAATATGGTTTTAAAATTATGAAATACTATGATTTTTTGGTTCTGGTTACTAAATTTGGAAAAAACGTGGTACTAATTCAAATTTATGATCAACCAGGAACAAGAAAATAAGTAAAACCTATAGTCCCTAGCCTAAATGAAATGCTCTGCATGTGCCACATTAACCTCGTAACATTTATCGTAAATTATTTCCGTTACATTTTCATTTAAATTTCTTATTTCTTCAAAAATGTTTTTTTGAATTTCTTTAATATTATTATTTCTTTCTCTATAAACTGTACCTTTGTCATAGCCCCAAAGAAGGTATCCATGGGTGTTACATCTGGGCTGTTTGCGGGCCAGCTGATTGTTCCATATCTTTCCATCCACATTTGATAATTCTTTTGAAGAAAGTCTCCTACTGCCACAATATTATTGAATGGTGCCACGTCCTGTCAAATTATATTTTGCCGAGTTTGAAGTGGTAGTTCATTGTTAAAGTGTTCAATTTGATTTTCCAAAAGTTCCAGATATCTTAACCCATTTTAGTTGCCACGGATAAAAACCGGAAACACCTTATGCCCTAAAATGCCTCACCAAACTTGTATTGAGACAGTCCTTGAAAAGCAATTGGTTCGACAGCTTGTGGGTCTTCATGGGTCCAAATATCGTAGTTTTTCCGATTATAAATACCGGCAGTGGTAAAAATCGCCTCATCGGTCCATAAAATTTTATTGAAATAATCAGGATCTCGATTAAGACTTGCTCATATAATTTGATCAAATCCATGTCTCTTTTTCGGTCCTTTTTTAATTGTTGAACTGCCTAATTTTAAAGCCGTGGTATCCGTTTTGCTTTAAATTTCTCTTAACTGCTCCATAACTGGCTTTCTTGTTTCGTGATCCATACCTTATATCTCTGACACGTATTAAGATCCCTTTCTTCATTTCTTTCGTCCTTTTCTTATTTATTAGAGATGCCGTTTCTTGCAATAACTTCTTGGTATGAATTTTCCCCATACTGTTCTCGTGCTTTTGTGGCATTATTATTCTAGACCATTTTGGACCTTTCAGCAATCGAATAGCTCATTTTTTAAATATTACTACAAAAAAAAAAGTGAGTCGAGCAGTAAATCAGACTTCAAACATCAACGTCATGACATTCGAAAAAAATACCTTTATCTCCAGGATAAAAAAGTTTTCACGGAAATAAGTTTTCAGTTGTAGGTAAAGTGTCCTCTGGTGGCTACTTAAATAAACATTTTTACCTTTGGATAAGAGCGTCCATTACCTTTAACTTATTTGTCATCAATCAAGTTGATCCGTAAAGAAATAAATTAAATATTCCCAAAATTTAAAATTAAAAATGCATCAACCCTTACTAGGAAACTATTGAGATTTTGACATTTTCTTAAATGACTTGCTACCGTTATTTTTTCATGTAGAATCACGACCCCCGAACACCCTATATTTGATACATGGTATATTATACAAAAAATACGCAGAATTTAATATAAAATTCAAAAACATTAAAAAATGTGGTATATTTAAAAAACAGTACTTGAAGAAGTCGGTACTTGCCTTGCTTTTTTGACACACCGTGTATAGATTAAAATATAAGCATATGAAAAAGCAGGTCGAATTAAGCAAGTTTTGCTTGGAACATCTTTTTTTAAATTTCAAAAATAACCTAAGTATTTCCTTTTAAATAGTTATCTGGATCACCCTCTACAGAGTGTTTAAAATAAGATGAGCTTTCCCCTTGTCTGGAGAATTATAAAAGAACAATTTAAAAACAAATATTTATTTGTTTCTTTTCCAGTTTTAATTTGTTATTTGGTTTTATTTACACATGGCGTTGCATTTTTTCTGGGCTGATATAAATTTTCTTATTTTTGATGGGACACCCTATATATTATTATTATGCTAGCGCGTTTAAAGAAGATTTCATTGATGTCCATTAGTATGGGTTTATAATATAATGTTTCGAATTTTTGGACATTTCAGTTTTTTTTATCTATTTTTGAATTAATAGAAATAAAATAGTTTTAAACTCCTTACATAAATTTTACTAGAGCTAACAAAAATTTGATCATTGCCATGTTTCAAATATCGCAATTTTTTATTATATTTACTTCCCCCGTAAAAGGAAAGTATTGTAATCATGATAAAAATCACCCTCCGAGATTTTTTTCAGATCTTTACGTTTCAGGGTCTCTGTTCGGAGCATAGCTAAAAAACTATTTACATGGGAATGACTTGGTAACATTTTGGTAAAAACCCAACGTGACGAAACACCTGGCCTAATGAAATGTTACAGAAATGATTATCAAAGAAGTACTCAAATCCAATTTCCTTCAAATTTTGCACAAAAACTAATTGCTATGTAGAAATTAACTGGTAAAATTTTGGTACGAATCCAAGATGGCGAAACAAAATGCCGGCTTAATCAAGTATTTACAAATTCTGCTTGAAAAAACTAGTTAATGGATTAATTTCAAATTTTGTGCAATAATTAATTTTGCTATAGAGATTGTGGTACGGATTCAAGATTGCGACCAAATATTATGCTTTTATCAATTCCGTCGGCCTATCTGTCCGTCTGTCAGTTCGCGACATAGTTTAAAAATTACCCACACCATTGGCTTGACATTTTGGTCAAAAATTAATGGTGATGGGGATGAATTTAAAGAAAAGAATAAACTAGTCTTTGTTTTATGTTTTAATTTGTAGTGATCATCTAGTGATAAGGTCTGATGATGACCGTAAGGAAACACGTGTAACGAAGTAAATTTTAAAGTAAGAATATTATATATCTGACTGAGACCGAGACTAGTTTATTCTTTTCTTTAAATTCTTATAATCAGGTCTCTTAGAGAAAGATGGACGATTTCTTTGAATTATATGGGGATGACCTAGAAAATATTTTGGTAAATATGATCTCACAAGATGGTAACCTAGTAAAACGTTAAAAAGTTATTACTGAAAAAAACTAGTCATCCAATTTACCTCAAATTTTGCACGAAAATTAGGTGTTCTATAGGAGTAGACTGGTAAAATTTTAGTATGAATTCAAGATACCGAAAAAAAATGGCGTCCTAATAAAATTTTTAAAAATTTAGCTGAAAAAATTACTTATTTGATTAATTTAGAATTTTGTGTAAGCATTCAGTGTGGTATAGAGTTAAACTAGTATCTTTGTGCTACCAATACAAGATGGCGAAAAAAAAATGGTTTAGAAAATCAATGTAAAAAAATCTTACATGACATTACGGAACAAAATGGCAATGTGTCACTGTAAAAACTACTTATTCAATTTATTTTAAATTATGTCGAAAAATCATGTTTGAAATAGGGAGAAACTTGTAAAATTTTGTTAGGAATCCAAAATGGTGGAACAAAATGGCGCCCAATAAAAAATATGTATTACTAAATGATTATTTACCGAACTAAATTGGGTCACACTTCGCTGTTCCTAATAAAGGGAAATATTTATAACGAAGGAAGTTCCGGGTAAAGGAAATTTACCGATTTTTTTAATGCAACCCTCTGTATATTATATTAAATTTAAATCGAGCATTAAACAACGATATAGAGCAATGTGGGTCTACCGAGTCAGCGTTTCAGACTTATTGACGATCATCTTCAGCATGTAACATAACAAAGCTTTTAAATTGTGTAATTTAAAAAATGGTTTTTAACATTAAACTTGTCTTTTGTGGTTATTCATACAGATATTTCGGCTTAACTTAGATTAAATTTATATTAAAGGTTACTTAAACCTACAGGTATTAATTATAATACAATATAAAACACCTAAATACATGACAAAATCACGGAACAATAAATGCTCGGTAATTCGCGACAGATTGGCGGCTTGTTTTAAGCCTTTTTTAGTAGTGTCGTAGCCAAAAAAGAAAAAAATTAACATTCTATTTCCATTCGCCATTTTGTCAAGACGCTTTAAATTAAAATGGTATTGGCTAGTGGTGCCAAATAGGGATGGGGGTATTGTCGATAACAGGTCAGCGACATATCTAATACCAATAGGTAAATAAAAAAAATATCGATAGTTATTGATAAGTGTGTAATAATGCCGATAGGTATCCGATGAGATTGATAGGTAGCTGATAATATCGATAGGTAACGAGGAACATAGATAGTTACGAACAAACGGATTACCTACATGTTTACAAAGATGAGGATTTTTTTTGTTTTTACTCTATGGGTGTTGAAGACAAAAAAATCAAATTTTAAGAACGCGCAAAGTCAAATTGACTACAGAAATAGTTTTAATAAATATTTTGACATCGAAAAATTGTAGAAATCATAGGCATATATATATATATATATATATATATATATATATATATATATATATTATATATATATATATATATATATATATATATATATATATATATATATATATATATATATATATATATATATATATATATATATATATATATATATATATATATATTTATATTGTTGATTTTTACTCCTTCACGGATGGAAAAATACAATGTGTTGTCATTCCGGGTGTACATCCGTTCACTATTGTCGTTCTGAAAAGAACAGTTTTGCTGACGTTTCGCCAAAATCACATTTGGCATTTTCGAAGCTTTCTTTCTCGCGTCCGAATAGAGACTGAAGTGTTGGTGACTGCGACGCTTCCTTTTATACCCCCACTCGGGGCCGAAGGTTATATCTGCGCAGGCGTTGGTCGTTATTTATGTTTTCCGGATGGTGCTGTTGTTGTTGCGCTAATTGCGCTTGAGTTTTTGCGATTTTAGATTTGTCGATTATTGTCTTCCATACTGTTGGTAGTTTTAATGATTCGTCCCTTTTATTCAAATCACCTTGTTTTTCAATTTCTATGGCTTCTCGGATTATTCTGGTCTTATAATGTTCTATATTGGCAATCTCCCTACACCCATCGAAATTTATTTTATGGCCGGTTTCCTGATGATGTAGGAATAAAGCTGAGGTTGTTTGTTTATTTCTGATGCTGAGTTTATGCTCTTCCACTCTTACTGATATTCGCCTGTTAGTTTGCCCTACGTACAACTTTTCACAGTCCTGGCACGGAATGCTGTACACTCCGTGGTTTTCCAGTTTGATTTTATCTTTTGGGTTTCCGAGTAGTTTACCTATAGTTGTTTGTGGCTTGTGTATTGTTTGTATGTTGTGTTTCCTCAGAATTCTTCCGATTCTGTCTGTTGTGCCTTTTACATATGGTAAGACTACTCGTTGCTTTCCCGGCTCATATTTTTTGTTGTTCGTTGTTCGGGAAACCTGTGCATTAATAGCTTTCTCTATGGTGCGATTTGTGTAGCCATTTTTCTTTAAAGCACTAGATACTACCTTAAGTTCGTCAGCAAAACTGTTCTTTTCAGAACGACAATAGTGAACGGATGTACACCCGGAATGACAACACATATATATATATATATATATATATATATATATATATATATATATATATATATATATGTATATATATTTATATATATATATATATATATATATATATATATATATATATATATATATATATATATATATATATATATATATATATATATATATATATATATATACATATATATATATATATATATATACATATATATATATATATATATATATATATATATATATATATTTATATATGTATATATATATATATATATATATATATATATATATATATATATATATATATATATATATATATATATATATATATATATATATATATATATATATATATATATATATATATATATATATATATATATATATATATATATATATATATATATATATATATATATATATATATATATATATATATATATATATATATATATATATATATATATATATATATATATATATATATATATATATATATATATATATATATATATATATATATATATATATATATATATACATATATATATATATATATATATATATATATATATATATATATATATATATATATATATATATATATATATATATATATATATATATATATATATATATATATATATATATATATATATATATATATATATATATATATATATATATATATATATATATATATATATATATATATATATATATATATATATATATATATATATATATATATATATATTTGTTATGATGTTGGTGTATGTGGATTAAGATTATACTATCATTTAATGCTCCCAGCGAAAACCAGGGGTCAGTGTAATTCAATGCCGATCATGGTATTAGCCAGCGGAGTAGTTGTTTTTGTGATACCATTTTGTGCGTTTGTATTACACGGGCACGCTAGCCTATGGCGGTCTGATGAGCTCTAATAAGAGCGAAATCGCGATCGTCGTTTGACCAAAATAGATCATTGTGTCTGCTGCGATGCAGAACATGTTCCAGACAAGGAGCATATCCTTGTTATGACAAGGGTTATGACGGTGGTAATTCAATTATTCAAATGTAAACGACTCACTATGATAATAAGTGTGATAATAATGTGTTAAACGTCTTTTACCTTTTTATGTATGAAAATATCATGTTACATCCTATATTTCAGACTAACCATTTTTGAAAGGGATCCGAGGTCACAGTCGAAACGTTAAAATAAATTAGTAATACATAACTATTAAATAGAAATTTTTAAAATCGAGGACCATATCCTAAGAACTATCAACAAACAATATATTAAGGAGGTCCAAGAAACAATTTTTAATATATATAAATATGTATACATATATATATATATATATATATATATATATATATATATATATATATATATATATATATATATATATATATATATATATATATATATATATATATATATATATATATATATATATATATATATATATATATATATATATATATAAAATGAATTTTGCATATTGAAATTTGGCAAACTATAGACACGTGTTTTTGACGGGGGTAGGGGTAACCGTATAAGGTAAAACAAATCCTATAGGGTAGCCTCATGAGGTATAACAAACCCTTGAAAATACAATTTCCATAACGCATAGGGCAAATCTGCTTTCATTTTTTACATATAAAGCAATTTTTACTTCCCTCGTAAAAGGGAAGTATCGCAATCGTGAATAAATCACCCTCCGAGGTTTTTTCGGATCTTTACGTCATCAAGGTCGCTAGATGCCGAAAAATATGTTTTCTTAATTACGTCGGTCAATCTGTCTGTTTGTTCGGGGCATAGCTAAAAAACTGCTTACCCGATTGACTTCAAATTTTGGTCAAAGGTCATAAGGGCCATATGGGGATGGCTTCGTAATATTTTCGTAAAAATTCAATGTGGCGAAATAGAAATGTTAAAAAAATTATTATTAAAAAACTGCTCATCCAATTTATCTCAAATTTTGAACAAACACCAAGTAGTATTATGTTGGAATAAACTGGTAATATTTTGGTACGAATCCACGATGGCTGATCAAAATGGCGGCCTAATAAAATATTTAAAAATTAAGCCTGAAAAAACTGATTGATTGATTGATCTCAAATTGTCTGACATAACTAATTGTTTTATAGGGATCAACTAGTAATATTGTGTTACTAATTCAAGATGGCGGAACAAAATGGCGGCAAATTAAATTGTTTGTAGTCGTGAAAAATCACCCTGTCAGGTTTTACATATCTTTACGTTTTAGCGTCTCTAGATGTCAAAAAATGTGTTTTATCAATTCCGTCTGTCGGCCTGTCTGTCTGTCTATCAGTTTGCGGTATAGCTTAAAAGCTACTTACTGGATTCACAAGAAATTTTAGTCCAAAATTAAGGATTATGTGGGGATCACCTAATAATATTTCGGTAAAAACAAGATGGCAGCCTAATGAAACGTTAAAAAAGATATTAATAAAAAAACTAATTATCCAATTTTCCTCAAATTTTGCACAAAAATCAAGTATTCCATAGGAATGTACTGGTAACAGTATGAATTTAAGATAGCAAAAAAATGGCGGCCTAGTAAAATATTTGAAAAACCAGCCTGAAAAAACAACTTATTAAATTGATTTCAATTTTTGTGCACGCATTAAGTGTGATCCAAAAATTAACTGGTAAAATGTGACAAAACCAAGTGGCTGCAAAATATATTTTTTTAAAAGTCAACGTAAAAAATCTTGTTCAATTGACTTTAAATTTTGCAGAAAAATTAAATGTAAAAATGGGATAAACTGGTATGAATTCAACATGACGTAACAAAATGGCGGTAATTTCTAATAAATTGAAAGAATCATATCGAGATAAGTTCCGGGTAAAGAAAATTAAATTTACCGATTTTTTGTGTATAAAGGCTTCATAAGGGGGTGAAACAGCTCCCTAAAAACAAAATTAAAATTTATTTTCCTTAAATGGAAAGTTGTTAGGGGTGGAGGGGGCAATGAATAATAGCAGCGCCAGAATTAAGTAAAGCAACCATAAAATAATATTGTTTACCGTTGCAACCGTATGCAAACATACAAGATAGCGCCCACTATAAGAAATAAGTGGCAACTGAAAAAAGTTATCACGATGTCTTTGTTTATCACGCCGTTTTACAACATAGGGGATGCGATTACAGCTAGTGACGTGGAAAGCAGTCGCTCCCCCTGGCTCCCCATTCGCCACGCCACTGACTATAATTCTAAATAATTTCTAAACGGTGCAAAATATCAAAAAGTTACACAACAGATTGGCGAAGCTGACTATTAAAAAAGGCCAGTACCAGTGACGTTGTAGTACAAAGTTCGAGAGGGTTAAAGGGGCCGCTGCCCGGAAAAAATATCATCCTGTAGAAACTTCCAAAACTGAGTTATTTGTTGCATAAGCCACTTGACGATTACTAAATGCCTGATCAAACAGAACATGCACACAAAGCGCAAAGTTAAAAAGGCACTACCAAGGAACCCTAGTAAAGTTTAATATTAAAACTTTTTACCTCCGTTATGTAAATGTTTGTTAACTACGCGTTAGCCGCCTTTGGACAAATAATTTTATTAGTTTGTCAACAAAAATTCGTCTTCCAATGCCTGTTCCTGGGCACCGGATTAAAACAGCGCCTTCACTGTAATAAGTAACATTTTTCTAAATAAATATTTTTCTAAAACATACCTCACCTGTTTGTTAGTAGTTCAGGTGTTTGGTTTTTCAATTTTTGGTCATACATTGTAACTTTGATGTGTACACAAACTGGTTTTCTTTCATTCTTCGGTCCAGAATGAACCAGTGGAAAAATACTTGCGGTAAAAGGTTAAAAGAGGTTAAAGGAAATTTACGTGTTAAATATACAGCGTGTAACAAAAGTAAAGAACAAGTACTTAGGTACGAAATTATGCCAGATCCAATGGCATTGTTGCCAAGTTTACCGTTTTCCTGTTATAAAAGGAAAAAATATTTCTTTTACTGGTACACTGTATTATATTACTTTTTTTTAAATCTATCACATAGATATATACCCAGCATATGTATAAAATAAATGTTCAGGTTTTCATAAGTACAGGATGCCTCATTTTGGGTACTTTTGCGGGGTATCTCAGTTATTTTTACAGATAGAAAGTTGCGGTTTTCACGACAGTGTGTTACTTTTTCGTAGCACTAAAGATGCCGTTAACAAAATTATCATAGCCCTTTTAGTTTTTAAGAGACAGGGCTAAGTTGAAAATGTTGCATTTCCAGGCACCCCTTGTATTTCAACTATCAGATAACTTATCGAAAATGTGAAAACTGTTTCTTGTATAATTTTTCCCATAAAACTCAATTCCGCCTTCGGAATTGGTATACAGAGTCAGGTCAAAAAGTAATCGGACCCTAATTTATTTTTTTAAATGGAACACCCTGTAAATTTATAGACAATAAAATTTGTCTTTTTTACATTTTTAAAAATATATAATAGTATGCACTTTTTCTCAGAAACGTGCGCATAAATGACAATTTTCTGAAATTATATGCATAATTTAATATTAGGCCATAGCTATGAATAACCATAATAAACAATTAAAAGTTACATATTCTTAACGAAGAATTGTATACCTTGCATATAGGTATCTTCTTATATAAAAATACCGATAGAAATTTTTAATAACCGTAAGTTTGTAACAACAGTTTTATAGCATAAAGTAACAATATAACAAACACAAAACGATAACATTATTAAAAGAAAGAAAAAACAAATTTTTAAAGGTGATGATTAAATTGACGACAATTTTCTCTAATGCAAAATTGGCACATTTCTGTAATTCTTTGAATAGCGTTAAAAAGAACCATTGATCTCATTCGCAGATTTCGAAAGGCTAAATGAATTGCCCCTCGAAGTTCTGTTATGCCGTCATATCGTGTTTTATATACTTCATTTTGTATATAGCCCCATAAAAAAAAACCTAAAATTGAGAGATCTGGAGATTGTGGAGGCCATCTAACAGGTCCGTTGGTACCTATTCATCTTTAAGGAAAGTTATTGTTAAGAAATTCCCTTAAGAGCCTAGAGTGGTGACTTGGGGCATACCATCTTGCTTTAGGTAAACAGCATTATATTGGTCAAAATACAAGAGTTCTAACCACACTACACCACAACTTGTTACGTTCTGGACGCGCGTTTCGCTAACCAAGTTAGCATCATCAGCAGATGATATAAACTAAAGTAGCTTATCCTAACCGAGACTATTTATAGGTAAATGTGGTCACACTTGGTTGCGCCCGACTGCACCGTTGTCAAGTAAACAATAGAGGGGTCTATAGGGAATAGGCCCTCTGCCTTTATTTAGTGCTTTCTTACCACATTTAACTATTTCTATACTTTTTCTAGACCTCTCGTATATCTGGGATCATATGGGATTACTATGAATTTATTGGAAGCCTCAGGTGTTTGAAGAGTAGTGGCATCTTTTAACAAAATTATCATTATATCCATTACTTTTAGCTATATTTTTAATCCGATTCATTTCATTGTTAAAACGTTCTTTACTTAATGGAAAATTGACTAACCTGTGAGTTAAGAAATGGAATGCTGCCATTTTGTGTTGACGGCAATGAAATGAGTCGGATGTTATATACCTATCAGTATTAGTAAATTTCCTATAAATATCAAATTCTAATTTATCGTTATTTCTAATAACTAACGTGTCGAGAAAAGGTAATTGCCCATTGTTCTCCTTTTCGTACGTAAAATTAATGGAAGGATATTTATTGTTTAATGTTTCTAAGAAAGTGTCCAAATTTTCTGTTTTAGTATCAAAAATAACAAATATATCGTCTACGTATCTATACCACACCCTTGGGAAATACTTGAGTTCTTTTTTGAATTGGGTTTCTAATCTGCCCATAAACAAATTTGCAAGGAACGGAGATAAGCAATTGCCCATCGCAGTTCCCTCAAGTTGTTTATAACATTTATTGTTGAACTGAAAAAAATTTTGATTCATACATAATTTTGTGAGAAGTAAATATTCATCAATAATTTCTTTCTTCAAATTATTGATTTCAAGTAGTTCCTTTAGGTACTCTAAAGCTAGTGGTATGGGTACACTAGGAAACAATGAGCTTACATCAAAAGATATTAAAATTTCACCTTCTTTTAAGTGAACATTCTTAATTTTATCTAAAAATTCTAACGAGTTAGTAACCTCAAAGTTATCATACTGCATATCATAGATATTTAATTTGTTGAATTCTTCTACTAACCATTTTGAAATATTGTACGTTAGTGATCCAACAGCTGAAACAATAGGTTTCATGGACTTCCCAGGTTTACGGATTTTGGGAAGGCAATACAGTTTAGATTAGTTCTTAGAAACATTAAACAATAAACATCCTTCCATTAATTTTACGTACGAAAAGGAGAACAATGGACAATTACCTTTTCTCGACACGTTAGTTATTAGAAATAACGATAAATTAGAATTTGATATTTATAGGAAATTTACTAATATTGATAGGTATGTAACATTCGACTCATTTCATTGCCGTCAACACAAAATGGCAGCATTCCATTTCTTAACTCACAGGTTAATCAATTTTCCATTAAGTAAAGAACGTTTTAACAATGAAATGAATCGGATTAAAAATATAGCTAAAAGTAATGGATATAATGATAATTTTGTAATTAAATTAGTAAACACATAAATTTAGTACAAAATTATCATTATATCCATCATAATCCAGCATAAAAAATGTTAAAAGATGCCATTACTCTTCAAACACCTGAGGCTTCCAATAAATTCACAGCAATCCCATATGATCCCAGATATACGAGAGGTCTAAAAAAAGTATTTAAAAACATAGGTTTTAGAGTAGCCTACAAAACGGAGAACAGTTTGAAAAATCTTCTTGGAAACCCCAAAGACAAAGTCGACTTGAGGGAGAGGAGTGGCATCTATGAAATTAGCTGTAATGACTGCGATCTAAAATATGTTGGGCAAACTAAACGCTCCATAAACATTCGTTTTAAAGAACACATGGCACATTTAAGATACGGAAGAACAGAAAAGTCAAGCGTTGCCCAACATGCTTTGGAAAACAATCACCGAATAGGAATAAATAATTTTAAGTTGATTAAAAATGTATCTAATAATAGATTATTGGATGCATTTGAGAGTATAGAAATAGTTAAATGTGGTAAGAAAGCACTAAATAAAGTCAGAGGGCCTATTTCCTATAGTACTCTCTATTGTTTACTTGACAACGGTGCAGTCGGGTGCAACCAAGTGTGACCACATTTACCTATAAATAGTCTCGGTTAGGATAAGATACTTTAGTTTATATCATCTGCTGATGATGCTAACTTGGTTAGCGAAACGCGCGTCCAGAACGTAACAAGTTGTGGTGTAGTGTGGTTAGAACTCTTGTATTTTGATCTATCTTCCACCACAGGTTCCAATGTTAGGACTTAGCATTATATTGGGCTAATGGAATATTTTCGAGCAGTTCTGGAATAACTTCTTCAAGGATATCTGCGTATATACGTTCGGTAAGACCTCCTTAAAAAATTCTTTAAATTATATGTCTGCCCAAAATAAAACATGACACCCCAACTCCAAAGCGTCCTTGTTGTGCCCTTTCAAACATTAAATGCTGATTTTCACTAAGCCAGTTCCTGGTATTGCGACGATTAAAAATTCCCGCACTTGAAAAAAAGCATTGGTCTGACCAGATAACAAGTCTGCCAAATAAATCGTTAGCATCGATTTGTTGCAAATACCACTGGCAAAACAGTACCCGGCGCTCGGCATCGCCAGGATGCAAATGTTGCGCTATATTAAATTTATGGATGATACTTATATTTCTTCAAGATCCTCTGACCGACAGTTTTTGGCACATCAATTTCCTTCTCAATTTTTCTACATGAGGACGAAGGTGCTTTTCTTTCCCTGTTCTCTATGTTGTATCTTTTAGGACGCTGGTGAAAAAATGATCCGTCCTCAAAATTTGCTTTTAAACGAGTAAATAACTCAAACAACGGTTGCCTTCTTTCTGGATATCTAACAAGCAAAAGCTTATAATGATAATACATATTTTCATAGCCATAATAGGTTACCTACCTTTGGAAATATAATTCCGAGGTTTCTTCAGAATTTTCATCACTGTATAAAACATACTAGCATAGCAAATTTTTCATAATTTCTCTACGTTGCCATTATTCGAAGAAATTAATAAATATCACTTAAATACCAAAAGAACCTTTATAAACTGCTTTATAAACCAAAAGTCGATCCAAAAACCGATGAGACAAATATTTGCATTTAATTTCAGAAAATTGTCATTTATTTGCGTGTTTCTGATAAAAAGTGCGTACTATTATATTTTTTTGAAAAGGTAAAAAAATACAATTTTGATAGTCTATAAATATATAGGATGTTCTATTTAAAAAAATAAAGTAGGGTCCGATAACTTTTTGACCTGACCCTGTATACGAATTCCGGAATTGAGTTCTATGGAAAAAGTTATATAAGAAACATACATTTTCGATAAGTTATCTAGATACGAGAGATACGAGGGGTGCTTGAAAACGCAACAATTTCAATGTAGCCCTGTATCTTAAAAACTAAAAGGGTTGTTAACAGCATCTTTAGTTTTACGAAAAAGTAGCACACTGTCGCGAAAACCTCAACTGGCGCACCACCTCATTTCGTACAACCTGTGCGACAATTTTTAGATGAAAATTTTCCTTAAAACTGGATTCGAAGAAGAAGACATATTGAGTGGCCACCCAGGGCACCTGATCTGAATCCAATAGACTTTTTTCTATGGGGTTATCTGAAATCTAATATTTATGCTACCAAGCCCGAATCTCTGGATGATTTGCAAAACCCAATAATTAATGAATGCCGTCAAATTTCACCCGAAATGTTGCGTAATGTACGGAACGATTTGAACACAACTTATTTTATTGCATGGAAGTGAATGGTGGTCATTTCCATTATTTAATAAATTGATCACAAAAGTAAGTGTTCTTTTTTGTTGTTCACCCTCCAGCCAGGGGGGTTAAAGTTACGAGGATGACAAAATCGACGGGTCCGAGAGTTTTTTCAGATTTTCATTTTAAAGCCGGAAAATCAGAGTGTAAACTTTTCGTTAGCCGACCCTGTATACCTGCAAACAGTTAAAATTATCTTTTCATACCTAGAAGTTACTACAATCCGACTCTCTCAATTATTTTTGTTTGTTTATTGTCAAGCTTTTGCCTACATAATGGGATCAACACAGGTAGTTTTATTGCAGTCATTGAGTCAGAACCTTTTTTGTAAAATTTACTTTACATGTTGAGATTCCCACTTTCTTAAATTATTTTTCATTTTTTGCCGAGTGTACTATTTAAAAAAATATATGTTCATTGAAGTGACGTATAAATAATCATCATATCCCCTCCCCTCCCTTCCAGGACTCTAATAATCAGAGCTAAAATATAACTCTTCTTTAACCGTCGGTCATTTCATATTCAACAAAAATATGCATCAAACCGTCTTCAGTGCTCTGCCAATCAGCTGCCAATACCTCGGTAACCACTTGAAAATTTGACCGTGGGTACCCATCGCCTGTCTCGAATCGCAAGACCCATCTAATTGACATCGGTTAATGCTGGTCAATTACTGCTTGGATGCGGTGTTACCACTCTCTGCCCACGTTTTATCTACAGAGCGGCTGAAAGCAGGTCCATTGGTGTAAATATACTCCGTGATTCAGTGACACAAAAATAATTAAGATTTGTTAATGGTTTTGGAATTGGAATCAGACGTACTCAACTCACTATCGAATTAAAATTTATCTTCACGGGTCTTTGAGGATCACTAAGTTTTTCATCTTTTTTTTAACTCAAACATGAAAAGAAGGTTTCGAACGTTTTTATGTAGCACAACATTAACCGTTGTACTTTAATTTTAATAGACTCGGCGTATTGTAAGTTCCCTGACTTCGACTAACTCTTCGGTCCTTTCTTACATTGTACTATAAAAAGTACTGCATTTTATCAAACATGAACTTTTCAATACGTATAAAACGTTAGGAATACAAAAAAAAACAAAAAAAGTTGCGCCTGTATGGGATTTGAACCTCTAGTACCTCGCGTCCATAAGAGACATGCTGGCTTATTCCAACGCTTCGTGGAACTTTTCCACTTACATAAACTTTTTCGTTTTTGATTGTGTCACATCGATGATTTCTTAATTGAAATCTCCCTAGATACAAGCCTGCCTGATGAGGATAAAGGCCCAAAAATCGATATATATATATATATATATATATATATATATATATATATATATATATAAATATTTACACTGTTCTTAAACCATACTTTATACTAAACGTTTTTATTTTTCTTGGGTATCGGTTTAATTAATGAAACTGCAACTAGCTCGACGTTTCGCTTCTTGTTCTGTTTGAACATCAAAATTATTACTAAAATAATATATATATATATATATATATATATATATATAGTATATATATATATGTATATATATATATATATATATATATATATATATATATATATATATATATATATATATATAAATATATAAAATACATGACTGACTCACCCATCACGCTCCAGCACAAACCACTTGACGTAAAAGGCTGAATTTTGGCATACAGGTTGATTTTAGGGTGTAGAGATTCGATAAGAAGGGCTTTTTCAAAACTCAAATTCCAAGGGTGTGAAACCACCCGTTAAATATTACAATATTTTTTATTTAAAAAACAGTTTTTCGAAAAATCGCTTGAACACATGTTTTTTAATTTATTTTTTTACATATTTTAGGATTTTTTAAAAATTTATACAGGATGTTCAAAGGGGTGAAACCACCACTTAAATAATACAATATTTTTTTATTTAAACACCGGTTAGTTCTTAGAAAAAACGCTTGAACACGTGTTTTTTAATTTATTTTTTACATATTTTAGGATTTTTACAAAATTCATACAATGTGTCCAAAGGGGTAAAACCATCCCTTGAATATTATAATATATTTTATTTAAAAAATTGTTAGTTATTCGGAAAATGCTTGAACATAATATGCTTTATATTATATTTTTTTACCTATTTTAAAATATTTAAAAACCGAGTCAGGGTGTCCAATGGGCTGAAACCACCCCTTTAATATTATATGTTTTATTTAAAAAACAGTTAGCTATTCCGAAAAATACTTGAATACGTGCTTTTTATTTGATTTTATTACATATTTTAAGATTTTTTATAAATTCATACAGGGTTTTTGGAAAAATCTGGTCATTGATTTATTTTTGCGACCTTTCTCAAACCGGTTGCCGTAGAAAGCTGAGCTTGTTCAAACAGCCTGATTTTAGAGTGCAGAGGTTCGATCAGAAGGGATTCTTCGAAACTCAGTTTCCAAGGGTGTGAAACTACCCCTTAAATGTTTATAGTGGATTCGAAAGTTGTCAAAATAAATCCAGCTTTATTGGAAAAAATTACTGCTCCATAATTACCATACTACTCAATAGATGTAGTTATAGACCAAGAAAATGCGGTTAATTATCTTGTCGAGTTTCTACAGCCTTTAAACCCTTCAGGAATCCCTCCCCATGAGTTAACTTCAAAAGTGGGGGCACCAGTGATGTTTATTCGAAATTAAAAACGACCAAAATTGTATAATAGAACTCGGCTGCAGTTTAAAACATTACAAAACAATGTAATAGAGTCCACTGTTATTTCTGGCCCTGGTCTGGGAGAAACAGTTTTTATACCAGGTATACCTTTAATTCTGTCAGACTATCCTATTCAATTTAAACGTGTACAGTTTCCTTTAAAGCTTTGTTTCGCTATGACAATCAACAAAGGTCGAGGCAACCTGCGCTGGAGTAGACTTGCGCTACGATTGTTTTCCCGTGGTCAAACCTATGTCGCATGGTCTAGAGTAAGTTCGTATATTCAATATATATATATATATATATATATATATATATATATATATATATATATATATATATATATAACCTGCTGGACACTCGAACTGCATAACGTAATTTTTTGGGGTATTTTTAACGTTCGATATTTCAAAAACGGTAAGCTAAATTGAAATGCGGTTTTCGACGTCAGCTTACTCAAGGTGTGTAGATTACAAACTCGACTGGTGGATCGCCAGATATGATGGGAAAAGGTTTGTACAGGGTGTAAACTAAAACTCTGCATTTTTTTCCAAATTTTATTTAACGATATTTTCTACAAAACAATATTTTATTTATTGTCATATACACCAAAATAATCTATGATTAGATACAAAAAAACAATTTCTCCCGTTTTTTAAAATTGCCATTTTTTCGGAATATACAGGGGATTTTCAAAAATTTGTACATGGTTTTACAAAAAAAATCCTAACTCACCAGTGATAGCTCACATCAAACTGATTGTTGTATTATTCTCATTATTTACAATACTGCCATCAGGAAAAAATACAATTATAATATACAGGAGTCTAAAAAAGCTTACAGTTGATTTCATTCCTAAAATATCATGTTTTTGCATATTTTTATGCTTTGAACATTGAAAACTACAGAAAGTATAACAAAACGTAAAAGTTTTCAATCTCGTTACTTGATTTACATAAATTAGAGTCTTTCACCGAAACGGTTTTTTATATTCCATCCTAACCTCACTTTGGGAGAAAGTAGCGGCACAAATGGACAGTGTTGCTTTTTGACAATATTGTAGAGTGTTTTTTAAATCCATTTGACTTTTTAGAACTGAATAATTATTATAACGAAATTCTAGCATTATTATACCTATAAAACAGGTACCAGTAGCGTTTTATAGGAATTTCGTAGTTTTACAGAGTGTCTCATGGTGATGGTTTCTGGCGAACTAAACAGCAGACCTTAGTCTTAGTAAGAATTTGGTTTCTCACATAAGGAGACATGTTCTATCAGGTCCGCTTCAATTAAAAATTAGCGGTAAATTCTAGATTTTTTATGAAGCACCCTGTATATTAAATAATATTTTTATTCCTTCAACGATCGAAGAGAATTTATGAAAGGTGCTTACTTGAGGTATGTAGGAAAGCTGTTAGATACCTGTCTACGTTTCGCTTTATTTTAAGGGATCTTCAGGACATTCAAAGACGTTAATAATAATTAGTGTAGTAACCAAGGTAGTAATCGCACCTGGATTACTTTTAAATTAATTATATAAGGTTTTTAAAATGTTACAACAATTTTGAAGATCTTATAGTGTCTTGAAAATAAAGCGAAACTTCGACAGGACTATAGCTTGCATTTATAACTTGATCCATAACCCAACTAAGCATCTTTCAATACCCTGTATATTGTAACATATTGGATTCCACTCAATATTATAATACCCACAGGTATAGTATAGTATACCTGTATTCAACTCTAAAATTCTAAAATATAATAAACAATTATTTGTTAACCTAATTCAACTACAGCGAAGAAAAAGTTTAGAATAGGAAACAAAATCTGATGGTCATGAAAGTCGGTACCAATGGAGGTATTTAATACTCGTGATAACATTCTTGGTACCTCCTTGTACAGTACTATCAGATGTGAAAAACCCTGGATAGTTTGAGTGTACCTAACTACGATGGCACATTTTTAGACACCTTAAAAAAACAAAAAATAACCCTTGTAGGATTGGGATAAGAGAAAGGAGAAGAAAGAAAAGAAACGTAACCATGTTAATATTTGGTTGGCCCTCCTCGCAGACGAATAACTTCACGGCATCTCCGAGACATGCTGTGCACTAAATTATTAATGAAATCTAGAGGGACGTTGTTCCATTCCTCTTGTATGGCTTCGGACAGCTCGTTCAAGGTTTCTGGGGCAACATCTCTTGATCTCACTAATAATTTTAAATGCGACCACACATAATCTCTCCGGAGATGCAGGCCAACGATTTATATTATTGACCTGCAAAGCCTCCGTTACAATTTGCGCTCGATGAGGCCGTGCGTTATCGTCGACCAAAAGAAAATCGTGTCCATAATTTGCGGCAAATGGCACGACAATGGTAAGTATGATATCGTCCCTATAGACTACAGCATTAACTGTTTGTCTGGTAGTGAAAATATCAGACTTCCCATTGTATATTACACCCGCCCAAACTGTAATGCCTCCGCCTCCAAAGGCTTCTTGAGGTGCCATGTTTTCCTCGTCATACCTTTCATTCGGCTCTCTCCAAACAAGAATTCTACCATCCGAATGAATGAGGTTGAACCTTGTTTCGTCGCAAAAAAAACAGTTTCTCCACTCATTGATGGTCCAATCTCGATGTTCTTGGGCCCATGCTAACCGTGCTGCACGATGAGGTGGTAGCAAACGAGGACACTTCGCTCTACGTCGTGCTCTAAAAAATTTGTTTGATTTTATTTTTTAGTTCGTACTTGTTGACCTCTACTTGTAATAATAAATTGCTTTCGATGTTACAGATATTTCCATATTACTCATGGTTTGGGAATTTCTTGAATAAGATTTTTTTAAATGTAGATAAAAATTGGACCTTGCAAATTTAATGCTTGCTATGATAAAGTTTTACCTCAGATTGTTTCTGTTTAATGTCCTTCTTACAGTACGATCAGAAACATGCACTTCAGCTGTACGACGCAGCTCATCGTTCAATTTCCTGGAACACTTCGTTCTTTGTTGGCGCGTATTACGTACTAAATTTATTTCTGCCCTTCCTCTAATTTTCCTCACCCAACCACCACCGTGCCGATATGCGTCGTTTCCCGTATTTTCAAATCTTGTTTTTAGCCGCGAAATTTGACTTTGGTTCACATTATATAAATTTGCGACTTCTTGCTGAGACATGCCTTGGTCCAAGAGCCTAAGGGCATTTTGCCTTTCGGCAGCAGTTAGTCTCCGCATCGAGAAGATATGAATTAAATACACAAAAAACAAACAAAATAAAAATCAATAAAAGGTAAAATCACGAAGTAAAATGTAAAAATATGAGTTTAAGAAACAGTACGTCAAAATGACAAACAAGGAAGAATATCCAATTAAGCATTTTGTCGTATCCATGGAATCCATGACATTTTTATCGCAACGCCAACTAAGATTAGACGGTGCACAGGCCATAAACCTTCCATCTTACAATTTAGCGGAAATAATAAAAAATCCAGCGAAAATCGGCATTTCTATGTATTTTTCATTTGCTGTTACGCCCCCTAGCGGTCATCTTAGAAACTCAAAAATTTTTTCCAGCATTTATTTGGCCACTATAGTTAAAAAAAAATTTACAGCAAGTTTCTAAAATCAGTAGTTTCCGAGATACAGTACATTGCACGCTTATTTGGCCACCCGGTATAATTATGAAATTATTATAAAACGCTACTGGTACTTGCTTTCCAGGTATAATAATGCTACAATTTCTTTATAATATTCATTCAGTTCTAAAAAATCGAATATATTCAAAAAACACTTTACAATATTGTTGAAAAGTAGCGCTATACATTTGCACCGCTAATTTCTTTGGAAGTGACGTTAGGAATTATAAAATACTCTAATTTATGTAAATCAACTAACGGGATTGAAAATTTTTACGTTTTATTATACTTTCTTTAGTTTTCAATGTTCAATGCATAAAAATGTGCAAAATCATGAAATTTTAATAATTAAATCAACTGTAAGCTTTTTTAGACCCCTGTATAATATTATTGTATTTTTTCCTAATAGCAGTGTCATAAATAATGAAAACAATACCACAGTGAGCTTGATTTGAGTTATCACTAGTGAGTTGGGATTTTGTTTGTGAACCCATGTACAAATTTTTGAAAATCCCCTGTATATTCCGAAAAAATGGCAATTTCAAAAAACGGGAGAAATTGTTTTTTTGTATCTAATCATAGATTATTTTGGTGTATATGACAATAAATAAAATATTGTTTTGTAAAAAATATCGTTAAATGAAATTTTGTAAAAAATGCAGAGTTTTAGTTTACACCCTGTACAAACCTTTTCCCATCATATCTGGCGATCCACCAGTCGAGTTTGTAATCTACACACCTTGAGTAAGCTGACGTCGAAAACCGCATTTCAATTTAGCTTACCGTTTTTGAAATATCGAACGTTAAAAATACCCCAAAAAAATTACGTTATGCAGTTCGAGTGTCCAGCACTATATATATATATATATTGTGCCATACCTGATGTGATATTAAATTATCACTAAGGTGTGCCTCTATAAAAAAAATATGTTTTAAATTTAATATTATTAATATGAAAATTTTATAGTTTTTAAAACTTTTAATGTTTCCAGTATGTATAATAATGTTTGCGTCTTTGTATTTAATTTCCTGTGTGTTTTTTTAATGCAAAAAAATTTTAGAAATCAGGCAAGCCCAAATAAAGTCTTGAAAAAGCTCAACACTATGAGCGAAACGTTGACTTGATGAGAAAAAATTGTGTTTTCACATCATTTTATTCTTGATGAAAGTTGGTGCTTAAAGAAAATTAATTTTGACTGCGCCAAATCTCAGGTCGTATGTACAGGGTGTTCAAAAAATTTGAAAATTAGACTACAAGATTCGTAAAATTTAAAAAAATAAAAAATTCATTACAGCGGTTAGTTTATAAATAAAAATTAAGTGAAATGTTTTAAAATCTAGTGTAGTTAAAGAGAAAATTTGTAGACTAAAATCGAAAAATGCTTTCTTTTTCAATTTTAGAGTCTAATTAGCTCTTTAACTAAACTAGATATAAAAAAACTTTATTTAACTTTTATTTATAACTTTTTGTTAACTCTGCTATAGTGATTCTTTTCTTCTTTTTATTCTACGAATCTAAAAGTCTAATTTTTAATTTTTTTAACACCCTGTACATCCGACCTGACGTTTGACGCAGTCAAAATTAGTTTTTATTTAAGCACCAACTTTTATCAAGAATAAAATTTTATATAATATTCTAACGGGGTCAAATCAGGGGATCTGGCAAGCCATTCTATCGGACCCCATCTACCAATTCACCTACCAGGGAAAACAGTATCTAAATATTCACGAACGTTAAATATGTAACAGGTAACAATGTTGTTAATGATAACGCGTTCAGTAGATGTGAGTTTGTTTAATTCTTAATATGAACTGCCTGACGGGCACCTAGTGCTAAATTTTAGATAAAAAAAAATATTTAAGAAAGCTCAAAAAAAGGTTGCTATCTAAACAAAATACTAAGAATATGTAATGAAAAATTTATAAAAAGTGATTTAATGTATGTTTAATCGCGAAATAGTAATATGAAGAAATAAAAAGTTCCAGTTGCACCATTTTCCCCTATTATGCTTTCCTTGTTACGTGTTTTTCAAGAGTTTGACCAACGTTTTTTTTGCGCTTTCTTAAATATTTTTTTTATCTAAAAGTTGCAAAATTTAACACTAGGTACCCCTCATATTTAAACGTAGTTTATATTAAGAATTAAACAAGCTCAAAGCTACTGAAAGCGTTAACATTAATAACATTGTTACCTGTTACATATTTTACGTAATTTTGACGTTGATTCAGTGTAAAAAGTAAACGTTTGTTCAATTAAAAGTAATTTTTTTAAACTATGAAATGGTATGATTAAGTGAAAGAGAACGCATAGAAATATTAATGATGGAGATAGAATTCGTACCCAAAACAAATTTTGTGAATTGTTTAACAATAAATACCCAAACAGTGCGCCTATATCTCATTCAACTGTGAGTAAAACTTAAAAAAAAAATAGGAATTTGAGGCATATGAAAGATAATTATGAAAACGGCCGGCCCAGTATCTTAGAAAAACTACAGTTAAAGATGTTACTATCAGTTGAAGAGACGACCATAAAACTAGTCGCACTATTGCTACGGAAAATAATATTAGTAAAGGATCTGTACTGAAATATTTATATAAAAATAAATGGTATTCTTATTAAGTTCAGTTAGTTCACGAACTTAATAAGGACGACCCTGATAGGAGAATGCAATTTTGTGACATAATGATGGAGAGATGTGTCAATGATCCTCAATTTTCACGAAGAGTTTTGTTTTCGGATGAAGTAACGTTGTGCCTAACCGGAAGTGTGAATAGACAAAATTGTCGACATTGGGCTACAGAAAACCCGCACTGGAAAATGAATTGCCACACACAATACCCCCAAAAATTAAATGTATGGGCTGGGATTATTGGAAACAAAATTTTGGGTCTTCTTTAAAGAGACTTTAACTGGAGAAAGATATCTAGAATTTTTAACATTCGATTTGATACCCGCGCATGCTGTATTGTATCCAAATCCAGTAGATCCCGATATTCCCAACGATACGTTATGGTATCAACAGGATGGAGCACCAGCCCATTATACTCGGCCGGTTCGTGAATATTTAGGATAGTGTTTTCCCTGGTAGGTGGATTATTAGACGGGGTCCGATAGGATAGCCTGCCAGATCCCCTGATTTGACCCCGTTAGATTATTACCTGTGGGGTTACCTAAAATCTACAGTGTGTGTTAACAGATCTAACAATACTGATGACCTTAAAGACGGAATAAGGCAGGAAATTAGATTGATACAAGCAATGTTTTGCAAGAATTCAAAGATCGCCTAGGATATTGTCAGGATGTTGCTGATGAACAGTTTCAACAATTTTTGGGTTAATATTACATAATTTTATCATCTAGCATTTATTATTTGAACTTAAGCCTTTTTTAATAAAATTGATTTTTTTCTACAACTGTCATAACTTTCTTCTGGGTCACCATGCATGAAATTATAATTATAATAAAAAATTAAAAATCGACGGATCCGGGCGTTTTTTAGAGAAAAGAATACCTGATTTTTAAACGAATTTATTCCAACCTTTTCGTCCTCACTATATGTGTAACGGGGGGAATTCTATACGAAGGAAGTTGTGGTAAAGGTAAATTAACCGATTTGTAGAACACCTGTATAGTAAAGGCAATTTACTTATTTAGAGACATAGTTCCCTTCCACTACGATTCTGTAAAAAGTTCCCACAAAGCAAATCCTAATTAAATTATCTATACACGAATGAGATCATTATTAAGCCTCCAATTACCTCAACAATATTAAATGCACTTTAACGCACTTATATGCACAGGTCCAATATAACCCTGCTATAAATCTGCTTTATGACTAGTATTATATAGTAGCGTCTCTGCCATTTTTACCGTGCCACGTCGTGAACCTACGGGCAACTTAGTAGTTTTATGATTGAAAGAGATTTGAAATGATGTGAAATGTCGATATATACCACATTGGTATTAAAAATACCAATATACAGAATACAGCGTGTAACAAAAGTAAGGAAATGGCGAAATATCTCAGGTACCGCTTACCTGAATTTAATGAAAAATATGTACACTTAGGTATGACATTATGGCGAATTCAGTGGCGAGTTCCGCATTGCTGCAGAGTTTACTATTTTTCTGTTATAGAAGGAAAATTATAATTTTTTAATAGAATACCCAATATTATATTACTTTTTTAAAATCTGCGTAAAATTGTCAATACTTTTTATTAAGACCACTTTTTACGATAGTCAACAGTTTTGGAAAAATAAGGGTCTAATATCCATAATTTAATGTATTACCTTTTAACAATATGATTGTGTCAGCCGATACTCGGTGGAAATCCATAATAATATGATGTAAAATGTAAAAACAAGCACTATATTTAATTTAACAACGTGACATGTTTCACTACACAGTAGCTTCTTCGGACGTTACATCTCGAATGCACAAGCTTACAAGTTAAGGTAATATTTATATAACTAAGTATAATACAACCATTTGGAAATTTTAATGACTTAATTTGTTACAATACTGTAGTTGCTATTAATAAGTTAGAATATATTAACAAAACATTAGATTTTCTTATCCCAGATAAATATCATATTTTAAAACATAATTTTACAGATATTTTTCAACAAAGAATCAAAAATTGTATCAAAAACTGTAAGAGTTTGTTTAATGACAGAGACATCAGTAAATATACTATTATGAACCCTAAACCACCAAAATTATATTCTTTAATTAAACTACATAAACCGGGATTCCCTATTAGACCAGTAGTTTCTTTCTTTTCAGCTCCATCTTACAAACTATCTAAGAAAATTATAGACATCATTCAAACATATACGAAGTTCTCAGCAAAATATCAAATTAAAAACTCTTTAGATTTAGTTAATAAAATCAAAGATATACAGTTACCAAATAATGCTAAACTAATTTCGTTTGACGTCACTAATCTATTCCCTAGTGTTCCTGCTAAGGATACCATTAAACTTGTTGAAGGTCTTTTAAACAAAAATTCAGTTAATGTTGTTAAAAAACAAGATATATTGCACCTACTTACCGAATGTTTAGAACAAAATTATTTCGGATTTAATAATAAACTTTATACCAGCAAAGAAGGTTTAATTATGGGAAACCCATTAAGCCCCTTGCTGGCAGAGATATTTTTGGATACCTTGGAAAACAAGATTAACAAGCACCCCCTTTTGAAACATTTTATATACTGGCATAGATATGTTGATGATGTTTTAACATGTTTTACGGGAACTGAACGTCAATTAAATATTTTTCTTGATTATATCAATAGCCTTCATCCTAATATAAAATTCACAATTGAATTAGAAGCAAATAACAGAATAAACTTTCTAGATTTAACTATTAAAAAAATAAACAATAAACTTGATTTTTCTGTATATCATAAACCAACACATACAGATACTACTATACACAATTCCTCATGTCACCCAATTCAACATAAATTAGCGGGTTTCCAGAGTATGATTCACAGACTTATCTCATTACCTTTAAATAAAACTAATTATCAGACCGAGTTAAACATCTGGATGGATAATGGATATTCATTAAACATTATTGATAAAATATTACAAAAAAAATTATATAAAAAAGCTATATCTATAATATATCCTAATATTAATGAAAAAACTACCCCGTACAAAGTTATATCCTATATAGGTAATTCTAGTTCTAAAATAGGTGCATTTTTAAATAGTTTAGATATTAGAATAGCGTATAAAACAAATAATTAAGTAGATATATCAAAAATAATAAAACTAAGTCTGATAAACTAGAACAATCAGGTGTATACCAATTAAACTGTGGAGGTTGTGACAAAACGTATATAGGTCAAACAGGCAGACATTTCGGTAAAAGAATAGAGGAGCATTATAAATGTTTTATTAAAGGGAAAACCGAATCTAATTATTTAAACCATTTAATTGAGAGCGGTCATACTTTTAATAAAAATTTTAAAATTTTACACCTAGAAAATAAGGGTCATAAATTGAATATACTCGAGTCTCTAGAAATAAATAAACTCAAACATTCAAATTGCTTGCTAAACGATCAGGTAGATCTCAATAATTCACCCTTGTTAAATATGTTCTAATAATTTTAGGTAATTTCTTTTTATTTTATTGCTAGTACGTAAAAATTCCCAGACCTTTTTTAAGTCATTAAAATTTCCAAATGGTTGTATTATACTTAGTTATATAAATATCCCCCTAACTTGTAAGCTTGTGCATTCGAGATGTAACGTCCGAAGAAGCTACTGTGTAGTGAAATATGTCACGTTGTTAAATTAAATATAGTGGAAATGTTTGTAAAAAATAGTGTTTGTTTTTTACATTTTACATCATAATATTACCTTTTATTAATAAACCTGCACCCAAAAGGTTACCTGATATGTTTGGCTATGTGAGATTTGTTGATTTACAAAAATGTATCGTTTAACTGAAACCCAAAGAATTAAAATTAATTTATACTGGGTTATGGGGATAGAATGCGAAACCTGCAAGATGTTTGTAACATTTTTAATGACAAATATCCACATAACTTAATCTACCGTAAGTAAAATTAACAGAACATTTCGTGAAACTGAAAAGGTAAAAGTTGCTGTACGTTTTGGCAGACCTAAAAGCCCAACAGATGATGATAAGGCTCTGAATGTTTTAATCAGTTTAGAAGAAAATTCGCACCTTTCTAGCAGATCGTCAGGAAGAGAAAATGACGTCTCACACAGGTCCGTAGACCGACTTCTAAAAACCGAAAAGTTTCATTCATATACATAACACCTTTAGTGCAAGAAGTGTCTGAGGATGATCACGCTAGGCGCTTGGAATGTTGTGAAATCATGATGGAACGTTGTAATAGCAATCTATATTTTGTCAAATTATTTTTTCTGACGAAGCAACTTTTTTTTTTAACGGAAAAAAAAAAACATATCGATATTGGGTCATGTTAAATCCACATTGGGTACGTGAAAGTCATACCTGATTTCTCCAAAAAATAAATGTTTGGGGTGGTATAAATTCTTCTTCATGGAAGACACATTAACTGGTGAAAGATATCCGAACCGTTTAAGGCCCGAAATTGTCCTTGCTATCGAGAACTATTTCCGAATAACCGTAAGTTCCTTACTTTACCTGCTGTATTAAGTATTTAAACTTGATTTTTTTTTATGTAATGGTGCACCAAATGATGAAATATGGTTTCAGCAGGATAGTGTTCCACCGCATTTTGCTCGGAATGTTCGGGAATATTTAGACAATGTTTTTTCTGGAAGATGAATTGGACGTAGGAGTACAATAGACTGGCCACCTCGGTCTCCGGACTTGACGCTCCTCGACTACTTTTTTGGAGACACCTTAAAAATAGGGTGTATAAAACCAAAGTATACAGAATATTCTGTAAACTTTCGTAAAACTAAATCCAATGACATGGAGTGTTTAAAGGAGCAAAGAGAAATTGAATGTAGACGAATCGAGGAGGCTGGCATTCTTTTTAATGTATTAAATGTTTTTCTACAGTATTTGTCCTAATGTCAGGAAGTAAATGGACAACATTTTAAACACCTTACATAGTTTCATTAATTTATTGTTTGTTGTTTTAGGCATTTTTTTTGTATGGTTTCCGTTGTTTTTTACAACCTGCTTTAAAAGTTGAGACGCGGTTTTCTCTTGCTAGTGTTTTGGTAGTAAAATGAGGAATTATTGTCTTCTTTAGTCTGCCAGAACGTACAACATCTTTTACCTTTCCAGTTTCACGAAATTTTTAATTATACTTACGGTAGATTTAGTTACTGGATTTCTGTTAAGACATTTGTCATTAAAAATGTTATAAACATCTTGCAGGCTTCGCAATTCTATCCCCATAACCCAATATAATTAAAATTTCAATTCTTTAGGTTTCAGTTGAACGATCAATTTTTGTAAATCAACAAAACTGACATTGTCAAACATACCAGGTAATCTTTTGTGTGCAGGTATTTTAATAAAAGGTAATACATTAAATTATGGATATTAGACCATTTTTTTCGCAAAAACTGTTCACTTTTATAAATGAAAAGTATTAAGAATTTTAAAAAAGTAATATCTTATAGGGTGTATCATCAAAAAAATAATTTTCCTTATATAACAGAAAAATGGTAAACTTGGCAGCAATGCGCAACTCTCCATTGGATCCGGCATACTTTCGTACCTAAGTGTACATATTTTCATTAAATTCAGGTAAATGGTAAATATTTCGCCGTTTCCTTACTTATGTTACACCCTGTATATTATTATTATAGAGATTAAACATTAAGCGGAAAAACCGATAAACTGCGGTTTATCCATCCGCGGATTTTTTCACATTGTACTCTAACTTAACTGTTCTCCAGAAAGTTATCTAATTTGGAAGGCTATTACACAACAGTACTATACGATTGTTGAAAAAGTTTTTTATCTGGACAATCTGTAACTGCTCTCGGTTAATAGTTTAAAGGAGTGACCACGCAGATGATTATTGGTGCTCCCTTGTTGTTTTGAAAGTCTATTTTCCCGCATTAATTTTTAAATAAGCACTATACAGGGTGTCTCGAATTGCACTGTCCAAACTTTAACAGCGCATTCTGCATTCAAAATAAGCCCTAATTTTCTATATAAACATATATGGGCAAATGCTTCGTTTTCGAAATACAGGGTGTTAAAGTTTTAAGAAAAAAAATTGTTATTTAGTCATAACTTTTTTAGTACTTGAGATATTGTTATTAAATTTGGTAAACAGCATTTGAGTAACAAAAGGCATTTTTTGATTTGAAATATTTTTTAATTCTTTATCAGTGGCGTCCGTACATTATTTTTTATTGAATATTCTTGAAGAAAAAATGGTACGCTACTGCTTTTTCTGAAAACAAAAATCATTCCTAAAATCCCCACTCAGTTTGGAGCAAATTTGATCCCTTGCCTTTTCTTCGTGCGATGCAAGGATTTCGAGTTAAAAACTAAAAACTCTTTTTATGTATATCGTAGTATATTTCCATTATTGTTAATTATTTCAGTGGCAAAACCTTTAACATCTTGGTATGCCATGATTGCATTTTTGTGACAATTGAACAATTGCTAGTTTCGTCTTTAAAGTGTGACATTTGAGGTTTTAGAGTAAATAAATGTCAGGTACATTACAGTTTATACAAAAAAGGTAATTATCAGTCTAACTAGTGATTTCAAAATGGTGTTATTCAGTAACTTTGAGTATGCTGATATTCATTTCGTTTATGGTTTCTGTAATGGAAACGCAAATGCAGCAGTACGGGAATACCAACGAAGATTTCCAAATAGAAGATAACCTTGCAAACAAGTTTTCATTAAAACGCATTTAATGTTTAGGAATTTTGGACTCAAAAAGAATCCGAGAAACGAAGGTAGGAGCAATGAACAATATCGAAACGTAATTTTAAATAAGTTTGACAACGATAGGACATTAAGTTTACGAAGAGCAGCTCATAATTTATAAGGCAACGCAGTTTTTGTTTCTAAAAATAAGGTTCATCGCGTTTTGAGGAAAGATCACAGGAAGCCATTTCAGATGCAGCCAGTTCAAAACTTACAACCTGGTGATGCCGACAAACGTGTCAGCTTTTGCAATTGGTTTTTGCGCCAAACAGAGGAAGACGAGAAGTTCTCAAAAAAAAATTTATGGACTGATGAAGCCACATTTACCCGAAGCGGCTCAGTAAATTTCCATAATTTACGAATCTGGAGCCATGACAATCCACGTGTTGTACTAGAGCATTTCAACAAGAATTTTCTGTTAATGTTTGGTGTGGTGTAATAAATGAAATTTTTTGCGGGCCCTATATTCTACCACCACGCCTAGATGGACAGTTATTTAATGATTTTCTGCAAAATGAGTTATTTCAATATCTAGAGAATATTCCTCTAAATCTTAGAAACGAATTCTGGATTCAAATGGACGGGGCTCCCGCGCATTTTGCACTTGTAAATCGCGAGTGGTTAAATAATAATTATCCAGAACGGTGGATTGGACGATTAGGAGCTACAGCCTGGCACCACGTTCCCCTGACCCCACACCTATCGACTTCTTTGTGTGGGGTCATTTGAAAAATTTAGTTTATTCCAGACCAGTTCATACAAGAGAAGAACTGATTCTAAGAATAGAGCAAGCCTGTGAAACTTTGCGAGCCAATACGAATTTTATGCGCCATGCCACTGACACAGTTAAGAGCAGATGCCGAAAATGTGTCGAAGTTAGAGGAGCTCATTTTGAGCAATTATTGTGAATTTTAAGGCCCACATTAATCCTTAATGATATTTAAAGTGCTCTATAAATTTTTTTCACGATCTAAGTTAATAAAAATTATGAATTCTAGTTTTTGTAAAATTAATTACGAACTTAGTTAATAAAGAGTAGTTTCTGTAAAATGAAGTATCATCTTCAAAATTGAATTAATTCTAATTACCGTTTTACAAAATGAATCGACGATTTTAGAATTATAAACTCATCTGTCATACTTTAAAGACGAACCTAGCAATTTTTCAATTATCACAAAAATGCAATCATGGCATACCAAGAGTCGACAATGAATGATGGTAAGTACCAAGGACATTAGATTTTAATAGTTTGCCTGCCAACTTCTGCGATGTCACCCTGATAACCCAAACATAATGCAAATATCCATTACAACGGGTCGATGACGTCATCTCTCCTTAGTTGTCAGACAAGCTTTTATTTTAGAAACCCTACATACGTTGTTCAGAAATTATGAACTCTTCACTCTTCAGCTTTTCACAGACCTGGCATGGAATGCTATATACTCCGTGGTTTTCCAATTTAATTTTGTCTTTTGGGTTTTCAAGTAGTTTACCTATAGTTCTTTGGAATTTGTGTAATGTTTGTATGTTGTATGTTGTGTTTTCTAAGAATTCTTCCGATTCTGTCTGTTCTGCCCTTTACATAAGGTAAGATTACTTGTTGCCTTTCCGGTTCCTAATTTTTGGTGTTCGTTATTTGAGAACCCTATGCATTAATAGCTTTCTATATGGTGCGATTTGTGTAGCCATTTTTCTTTAAAGCACCAGATATTATATTAAGTTCGTTTCTTCTCGTCTGTGTTTTAGTTAATCGCACGGATCCACATATTAGAGTGTTGGTCACAGCTTGAAATTGTTTGGCAAGAAAAATATCTTGCTGAAATTATGCAACAAGCTCTCTAAAAAGCTGATTCATATGTCAGAATCTCGGAGCATTTCACTCGAATTATAAGAGATCGTTCTTGAAAAGGACGATATCATAGCAAGCCTAGATGTTAAGTCTTTGTATCCTAGTATTCCCATCGACGAAGCATTCGACAGGATTGCTATGAACTCACGGAGCATTGTCTTAAAAATACTTATTTTTCATTTAACGGGCAAATGTATAAACAAGCAGATGGTGCTCCAATGAGGTCCTCGCTATCACCAGTAGTTGCGAACTTATTTATGATATACTTCGAGAAAGAAGCTCTTGAGAAAGCAAGATTGAAGACAAAGTTATGGATTCGTTAGGTGGATGACATATTTATTATATGGCAACATGGTCATACAGAGCTCGAAAACTTTCTAACTCACGTAAATTCAATACATCCCAGAATACAATTTACCTTAGAGTTAGAGAAAAATAACAAACTTCAATTTTTAGATGTTCTGATCACAAAACTGACATGTCGAATACACTGTATACAGAAAACCAACACATACCGACAGATATTTAAATGCAAGCTCACATCATCATCCAGCACAAATTGAAGCTGTGACCAACACTCTAATATCTAGATCCGTGCGATTAACTGAAACACAGACGAGAAAAAACGAACTTAATATAATATCTGGCGCTTTAAAGAAAAATGGCTACACAAATCACACCATAGAGAACAAACGAACACCAAAAATTTTGAACCGGGAAGGCAACAAGTAATCTTTCATATGTAAAGGGCACAACAGACAGAATTGGAAGAATTCATAGAAAACACAACATACAAATAATACACAAGCCACAAATAACTATAGGTAAACTACTTGAAAACCCAAACGACAAAATCAAATTGGAAAACCACGGAGTATACAGCATTCCATGCCAGGTCTATTAGTCCTGTAATGTAATACAACATAATTGAAATTAACGACCGGCAACAAAAAATCTGTGTTTGCTAGTTCCTATAAATAGTTTTGTAATATAGCATCCTTGCCTTGTTGTCGTTTAACAGTAAGTTTAATTGCAATATCTCCCTAGGTAAGAAGTGATCTTAAGTAATTATAACAGCTACATTGATTTAACATTTAATTCATCAGACGATGTCGGCTGGGAAAATTAATATGTGAGTAATAAAGAATAGACAGGATGTATCATTATATATAATGTAATCTGCAGTTTATAAAGTCACTTGGAATACGGGAATATAATTTTAAGTTTTTTGCGTTTTAAAAAAGTTGCAATTCTATCGAAATAATGAGATTTGAAAAAACAAAATTATTCAATAAAAATCGGCAAATTTCTTTTACCCGGATTTTTTTTCCATTTGTTAGGAATAGTGAAGTAGGACCCAATTTAGTTCAGTACATAGTCACAATATACAGGGTGATTCATGAGGAAATGTCAATACTTCAGGAACATATTCAGGACCAAAAAATAAACATAAAAGTCTATATAAATAAGTGTTCACAAGGCCTTAGTTCTCGAGATACAGGGTGTTAAAGTTTTTATTTAAGTTTCCTATTTTTCAAATAAAATCTATGATAATGTAAATAATGGAGTGAAAATTGATATACGGGGGTTTTTTGGTATGAAAAATTAGAATCTAATATTAGTATTGCTCTTACTTGTAGAGGGCGCCACCTACATGTCTTTTTACTTCTTCGAACAATCACAACTTTTTGGTACAGTCTTGTATTACATTTTTGAGCAAAACAAATTATTCCCTTGCCATTTCTACGTCAAAAAGGTATACCTATTAAAAGTGGATACGAGCAACCGTTTTCGAGATATTTGGATTTAAAACAGTTTCGGCGCATGTGATTTTTTTTATCAAATTCACATAAAGTATGCATGTATTGTAAAAAAATAGAAGTGTGCCTTGCCTGACAGAACAACTGCTGGTTGGTGTTCTCATCGTTTTTCCTGTTACTTAGCAATAGTAATGTCAATTAATAATAAGATCAAATTTTGTCACTGTCAATTTCTGTTCATAACTTTTATTATCTGACAATAATCATTTAAGAAACTTTAAATCTAAATACGTCATTATGCCTGTGATATTCTCGCATCGTGAATATGCAGATATGATATTGGTCTATGGCTTCTGCAATGGGGTCGCAATTCAAGCAGTCGCGGAGTACCAGCGTCGTTTTCCTGATAGAAGGGTGCCAGATAGAAGAGTTTTCCAACAAGTTTTAACTACTGCTGGAAAATCTGGGATGTTTCCAAGAGCGAAAATTGTATCTGAAAGGGAATCGGGACCCAACGTTGAAAAAGAAGAGGATATACTCAATGCCGTCGAAAATGATCCAAGCATAAGCACTAGGCGGACTGCAGATACTTATCAAAAAACACAATCGTCTGCTTGGAGAAATCTTCACATTAATTGTTTATACCCATTTCATTTACAACGGGTTCAACATTTGCAGGAGGGTGATTTTGAGTTGAGAATGCAATTCTGTAACTGGATTAATGAAGATCGAAGGTTGTATAGGTATGTTTTGTTCACTGATGAAGCACAGTTCACGCGTGATGGTATAAATAATATTCACAATGAACACCGGTGGTCCTATGAAAATCCTCACGCTACAGTAGAACACAAGTTTCAACATAAATTTAGCATTAATGTGTGGTGTGGAATGTTAAATGGTCATTTAATTGGTCCATTTATAATCGACTGTAATCTTACAGGAGAAAAATATTTAAACTTTCTTGAAAATCACTTGCGAAATCTATTAGAAGATGTTCCCCTTAATGTAAGACAAAACATGTATTTGCAGCATGATGGAGCCCCTGCACACTACAGTTTACTTGTAAGATATTTTTTAAACCAAAACTTTCCAAACCGATGGATTGGTCGGGAAGGTCCGTTTAATTGGCCACCTAGATCGCCAGACCTTAATCCTATGGATTATTGTCTTTGGGGATGGTTCAAATCACTGGTATATTCCACTAAAGTAAATACAAGAGAAGCATTATTGGATCGGATAACAAACGCAGCTCAAACACTAAGAAACGCGCCCGAATGTATCCACAGAGCAACCCGAGCTATGCTTAGAAGCAAATGGTGGAATTTTTGAAAATTATAAAACGTAACCTAGATTTTATTAAAAACGACTTAATAATAACAATTTTAATAAAAATGAAATACCTTTTGTTGAGTTTATGTCTGAGGCACTGAATACACACCTCAAAAAAATGTGTTAGTCTTTCATTTCAAAGCTTTGTGCCAAGATGTGTTTAAATTTGGACAAAATAACAAACTTTTAAAATTTTGCGATAAAAAATTACATGCGCCGAAATTGTTTTAAATCCAAATATCTCGAAAACGGTTGCTCGTATCCACTTTTAACAGGTATACCTTTTTGACGTAGAAATGGCAAGGGAATAATTTGTTTTACTCAAAAATGTAATACAAGACTGTACCAAAAAGTTGTGATTGTTCGAAGGAGTAGAAAGACATGTAGGTGGCGCCCCCTACAAGTAAAAGCAATATTAATATTAGATTCGAATTTGTCATACCAAAAAACCCCCGTATATCAATTTTCACTCCATTATTTACATTATCATAGATTTTATTTAAAAAATAGGAAAATTAAATAAAAACTTTAACACCCTGTATCTCGAGAACGAAGGCCCTGCGGACACTTATTTATATAGACTTTTATGTTAATTTTTTGGTCCTGAATATGTACCTGAAGTATTGACATTACCTCATGAATCACCCTGTATACGTGTTACATATGTCATTTCAAACATTTTTATTTGACGCCATGATGTTGGATTCCTAACAATATTGTACCATTTTGATTCGCCATCTGAAATTCGCACCACAATTTTTACTGGTCAAAATTTCAATATCACACTTAATTCTTACACAAAAATTAAAATTAATTTAATAAGCAGTATTTTCAGGCTGATTTTTTAAATATTTTATTAGGCCGCTATTTCGTTTTGCTATCTTGGATTCATATCAACATGTTACCAGTTCATTCCTATGTAACACTTGATTTTTTTGCAAAATTTGGGGTAAATTGGATAATGAGTTTTTATAGTAATATTTTTTTTAACATTGTTCCGCCATATTGGATTTTTACCAAAATATTACCACGTCATCCTCATATGATCCTTAATTTTTGACTAAAATTTGAAGACAATCAGGTAAGTAGTTTTTAGACAGACAGACAGATAGACCGACAGAGGTACGACGGAATTGCTAAACCGTGATGATATGTAAAACCAGAGAGGGTGATTTTTTTCACGAATACAAACATTTTATTTGGCAGCCATTTTGTTACGCCATCTTGTATTTATAACACAGTTTTACTAGTTGATCCCTATACCACAATTACTTATGGCACATAATTTGAATTCAATCCATTAAGTAGTTTTTTCAGGCTGAATTTTTTAATATTTTATTATGCCGCCATTTTGTTCTGCCATCTTGGAATCGTACCAAAATTTCACCAGTTGATTTCAACATAATACTTGATGTTTGTGCAAAATTTCAGGTACATTGGGTAAGTAGTTTTTTTATTATAATTTTTTTAACATTTTACTAGGCCATCATTTTATTTCGCTATACTGGATATTTATCAAAATATTACCAGATCGTCTCCATATGACCCTTAATTTTTTTGTCGAAATTCAATTCAATCGGGTAAATGTTTTTAAGCTAGGCAGCGAACTGACAGACAAATCGACAGACGGAGCGACGGAATTGATAAAACATATTTTTTGGCATCTAGGGATGCTAAAACGTGAAGAAATGTAAAAACCTGACAGGGTGATTTTTTCACGATTACAAATATTTTATTTTATTTTTTTCGGCCATCTTGAATCAGTACCACAATTTTACTAATTGACCCCTGTACCACAATTTGAAATCATTCCATTAAGTATTTTTTTCAGGCTGAATTTTTAAATATTTTATTAAGCCGCCATTTTGTTCCGCCATGTTGGATTCTTACCAAAATTTAACCAGTTGATTCCAACATAATACTTTGATGTTTGTACAAAATTTGAGATACATTGGTAGTTTTTTAGTAATATTTTTTTTAACATTTCACTAAGCCGCCATTTTGTTTCGCTATATTGGATTTTTACTAAAATGTTACCAGGTCATCTCGGAATCGGGTAAGTAGTTTTTTAGCTATGCCGCGAAGAAACAAACAGGCAGACTTCTTCCTTGAATCTACCTGTTCTTCCTATATGAGCCTGGATATTTTTCCAGGCGAGATCCTTAAATTTATTTATTTTTCTTATTACAAATTCAGGATACAATAGAACCTGGGCTGGCTATAAAGACAATAAGCTATACCGAACTAATAAAATAATTATTCAATCATACAACACTACAAACAATATTCAATAATAAGTATAACAGTATCTCTGTGACGTCTGGAAATTTTAACAGAGAAAAGTGATTTTTAGTGTCGAAAATATGTCGACGTAGTCTTGCTCGTGGCTCACGGCTGCACAGGAAGTGGAGTTTCCTACTCCTTTTGAAACTCCGTGCAGGTAGAATTCTCCTACCTAAGATAGAGAGTTGTCTCCTCTATCGAAAGTGTCCCGTTACTATTTCTATGATGGAATTTACGGTCTTCCCGTCCTGCGTTAACAACCACTCTGTTTGGCCTTTATCTGGCTTCGTAATGAAAAGTACTTGGTAACATTTTGGTAAAAATTTAATATGTCGGAACAAAATGGCGGCCTAGTCAAATGTCAAACTACTTATCCACTTTACCTCAAATTTTGCACAAAAATCAAGTATTACATAGTAATCAACTGGTGAAATATTGGAACGAATCCCAGGTGGCGAAACAAAATGGCGGCTTATTCAAATATTTAAAAATTGAGCCTGAAAAACTACTTAATAGAGTGAGTTGAAATTGTGTGCAAGAATTAATTGTGGTATAGAGATAAACTGGCAAAACTGTGGTAGGAATTCAATATTCTGACTTTTATAGTTAATACTTGTTTACTCAAAGGCACTTTTCCCAACGAGCGGAAACATGCAAATATTATCCCTGTCCCTAAATGTAATAATCCTACCGAGTTAAGTCACTATAGGCCAATAAGCATTCTGCCCACTTTGTCCAAGGTATTGGAAAAGGTTGTTGCACAACAAATGAACTAATATATAACTGAGGTTCGTATTTTGCCTGTGGTGCAATCAGCTCTCCTTAAAGTTTCAGATGATACTTTCACCGCTCTGTGGACAGGGGACTGAATACCTGCTTGATTTTAGCAAGGCTTTCGACACCCTGGACCATAATTTGCTTTATGATAAATTGTATTATTTTGGCATGTCTAAGACCGTGATCTCATTCTTTAAAAGTTACTTAACTGAAAGAAAGCAAAGGGTAGTTTTTAATGGTAATAAATCAGAATTTTCAATAATCGACAAAGGTGTCCCGCAGGGTAGTATTTTGGGGCCTCTTTTGTATTTACTTTACACATCTGATTTTTATACTTACTTGAAATATTGTAATATTCATTTATATGCAGATGATTCTCAAATTTGCTTTTCCATCTTACTCTCCGATTGACATACTGCAACGTTAAAAATTAATGAGGACCTTGCTGTGATACACAGCATTTCTAAAGCACACTATCTTACTCTCAATGAATGTAAAACGGAAGTTTTGCGGTTTGGCAAAAATAGTGAAACTTTAAAGAACAATAACGATTTTGTAATTTCTCTAAATGGTACGGATCTTCGGTTCTCTGAAAGTTGTAAAAAGTATACTTCGATTGTAGCCTGAGGTTTTTAAGTCATGTAAATAATTTATTACAAAAATCCTATTTTAAACTAAAGGTGTTATATAGACACAAAGATATTCTGAGTACTGAAATTGAACTTAAATTATATGATTACTTGATTTTGTCGTTTATGTCATATTTGCGTCAACAAGAGAAATACACTGCAAAAACTGCAAAATGCGTGTATACGTTTTTCGTTCAATTTACGGAAATTGGATCGTATTTCAGACTGCTTTCGGGATTCTCATTGGTTAAATCTGGACGAGCGGTTTCAAGTTCATATGGCATGTTTAGTATACAAAATTAATGAAGTAGGAACTGCGCAATATTTATTTGAAAAATTATGTAAAAGAAATGAGGTACATAATCGTTCAACTAGATCTGCATACCTTTATGATATTCCCAGATACCGTACATGCTTATTTCAGCGTTCATTTTCATATAATTCCGCAAATATCTTTAATAAAATCCCCGAAGTTATCAAAAAAATCCCCCAGTGTCCATTCGTTTAAAAAGAAAATTAAAGAATTCGTGTTGGGAGGGCGTAGGTAGATTGTGTGCTTTCTACATGTATTACAATTTAGGATTTATTTAATGTATATATATATGTTTATTTAAGGTCATTACTTATATATTTAAGTTAAGTTTAATTAGTGTTTAACGATGGTTGCGTGGAAGAGCATTAATTTGAACGTCGCCATCATTCTAATAATTTTTGTATATGTCTATACTCAAATCATAATAAAGACTTTTTGTATTGTATTGTATTGTATATGGCGGCCAAATGAAATATAATCGCAAAAAAATTCTAGGTTTTACATATCTTTACGTTTTAGTAATGTAATTTGATTCTTCGATCATTTTTTGCAAATTCGTCAATCATAAAAACGTCGTTTTTATGATTGACGTTTATTTTCAATGGATAACAGCGATGTATGCGAAAGTCTCTCCTGCCCCGTTGAATTTCTCACGAAATTTTTTTTACGTGTAAGTGTTGAAAAATTGCGTTCTACTGATGAACTTGTGGCAGGTATTGTCAATACCAATTCACACAATTTCGGCACTTCGGTGTAGGCATCTTCCAGCTCCTTGTCTTTTAAAAATTGCGTTAGTTCCTTAGCGTTATTTTTTGCGCTAATGTCATCAGTTTCGTAAATCACTTCTAGTTCAGATCGCAGTGACACTCTGTCGAAGAACTGGCCATAATGAAGAAGAAGAGATTTAAACGCACCTTCTGGAAAAGTTTTTCTTTTAAATGCAACAAAATTAATAATCAATTAAATCTATAGTTTATTTTTTGTTGAATTTAATCGATTATTTCATAAAAGAGGCGTCTGTATGATGTTTGAATATCTCCCACCTTGTCTGTTCGAAGACTCTTGGCTTGTGGCTCTACATTTAACGTCATCTTTTTCTCCCAAAATAGGTCAAAGTCATCTCTTTTTTGGCTTAACATGGACTTAAAATCATCCACTTTTTTTAGGCAAAAAGCAATATTATTTGTTTTAGTTTGTAATATATTAAAAACATTGTCCGAGAACGGAAATATTTCTGAAAATATGTTCAACAAATAATTAAATTTAAAATCTCGTTTCAAACAGTCCAAAAACCCCCTCGAACTATTTATTGCTTCTGAGTCCCACGTTTCATTATTTTCTATTATATTCTCAAATAGTTCAATCAGTGATTCACGATTTTCAGATACTGTTAACACAAGTCTTCCATTATAGTTCCACCTAGTAGGAGCTACTTTGGGCAATCGTTTGTGGACAATGGAGCCCAAAGCTTGTGTACCTTTTGTTGACTTGGAAAAAAAGCAGCCATGCCACTTAAAGTAACGAAAAATACTTTACACTCTTTAATGTGATTGATGGACTGGGATAAAAGTGAATTTAATTTATGAGGAAAACAATGGACAAACACAGCACTTGGGAAAGTTTCTCGAACTTTAGCTTGCAGAATCCCTAATTGTACTGCCATCACTGCAGCTCCATCATAGCTTTGAGCAACTAATTTTTTCTCTCCATTAATTTCTTTAGTAACGTTATAAACTACGGTATATAATGCATGTGCTGTACGATTTTCGGACACATTCTCAAAACCTAAAAATCGCTCTTGAATACTTCCGTATGTTTTAACGTAGCCTATTACTATAGATAATTGGCCAAAATTAGTGATATCAGTTGTTTCGTCCAGAACAATAGCAATGAACCGCGCCTCGTCAATCTCCTGCCGCATTCTTTTTAGAATAATGGTTGCAACAGCAGAAATGAAATCATTCTGGATTCGATTCCACGTTCCGCGAAAAACGCTAGACTGCTCTAAATGATTTTTTAAGCAATCATTATATTTAGCCATTAAACTAAGTAAATCTTAAAAATTTACTCTATTTGAAGAAACCATTGTTTCGTCATGACCTCTAAATCCCAATTCGTGCTGTCCGAGAAAATAAACAACATCGATAAGTCTTCTTAACATTTGCCTATTTTTATCGACTAGTTCATTGTGTTCGTGGTGACTAATTTCCAACTGTTTATTAAGGGCGTGCTCAATTCTGGTTTTGCCGAAGACATTTTCTTTTATGACGGCCTGTAAATGCTCTTTGGACACAATGCGTCTTTTTACAGCTTTATGGAAATTGTTTAAATCGGAAAAACCAGTTTTATTCCAGAGACCTTTTTCATTTTCAAAAAGTAAACATGGCCAACAAAATAATTTACTTATATTTTCACACCCTGTTAGCCATTTAAATTGTTCATATTGTTTTTCCGGATAAAAATGTCCAATACAATTTTTCATTTTTGTGGTTAAATTTTTCATAGGCGGTTTTGCCCTTCCTTTGGAAATTATTTGAAGTTTATCAGCGAAGTTTAATGTTGAAAATCCCTTTATTATCAAGACACACACCACACATTCACACACACTCTTCTTACTAAATTTTCCAACATTTTCAACGTTATTACCGACAGCCGAAGTTGACGGTATTTGCATATCCACGTCCGTATTATTGTCTTCCATATCGCACCATGCACGACGCGACGTACGTATCACACAACACACGGATAGCCGTTCAAACAAAGAACCTACAACAGACAGACAGATCGATGGAATTGAGAAAACATGTTTTTTTCGGCCTCTAGGGACCTTGAAACGTGAAGATCTGAAAAAATCTCGGAGGATGATTTTTCACGATTACAATTTTACAAAGGAAGTAAAAATGTTCTGCAGCAAAATCGAACAGGGATTAACTGATACGAACTCAACGTGATGGCACACGGTCTTAAAAATGTTTAAAAACTACTTATTCAGTTTATTTTAAATCATCCCAAAAATTAAGTATGGCATAGGTAGAAACTAGTAAAATATTGGTTGGAATCCATTATGATTAAACAAAATGGCTTGTTGGAGTCGGAGTTTGTTTCTGTTTTGTTTTTATTATTTTGTATGATTTTATTTTGTGTCGATAATTAAATTAAAATGTCCACAGTGTTAAATCTCAGGTTAGAAAAACAAACACAAACTATTCTTCTAAAAATTTCTTTTCCAAGTAACTGCATCCCTTTCTTTACTGGAAGTGGATCTATTCATCCGCTCTAATATTATGAAGGGCAGAGTTGGAAAAAATCAGAAAAAATCAAAAAATCAGATTTTTTTGATTAAATCTTGATTTTTTTGATTTAAATCAGTTTGATGATTTTTTCCTAAATCAAAATCAGTTCAAGTGGATGCATTTTCTATATAGGCACAAGTTGAAATTTTGCCCGTTCCTTATTAGATGTTTATTTTTATTTTTTGTTTTTAAATACTTAATACGGGTTCAAATAAATCGTTAATTTAAAATATCTGAGTTATTGTATGTATCAGTACAAATAAACTTATACAGCATGTAACTGTTCTCCACATTTTTTTTCATATTCGACTGAAATACTAAAATTCCTCTTTCTACAAAAAGTTCAGTTAAGCGAAAACAAACAGTCACATTTGGCTAATTTTTTAAAATGATTATTAAAATTAAATAAAGATTAAAGAAGTATATCGAAAGGATTTGTAAATAGATGACATTACCATGGCCATGAATTTTAATACACGTTTTGTAACCTATTCATCATCTGAAAATTTAGACCTCTTAGACTCTAGACTGCAAGGATGTTTAAATAAGTAACCAGTAAAAGTGACACATTTTAATTATCTAAGAAAAAACATGGAAAGGTAAATAATAACGGATACATTTACTGGTAAGGTTCGTTCTATAATTAATTTGTGTCAATTTTACCAGCTACATAAATACCTCTGCAATAAGCCGCTGATACAAAACACGTATTAACATTCATGGCCACTATAATGTCAGCTATTTACAAATCTTTAGCTAAATACAAAATCCCACAAAAAGTTCAGTATAATGTCAGCTATTTACAAATCTTTCCAATACAATCTTCAGTCTCTATTTAATTTTAATAAACATGTTAAGTCCTAACACTGGAACCTGTGGTAGAAGATAGATCAAAATACAAGAGTTCTAACCACACTACACAAACACTTGTTACATTCTGGACGCGCGTTTCGGTATCATCAGCAGATGATATAAACTAAAGTAACTTATCCTACCGAGACTATTTATAGGTAAATGTGGTCACACTTGGTTGCACCCGACTGCACCGTTGTCAAGTAAACAATAGAGGGGACTATAGGGAATAGGCCCTCTGTCTTTATTTAGTGCTTTCTTACCACATATAGCTATTTCTATACTCTAAAATTCATCCAATAATCTATTATTAGATACATTTTTAATTCACTTAAGATTATTTATTCCTATTTGGTGATTGTTTTCCAAAGCATGTTGGGTAACGCTTGACTTTTCTGTTCTTCTGTATCTGCAATGTGCCACGTGTTCTTTAAAACGAATGTTTATGGAGCGTTTAGTTTGCCAAACACATTTTAGATCGCAGTCCTTACAGCTAATTTCATAGATGCCACTCCTCTCCTTCAAGTCGACTTTGTCTTTAGGGTTTCCAAGGAGATTTTTCAAACTGTTCTCTGTTTTGTAGGCTACTCTAAAACCTACGTTTTTAAATACTTTTTCTAAACCTCTCGTATATCTAGGATCATATGGGATTAATATGAACTTATTGGGAGCCTCAGGTGCTTGAAGAGTAGTGGCATCTTTTAACATTTTCTTATGCTTATGTCTATTTACTAATTTATGTACAAAATTAGCATTATATCCATTACTTTTAGCTATATTTTTAATCCGATTCATTTCATTGTTGAAACGTTCTTTACTTAATGGAAAATTGACTAACCTGTGAGTTAAGAAATGAAATGCTGTTATTTTGTGTTGACGGCAATGAAATGAGTGGGATGTTATATACCTATCAGTATTAGTAAATTTCCTATAAATATCAAATTCTAATTTATCGTTATTTCTAATAACTAACGTGTCGAGAAAAAGTCATTGCCCATTGTTCTCCTTTTCGTACGTAAAATTAATGGAAGGATATTTATTGTTTAATGTCTCTAGGAAAGTGTCCAAATTTTCTGTTTTAGTACTAAAAATAGCAAATTTGAATTGAATTGGGTTTCTAATCTACTCATAAACAAATTTGCAAGGAACGGAGATAAGCAATTGCACATCGCAGTTCCCTCAAGTTGTTTATAATATTTATTGTTGAACTGAAAAAAAAATTGATTCGTACATAATTTTGTGAGAAGCAAATATTCATCAATAATTTCTTTATTCAAATTATCGCATTGAAGTAGTTCCTTTAGGTACTCTAAAGCTACTGGTATGGGTACACTTTGAATCAATGAGCTTACATCAAAAGATATTAAAATTTCCAATCATCTTTTAAGTGAACATTCTTAATTGTATCTAAGAATTCTAACTAGTTAGTAATCTCACATTTATCGTACTAGATATTTAATTTGCTGAATTCTTCTACTAACCATTTTGGAATATTGTACGTTGGTGATCCAACAGCTGAAACAATAGGTCTCATGGACTTCCCAGGTTTATGGATTTTGGGAAGGCAATAAAGTTTAGATAACTGTGAGTTGCTATGTGTTAGTTTGAATTTTGGTTTATCGAACACAAGGTTTTTTTACTTTTGTTATTATTTTTGATAACGGATTTTTCTCAATTATATCCTAAGGACCAGTTTGAATCAAATTGTCTACTCTTTCAAAATAATCTGTTTTGTCTAGTATAACAACCTTATTTCCTATGTCAGCTTTTATATAAAAACATTCTTTTTTTTCTTCAGTCTCTGGATAACTTCAGTATTTTTACGAGAAACATATTTTGACTTGTTGTTAACAATGTTTTTTGAGATTTGATTTCTGCAAGCTTCTCTAATGAATCCCTTAGTTGACTCTGGCATGAACAGAACTTTCGATATTCGCTATAATAGTTGGTAAACTATTTTTTACTTGAGGCTCTGCAAAATTCAAACCTTTATTCAAAAGGGCGATTTCTTTATTATTAAAGGACTGAGAAGGAAGGTTTTCTAATATGTTCTCGGCTTCCGAAGAAATTTGTTTTTGTGGTTTCAACTTTCTTAGTTTGTGTTTTTGAGAGTATGAAATAGTTAAATGTGGTCAGAAAGCACTAAATAAAGACAGAGGGCTTATTCCCTATAGTCCCCTCTATTGCTTACTTGACAACGATGCAGTCGGGTGCAACCAAGTGTGACCACATTTACCTATAAATAGTCTTGATTAGGATAAGTTACTTTAGTTTATATCTTCTGCTGATGATGCTAACTCGGTTAGCGAAACGCGCTTCCAGAACGTAACAAGTTGTGGTGTAGTGTGATTAGAACTCTTGTATTTTGATTTAATAAACATTTTAAAAAATTATCCAAATCTGACTGTTTGTTTTAGCTTAATTTTTGTAAAAATTGGAATTTTAGTGTTTCAGCTGCGCCCGAATATATAACAAAAACCCGCAAGTTGGGAAACCGTTACACCCTGTATGAATTTATTTTACTAATACATATAGACTCCTAATCTCAGATATTCTTGGCAACTGACTTATTTGAACGGGTATTAAGTATTTAAAAATAAAAAAATTAAAAAATTGCATAAAATAATGAATAGGTATATCGAAAACTGCAGAATTAAGTTGGGCCTATGAAAGCTTTTGATCAGGATATCTCATAAGGATCGTGCGGGGTCCTTTAGGGAAATTTTGTTAGCGATTTTTTTACAATAAGATGAGAGATTTTGCCAACACGATAAAATATTGAAGGAAGGATCCCCCCTATATATGCGTTTATGACAAAATTCGAAAAAAGTCTTCCCGCATTGTTTCACAAGCTCTCGGTGAAAATAGAGCACTTATCGTCCCGTAAAACTGTTTTGCAATAAGTCCCAATTACCTTATCCAGAAATAATTGTGGCATTTATATTGAGTGATTAAATTCAATTTACCAGACGCGGCGTCTAGCCTACGATGTGGTACGTTAAAAGAGTGTCGTTACGAGAACTAGGTTGTTTGCGTGTTGACATGGCAAAAACTATCGAAGAGTTCGTGTCCTAGGAGAACAAAAATTACAAACATGGCATGCTTTATCAGTAGCGCCTTACTAGATTCGGGTGTTCGAAGGATCAATTTTCCTTTGATAGTCCTAGATAGAGTGTGGATGTCTACGGTTGATCGGTCACTTTTAGATGCTTCGTGACACTACTGTAATTTAAAAGGTATGTGAAATTGCCTTGGCTTTGTAAATAATAATTAAGCAGCGTTTATTCCAAATCGGGAAACCCATAAAATATAACCATGGGAATTATGTATTCTATTGCGAAATTTATATTGTGTGTATTGAAAAATATTTCATAAAACTATTCATGTATACTCGAAACATTTATCACTTTTGGTTTTTTTTTCTAAACCAAGGACCACTTTTTGGATATCAATATTTATAATTTTTTTATGTTAGGTACAATTTATTTTGAATTATACATTTTGACAAAATTTTGAAAATTTTATAAATTCTCCGAATATCAGTCTTGCAGATATTTTATGCCTAAAATATACAGGCGGATTTATAAAGTGCTTACACTTTTGGCATAGTTTTTGCTTCCCCGCATATATTGTATTATTAATACACTATATGGGCTCTATAGAGGAAGTATATTAAACGCAAACCTTTTCCAAAATTTTAAGAACGTTCTAGAGTTTCAAGAACAACATATTTTTAGAAAGACAATTTGGTATGTCTGTACGGATGTATGTGATGTGTGTTAAGACAATTTGCGCGCACGATAACTTGAGAAGGGTTTCAAATAGTCTAGGTCAGGGTCTTGCGGAGATTAGATTTTGACCCTCACAAGCGTAGACCTTCGATATTTTTAAGGGGTGTGAAAACATAAAAAAATTATATATTGAGAACGCAGAGACAGATATCAGTCAAACTGAAAACAAAAGGAATAGCTGGGGTAATGTGTTGACAACGAGAAATTGTGGAAGTATTGGCATATATACTTGCTACTTCCCTCGTAAAAAGGAAATATCGTAATCGTAAAAAATATATCCTCCAAAATTTTTGCAGATCTTTTCGTTTCTGGGTCCGTGGACCCCGAAAAACATGTTCTCTCATTTTCGTCAGTCTGTAGGTTTGTCGGTCTGTGCGCTGCATAGCTCAAAAACTACTTATCCGATTGAGTTCAGATTACTGTCAAAAATCAGCATTATTAAGAAACTACTTACCGATTGGACTCCAAAAATTGCACAAAATTAAAGTGTGAAACTGGTAAAATTTTTGTGTAAATCAACAGGGCCGTATCTAGACTAAAATTTTGGGGGGGGTTTGGAAGCTGAACAAAAAAAAATTTTTGGACCTCGCCCAATTCTTAATAAATACGTTGGTGAATTTTTGATATATACGAGTACTTTTCCTATTGAATCAAATAATTACCTTAATGAAACATTATTTTGAGACAATATTGACCATAAAAGTGTATGGAGTGGTCACCGCAGTCACAAATATAAAAAAACATGTATTTTTAGTTCTATATTTATATTTCAACTGAAAAATAATGTTTTAATAAATAATAAAAAAATAATACTAAAGAACAAACTGCAAGTTTCTGGTCTTCTCTCTGGCAAAACGATTGACCACTTCCTCGGTATCAATATTTATGTCTCTATGTACACTCAATAGAGCGAGACCTGTCAATCGTTCTTGACCTGTAGAATTCCGTAAGAAATCCTTTAATCGCCTTAAGGTTGAAAAAGATCTTTCGGGTGTGGCTGTTGATACCGGTAAAGTTGCAAGAATCTTTAATAAAATGTATATATTTGGAAATATAGACCGGTTGCATTCCGATATCGTTTCAATGGCATTTTTCGGTCGTTCGACTGCTGATCGCTGCTTCCACTTTTGCTGCCACAGCTCTAATTCTGCCGCTAGGGTGTCATAGTCCAAGAATTGGGCATATAAAGAAATGTCATTTAGATCTATTTTGTGATCAACACAGACATTTGGTAATAAAAAATATAGAGAGGACAATGACTTTTTGTGTTTTGCGAATCGTTCAGTCAACTGCTGAATAAAATCATCGAAAAAGGGAATTGCAACGGTAATGCGAAAGTATTCTTTTGGACTACCTACTACAATATTAGAACGATTTTTTTGACGTGCGACTATTCTGGGAATTTTAATGCACTCTTGAGGATCTGCGGATTTCAAAAGTTCTTCGGCTTTTTCAAAAATGTTGCTGAACACCTGATCTATGTCACCTCTCATACTTTTAATTTGACTTATAACAGTATCAACATGTTCTGTAGCTGTGAAGAGATCAATATTAACTGACTGAAGAATTCTGCATAAAGGTAGGGTATAGGCGAATAAAGTTGATGCGGTTATCATGCTGATGATAAACTCGCTGGTTATTATGGCATTATGTAATTGTGTAGCCTTTGAGGAAGTATCTATATCCTTTACTAACTGTAGTTCTTCCAGTGTTTCAACAATGGGCTTAAAAATTTCTGTGAATCTGATTAGTCCTTCGTGATTTTCCACCCACCGAGTTTCACACATTGTTGTTAACCTCTTCCATTTAGTATCAGGAAAATGGTTCTTAATTTTATTTTGTAGAATTTCAGTGCGCTTTGCAGAAATTTTTATAAAATTTGCGACGGATTTGATGGTTCCTATACAGTTTCTGACACTTTGGACATTACAACTATGAGCCAAAGCTAAATTTAATGAATGTGCACTACAATGCACATATAATGCTGCTGGGTACTTTTATCGTATTAATGCTTGTACACCTTTAAAACTACCGCTCATGGCTGCAGCGCCGTCATAACCTTGTCCAATTAAATAAGTGCAATTTATTTTCAGTTCTTGTAAACACTTTAACATTACCGTAGCTAAATCACTACCAGTTGTACTGTGAATAGGTACAAACTGGAGAAAATCTTCACGAATAATGTAGATTGAATTTTCATTTTCCTTGTTGTAGTCCATGTACCTTACACAAAGGATAACTGCTCAATACGAGAAATATCTGTAGTCTCGTCCATCAAAATTGAAAAATATTTAGCATTGTTAATTCTAGAAACAATTTGTTCTTGTATCATTTTGCCGCAAATTTGAATAATATTATTTTGAATGATTGGACTTATATACATAGCGTTTAAAGATTGACCTTCAATATGATCAGTTAAATCTTTGTCACCACATGATAGGCGCATACGCAGTAACGCTCGAAAATTTCCATCGTTATGATCAGGCTCTACCGATTCCAAAGTTATTGGACCAGAATCTGCAGTTCCGCGTAGAGCCAATTCTTGACGTCCGCAGAGTATAATAGTCTGAATTATAGGTTTCAATTTTCTTCTGTTTTCAGCTATTTGTTTGGCACGGCTAGAGTCAAGATGCGTTATGATATCCGGGGCCGATTTGCTAAAAGTTGCCATAAAGTTGTCAGCAAAAATACTATTTTTTTATGATAGTCAGTTCTACTATGATGCACAAATGTTTCGATGGCATCCTTCCAATTATTAAAGAGCTTTACAACCAAGCCCTGAAGCTTTTGGTGACTACCTTTTCCACTAAATTCAGTTGCAAATATTGCGCAATATTTACATACAGCACCTTGATCACCTTCGGCAGTATAACTAAGCCACGGAAAACGCTTTAGCCAACCTATTTGAAACTTCAGGTTTCTTTTTTTTGAGGCAGGAAATTTATATTTGTCATCTGGAATCCATGAAGAGGTCAAGAGTTTGAATTTCAATTCAGAATATATTTTTTTATTGAAACAGCAACCAATGTCCAAATTATCAATCTTACGTTCACTCCGAGGTTCATTCTTTGTATGTTCTTTTATGGTCGGGACTGTCGGGAGACTCGGGAGGGAATTTGGTTCGAATTCTGAAACGAGAGAATCTGTACTGGAACTAGAAGCTTGTTCGGAAAATTCAGTTGAAATTTTTGTTTTTTTGTATAAAAAGTCCGTTAGTGAACATTTCGTTTTGCCATTTTAATTTGTAATTTCTGAAACAAAACATTATAATTATTTGGTTTTGCGTCATTCTAAAGTGGCGACTGGTGCTGGAGGAAACAACGAGATTAGGAGAAAACTGAAATTAAAAAAATCTACCCAATTTCTAGAAAAGTTAATAAAAATATTTTATTAGAGTTTTGAAAAAAATATATTAATAACGCACTATTAAAAAATATCAATAAGTTTAATAGATATCGCATGAGCAGGCTTGGTTTGCAATAATGCAATTGCAATAAATTGAATGTTTATCTGCGACTGTGCAAATCTTTTTACACCATTTTTTTTTAAAAGGGCTTTTCATTGCACGAAAATGTAAAAAAATACACTATTTTTTTTATATTTTTATACGAAAAATGGTGTAAAAAAAGAATTCACTTATTGCACAAGTAAATTTTTGTTAAAACCACTTGTCTGGTGGTTTGGAGGATTTTTTTTAAAGACGTATTGTCTATTCGTGAACATTGGTCTATTAAGTTTGCATAAAACTCTCTTTTTATTATTTATACAGGGTGTAGCAATTATAGCGTGACTTTTTTCCAAAAGTTGTAACATCCTGTTTCTCTTAAAATAAAAAAGATTGCTTAGAATTAGAAAAGATAAAGCTAAAAGGTTATTTAATTTTTTTAAAATGAATGATAAATCACGCTGTAATTGCAACACCTTTTATTAATAAAAAAAGGTTTAATGCAAACAGTTTAGTTAGCATCACCAGTTATTAAAAAGAATCACTTAAATTTTAAATCAATCAAACAAGTGGTTTAAACTTATTGTTATTTTTTGATGGTACGTTGCGTTAATTTATTCGGAAAGCGTATTTAAAAAAAATTAAAACTACCTTTAACTATTACATATCAATACCATTACCAACGTGTCCCTACAACCAGCCAGAAATGTATTATTTTTCGCTCCTACAACCTACAACCCACAAGCCGCCACCATATAAAATAACAAAATACAAGAATTACAAGAAAGCAAAATTTTACTTACCTAGCCACTAGAAGCTAGAAGTATATGAAGAAGATAAGAAGAACAATAATACAATAAATAATAATAATAGCTGACCACGTTAGATGCGCCTAAAAAGCACATAAAACTAACCTTTGAATTTCGAATATTCAAAAATCGAATGTGAGGTTAGAGTGTATATTTCTCTTCTCTCTTTACTTTTCAGTTTTACGGCCTATGCTGCCTGGGCTGTGTGGCGATTAATTATCTTCTTTTCTTTTGTTCTTTTTGGATTATTGCATTTAAGATTTTTTTGGACTTAGTACATAATTTCGGGGGGGGGTTTGAACCCCCAAAACCCCCCCCCCTAGATACGGCCCTGTAAATCAATAATAGCCGAACAAATTGTCGGCTTAATGAAATGTTAAAAAACAGTACCAAAAAACTACTTATCCAATTGACTTCAAATTTAGCACAAGAATCAAGTGTTACACAGAGATATACTAGTACATTTTTAGTGCGAATCCCATATGGTAAAAAAAAACCAAATGGCGGCCTAAAAAAATGATTAAATATTCGGTAAAATTACATTCCTGGAATAAAACCTTTTTTTTATGGGGAAAAATATTATGGTCTTAATTAATTTTTTGCAGAATATGTAAATAATGTTATGAAAATACATATTAATAATAATAATAATAAATAAATTAAAATCTCAAAAAAACTGAAATAAATTTTAGTTTATAGAATTTGATATATAAAAATTTTGTTAGCATTGTACTTATTTTTAACACAGCCCCCTAAAAACAAGTTAAAATATAACTCTATTTAGATGTAGTAAACATTCCCGTATTTAGAGACATAGAACGTTTTTGTTTATATCTGAAATAAATAATTTTTATGTAGTAGGTGTACATTTTTAAAACTATGATATTTTTCTTTGCAATTCTTGGCTATTTATGCGGATGCGACTAAAAATTTGGTAACTATCAGTTTTAATTTATGCCTAGTTGCAGTATATATTATAGAAATCTGGATAACTTTTCAATCCCAAAAATTAAGTTCGGGAAATAACTATATTATTTAGACATATTAAAAATTATCGTATGTAGGAAAAAAAATTATACAGAAAATTATCAAAGATAGAACGTTTTTATTTGTATTTCTGGCATCTGAAATAAATAGTTTGATGTACAACTGTAGTGAAATTATCGACCAAACTGTTTTTATGTAGTAGGTGTACATTTGTATACAAATATTTACCAAAAATTTGATATCAGTATTAATTTTGCTTAGTTGCAGTAGAGGAGAGTGACCATAAATGGGTCGTTTTTTTCTGTAGTTTTTGGTTTTTGTACAAAATAAGTTAGCTATAACTTATAGGATGGTATTGTTGATGTAGATTGTTGAATAATATTTTAGCATAAGAAAATTTTTTTTTTTTAAACTTGCAAAGTGTCCATTTAAGAAAGAAGTTTCTTGAATGAGATACATATAGCCCTTGTTTGGGACACGTTCATCTGAATGGCATAAATCCAACACAATCCAAATTTTCACATGCCAAAACGCATTTCATGTCTCTAAATTTAAATCAAGCGGTAAAAATTCAAATCAGAAGGTATGTATTGTAGCAATATGCGAACTAAATAGGACTACCTACATTTTTTTACAGACTGATAAACTAAAAGAAAACTCTCAGAACTAAAAAAGAAAGTTTGAAAACAAAAACAAAAAAAAATATGTTTATATAAAACATAGGTCTAACCTACATTTATTGACAGGTTTATAAACTAAACGAAAACTCTCAGAACTAATGGATTTTGTTTTGCAATCGTCTCATAAAAATGACATTAAATGTTTGATCTTGATTTTTTAAAATCTCACCAATGTAGTTAACGTTTTTGTTTTTTGGAACTGAAAAATTTACAAGAATGAAGTCATTAATTGCTAACTTTTACTCAACATTTTCCGCTAAAATGTCTGACCCGCTACTGCTTGACTCGACTACCTTTGTTTTTACTTTCTTAATTTTTGGCTTACTTTCTTTATTTTTGACTGAGTGGGTAAAGATCTCTGCAGAACTGATTCATTCTCTTCAATCTTCTCTGGTGTTTCTATTAGAATTTTTGTAGTCTGTTGTTTTTTTGATGGTGTTTCTTTCTGGTGCCTTGTTGTTGTTGCCTCCCCCAATAAAGTTATTCCCTTTTCTCTTGCAAACTTGATAGTCCTGTTATTAACGTGTGATTTTTGATTAACAAAGAGCAACAGAACTCTATTCGCTTGTGACCATTTGACAAAATTAGCCAAATGTTTCAATGGCTCATGAAAATTGTCATTAATCCACTTTTATGCGTCAATCCTAACCTTCCAATTGGTGCTCCATTGAGTATATATTCTTTGCAGTGAACCCTGGGGAATATTAAAACAGGTGGGACTGTAATGCCTATCGCACTGACAAAATTTAGCATCGTCACTAATATTCCTCTTTCGCCCGATGATATTTGGGCCACTTACTTAGACCCACATGGTGTAATGATTTACGAGCATTTCTCATTAACCAGTTCCGTCACAGCTATAAATGTTGCTAGGCGCAAACTTATACCTAGACAACAGTCTTTTTGAATTATTAAAAAACTGTCCGACCACATATCTCTCGACAAAATGCAGTTTTCTGGTTTGCGAGAAGAGAAGTCACGATGTCGCTTCATACATTTTTGTAGCCACCTGTTATCAGCTTTTGTATTAACCCTCTACTTTTCTGGAACCACTAAATTCAATTTATTCGTCAACTGATAATCCAAGGTGCGAGTTTGAGCTGTTTTAAATCCATTACACACGTGAGACATACTCTTAAAATAAGTCATTTAAGAAAGTTGTTCTTCCGAAAATATTTTTCTGTTTCCTATATTAGGCAATTTCCAGCTTTTTGTACTGGTCTGTGCAGTGAAATTTTGGGAATTCTCGTACAATCAGCTGCTTCTCGTTTATGTCTATTTTTTATTTTTGTAATAACACCGAAAAACACAATGAACCTTGAATGGGACATGTCTCAATCCCATTCAAGAAAACGGCCGCCATTTCGAGAATCGAATTGATTTCTACTTAACGTACTGGCTAGAAATAGAATGTTTTTATAGTGAAATGTAGCCTCACCTCTTACCAAAGTTATTCACGAAGTGAACTACGACAAACTGATTGTAAAAAATACTTTTCAAGGGTAAATTTTAGAAAGTCTTCACAATCACCACCCTCACAACCTTTGACACATGAATATCATGTTTGAATGTTCAGCCGGTTAAGGATCATCTACTGGGGATGTTTGTAAACTATAGCTAAAGGTTTACAGTTTTCTTTAAACGTATCCCATTCAAAGTGACTCTCTCCTAGATATTATACAAATATGGAAAACTTTTCAATCCCAAAAATTAATTCACAAGAGGATATATTTGTGCAACAATTTTTTTAGGTCTTACAGATGATATCATCAGGGATGTGGGAAAATCATCAGTCCTTTTAAATTTTGTTGGATGTTTAAATAACGATCGAGAATTTATTAAAAATTATCTTGACAATAGACTGCAATATGTCGAAACTTCCATGGACCATTCGTCAAGAAAATTACTAAAGTGTGGTGTACCATAAGGCTTTATATTGGGACTTTTACTATTTACAATTTATTCAAACAATTTTACCTCTTGTAGAGTCACGGTATGCTTTGATGCAGACGATACTCAATTACTATTTTCTTTTTCATCTGATATAATTGGCAAATGGCGGAGACAATCATAAATAATAATTTAACAACTTAATGACTTTCTTCCAACGTCATGGCTTGCATATTAACCCTAAAAAGTCGTATGTTACGAATTATGATAAGCATAAGGACCGTCTTCAGGTTGCTCTTAATAAAGATATTGATGGGGATCTAGAATTTAGCAAATGTGAAACGAACTTGGCCATCAGAATCGGCACAGATTTGCTTTCAAATTCTGATCGTCACATCTTGACTGAAACTTTTAAAATTAGATTATCAGATTCTCTTGTACAGGGTGTCCCATTTTCGTAGGTTTTACGGGGTTTCCAGCTTATGAGTAGAGATAGAGAGATGCGGTTTTCGCGACACCGTGCTACTTTTCGATGAAACTAAAGAGGCCGCAAACAGATTTGCCCTAACCATTTTAGTTTCCGTGCTACAGGGTGATTTTGAAAATTTGTCATTTTCGGACACCCCCTGTAACTCAGCTATCGTAATTAATTAATTAATAATCGTATTTAAAATGTTTCAACTGGTATTTATAGATTTTTTCACGTAGAATTCAGTGGCATACTCAGATTTTTGCTGAGAGTCATAGTTTTTGACATATTGGCATAACCTACTATTTTTTAAATGGGAGACCCTATATATTATTTTTTCATCTTATTCTTCGTGTCGAGAGCTTTTCAAAAACATACCATAAGTCATATTTATTTTCATAAATAACATGAAAAAATGCATTTTTCTTTAAACGGATTTATGGCATAGCAAATCAATCGAAATAAGAGAAAGTGGCTGTGGTAGCCATGGCAACGCCAACAAAAATATGATCAGGCAGCCATTACTGCTGTCATTCTTGGCATTATTGCGTTTAAATTTTTCTTGACGTCTATTATAATTATTGTTTTTAATATGGCTCAGAATCAAAAATTTGAATATTTTGAGAAATATGATATGAACGCGTGTTTTATATTGTCTAATGAAGATGCAGATCAGGCGGCAGAGCTTTATCTGAACAGGTTAGTTCTTTTTTATCTTCCTGCATTTTGACTTTATTGGTTCGCTTTATTTTATCTTAGATATCCCGAGAGAAGACAACCAGAAAAAAGAATTTTTCAAAAAATTAAAAATAATCTTTGCCAATATGGATCTTTTAACAAGCCTCGATCGCGAACTTACAATAAAGACAACGAAGAATCTGAGGTCAACGTTTTAGCCCTCGTTCAGACAGCTCCTGAAACATCTTGCAGGAAAATAGACGAAGAGGCGGGTGTACCGAAAACCAAAGTGTAGAAAATTTTGAAAAAGCACAAATTCAAACCCTATAAATACAAACTTGTGCATCATCTGCATCCTGGTGATGCAGAGCGCAGATTGGAGTTCTGCAATTGGTTTATAAATATGAAGGCAGAAGATATCGATTTTGAAAAAAAGATTATTTGGTCAGACGAGGCACATTTTACTAGTTCAGTTGTCTATTCAATGTCTCCTGTTTTATTTTCAACCGAAAAATAGTTTACCAAATATATGAAGGAAATCTGAATTCGATTGGTTACGTGCGAATCCTAGAAGACGCATTAGGAATTTTGGATGATGTTCCCTTGGCTCAACTAAATAGGATTTATTTCCAGCAAGACGGAGCTCCAGCCCACAATGCCAGAATAAGTCAAAACTGGCTTAACGACCATTTTCCTGGAAGATGGATAGGAACACACGGACCTGTTCGATGGCCACCACGATCCCCTGACCTCTCAGTTTTAGATTTCTTTTTGTGGGGTTATTTAGAAAACAAGGTTTATGTAAGGCGATACGAAAACTTAGAACAACTAAGAATGGCCACCGAAAACGCTTTTGCAGAGTTACAAAGACAGTCATTTACAATAGAAAATGCATTAAAAAGAATTTTTAAAGTTTGTCACACTTGTAGGACACATAATGGTCTACAATTTGAACAATATTTGTAGTTTTAATGAAATTATAATTATTACCTTTTACCTACTTCCTAATTTTTTCTGATGCTGTTACTTTGTTATTTCGTTAATAAATATTTGTTAACTTTTTCCATGGCTCCACAGCCACCTTCTCTTATTTCGATTGATCTGCTATGCCATAAATCCGTTTAAAGAAAAATGCATTTTTTCATGTTATTTATGAAAATAAATATGACTTATGGTATGTTTTTGAAAAGCTCTCGACACGAAGAATAAGATGAAAAAATAATATATAGGGTGTCCCATTTAAAAAATAGTAGGTTATGCCAATATGTCAAAAACTATGACTCTCAGCAAAAATCTGAGTACGCCACTGAATTCTACGTGAAAAAATCTATAAATACCAGTTGAAACATTTTAAATATATTTTACGATAGCTGAGTTACAGGGGGTGTCCGAAAATGACAAATTTTCAAAATCACCCTGTAGCACGGAAACTAAAATGGTTAGGGCAAATCTGTTTGCGGCCTCTTTAGTTTCATCGAAAAGTAGCACGGTGTCGCGAAAACCGCATCTCTCTATCTCTACTCATAGGCTGGAAACCCCGTAAAACCTACGAAAATGGGACACCCTGTATATGGAAATTTGAGCCACTATCAAATTTTACGTTTACGTTGTATTTATTGTATATGGAAATTTGAGCCACTATCACATAAATTAAAAGATGCAAAATGGCTTAGTATGCACAATCGATATAAGTTACATTCTCTGGTATTTTTTCATAATATTGTTATTAACATCTGTCCTCCATAATTAAAAAATAAAATTATTTATAGAACAGATGTTCACAGTTTAAATTTATTCATTCTCCACCACCTCACAGAACAGCATGCCTGTCTTCTTAAAAATATTAAACCTGAAATATAAAAAAAACTGCAAAGAAAATCTTAATAAATGAATAGATATTTTGGTGACTTTACACTCTTTTTTCCCATGTACTCTGCAGCATAAAGTTTATAATTTTTTACGATTGAATGTACATTTGAAATAGTTTATTACTTCCCTCGTAAAAGGGAAGTATTGTTACGTTTCAGGGTTCCTAAATGCCGAAAAACGTGTTTGCTCAATTCCATCGGTTTATCTGCCTGCCTGTCTGTCTGTTGGTCTCTCTGTTCACGACATAGCTAAAAAAGTACTTACCCCGATTGACTTCAAATTTTGGTCAAAAAATGATATTTTGATAAAAATCCATTATGGCAAAATAAAACGGCGGCCTAGGGAAATGTTAAAAAACATATTACTAAATATCTTGTCCGTCCAATTTATCTCAAATTTTGCACAAACATTAGTATTATATAGGAATCAACTGGTAAAATTTTGGTACGAATCCAAGATGTGCGGCTTAGTAAAATATTTAAAAATTCGGCCTGCGAAAACTACTTACTCACTTCAAATTGGGTGCAACTAATTGTGGTGTAGAGATGAAGTAGTAAAATTATGGTACTAATTCAATATGGCGAATAAAATGGCGGCCAAATAAAATGGTAATCGTGAAAAAAATCACCGTCGGTCTGTCTGTCTGACTGTCTTTTCGCGGCATAGCTGTAGGCTGTATATCTACAGCTATGTACGTTGTACATTTTAATGTTTTTATATTTTATTCTATTTTATTTAGAGTTATATTTTGTTTTGTTTTAAAGTCGAAAAATATTTGGGGAAAGTATCTATGTCCTATAAGATTCAATATATACCTCTTCTATTAATCATTTATTGTTTTTTTTTTAGTGTGTTGTGTTTACAAGGGGTTGTATGTTTTATTTATGGTAACTGTCGTAAAAATACGATTGTTGCTAATTCTGGGTTCATAGATGTTGAAACATACATATTTTCCTTTTTCCTAAATTAATAAAGATAAGAAATACATTACCTAACCTAATACGTTACGAAACTTAATACATCATATGTAAAGTAACTAAAAAAGTATCTTAAATAGTAACTTAAGATAAGTATTTAAGTTCCTTTTTTTAAAGAGTAACGAGACTAAGTAACTTATCTAGTAACTAGATACTTTATCAAAATTTTTTGACAGCTCTAGTCAAGGGTTTAAGTGGTGGCTATCTATACAAAAAGTAATTTTATTATACAGGTACGGCGAAGATTTGAATTTAACGATTTTGTAATATAAACACAAGGCACAACACAAAGTTCCTTAAGTTTGTGAGATACTCGACACCTTCTTCTTATTCGAACCGATATACAAGTTAATAAATATAACCGATTACAAGTTAATAGAATGGTTTTAAAAACATCATATCTTATTTTTGAAGATTGATAAAAAGGATAAGAAAGAAAGAAAAAAAAGCCGAGAAAATTTAAGAACAAATAACCGGCCTGCCCGTTCGGATCAAAAAGTCCCGAAATTGCAGTGGAAAAATAAAGAATCCGCAAGTTTATTTTTACCTGGAAGCATGTTGATTAATGCTGCGAACCGCTTCTTGTGAACCTGTACGAAAAAGTCGAAAAAAAGAAATTATTGTGGTACCAACAGTGGCGGCGCAACACATTTTTTATTCAGAAAATATTTTCTTTTACGAGTCAAGGATAAGATATACTACCAACAATACTACGAATTTTATTTGTTATTGTTCTTTTTTTGGATAACCGTTTTATACAGAAACAGATTTATGTTTAGATTGAGGATAGCCCAAGATCTAGTGCACTGCTACTTGTAGATTTACTGTGGGTTTTTTCCTAGGATTAGAGGTCTTTCAGCCGTATAGATGGTAGTGTGAAATGACTACCCAGATATATTCTGGTATACTGGTCTAGTGCAGTGCGTAGAAGAAATCAGAGACATCTCTGTGGAAAAATAGGTTATAAACTAATTTTTCACGACTAATGTGTGTGCATTGTGTAATGTTTTTTTCAAGTTAATAAGATTAGCAATTATACTGGTTCTGTTTCAGATCTAGTTCTTAGTCATAAGGCTGGTTTAGAAATAACTGCTGTAGATGATCCCCTGGTACCTTCTGATGCTCTGCACCCACCACTCAGCTTTCACCTTTCCTTGGTCGAAAATAAGAATATTGTATCACCCTACTCGGAAGAATTCTATTACGATTTTAAGGTTATTGATTACACTATTTTAAATGAGCATCTTGGTATGGTGTCATGGGATGATCTGCTGCAGAAAAGGGGTATTGATTATATGCTGAACATATTGTATAATATCTTATAGTGTGCAATTGATATAGTTGCTCCAAGAAAAAGGGTATCCAGAAGAAAATTCCCTAAGTGGTTTTCGGCTGATTTAAGGGAATTAACTATCCGTAAGAAACATGCTTATAAAACTTGACTTTTCCTCTTTGAGGACACAATGTAAAAACATCTCCCGTAAATGCTATGCCGACTATGTCTCTGAGACAAAAAGAGACAAAACTTCTGGAATTTTATAATAATAATAATAATAATAATAATAATAATATAGACTACTATACTTGCTAGACCGCTGTTTATAATTTTTAACGAATCGTTCTTAGCTGGTTAATTCTTAAGTTAATTCTTAACTTCTGGAAGACTAGTTTTGTTACACCAATATTTAAATCAGGTGATAGATCAAACATTTCTAATTATAGACCTATTTGTATTATAAGTTGTACTTCCAAGCTCTTTGAGAACATTGTCACCAAATACTTGCCTTCATCCCTTGGTTCTTCTGTAATTGAATAGCAGTTTGGCTTCCAATCTGGAGGATCTACAGAGGCTAACTTTTTGACATATGTGCAGCACTTGTCGAATTCCTTGGAGAGTAGTTATGAAGAAGTTCATGGTGTGTATATAGATTTCTATAAGGCATTCGACAAGGTGAACCACGACGTGCTTGTTGCTAAACTGGAAGCAGGTGTGGCCCCCTGTTGAGTTGGGTCGAGAGCAATTTGCATGATAGGGTTCAAATTGTGTATGCCAATAACTACAAATCAACCAATATACAAGTACCATCAGGAGGACCACAGGGTTTCCACATGGGACCCTTCTTGTTTAACTTATTTCTAAATGACATAAAAAATTGTAAATATAAAAAAATTTCTTCTAAAATGGCGGCTGGTCGTACAACAATTTGTATCAGTTGAATCAAAATGTATTTTTCCAAAACAAAAATATTTTTTTCAGTATGGGTGGTAGAAATATTAATAAATGGAACACCCTGTATATTATCTCATATTTGGATACTACGGGGAATTATAATAATATTTGATATACATACCCCAGGTCTATCTACCTCCGTTTCTAAAATGTTGACATTTAAAAAATTACAGTTTTCTCTCTCTGACATGCTACATAACCCAAACGATACAACATTGAGCAAAATAGTTTGCATGTTCCTGTCCTAGTTTTTTTATAAGCTATCGAAGGACACTAGTTTTGTTTGGCTGAATATTGCATCGTTTGGATTCTGTAGCATATGAATGGAAAAACTGTCATTTTTCAAATTTAATATCAATATTTCAGACACGGAGATAGATAGACCTGAGGTATGTTATATGAAATATGTCTAGAATTCCCCGTAGAATCCAAATATGGCATAATATACAGGCTGCTCGATTTAAAAAAGCAAAGTTATCAATTTTTGGAAGGTTTGCGATGTTCATTTATTTCTGTTCTTAGCAATTTCTTACGATTTAAGAGAAACCCTAGAAATTTTGTATTTGAACTTATATTATAATAATAACCTCCAGAGCTTATCAAAATATGAGGAACTACCCTGTACACACTGTACCTACATATATTACTATGTAACACGAATTGGCTACACATTATAAATGTTCCTTCTTTCTTCTTTTGTTCTCTCAAGCAAGAATACTGTGTTCCTTTGGTAAATCTGAATTAATGTAAATCCTATATAGTCTATTAGTTTCGTTTTAGAATCATTAGAAATTATTAGAAAAAAGGTTTAGTGGAGGCGAGGATACTTAAACACATTGTATATGCAGGCAATAATTTTCAGTATAATGTTCAAAATGTTATAGTTTGAATAACAGGTTACAAAAACATTAAGAGCTACAAGCAATCGAAAACGCAAAAATTCGCAAGCTTTTTTCAAGTAACTATGTATTATATTAAAAATAAATCCGTGCGAGAAATATTATTTGAATCTACCAACTACTATATAAAGTTTGAAAGCAATTTCTCCAAGAATAGAGAAGTTATAGAATTTTTATATGAATCAGACTCATATTTTCTATCGTGAATCGCATAAGTTGTTTGTAATAGCCGAAAATTTGTTTACTATTTAATTATTATATGTAATTAAAGAAAAAAAAACATTCAGACATCTGTTTAGTAGAACAGACGCAGTCAGCAGTCGCTCCAAGTGCGGATATTGAGCGCACGCCACTGTGTCCCTCTACCTAACCTTGCAAGTGGGTGCTGACTCATGAACACCCTTAATACTACATCTTATTGAAATATGAGCCATTACAAAACTCTTGCAGTTTTTCACACGAGTTCTTCGGCTTTATCGCCAATGCCCGAGTGGGGTACGACATCCCAAAAAGAACAAGTCGGTGATTTTTCCCTCTGCTTATAAGACTCCAAAGTTTGGACATTGATTCCTTCTATATATATATACTTATGTAATCTGGGTACTGTCTCTTCCTCTTCCTGATAAGATCGATCATTTCCTAGACCTAATGTATTCATTTTGTTTTAAGTTTCTAGCAGGAGGAGTTGAGGGAAAGCCGAAGCCTAGCCGGTAGACCAAATTACTGGATATCTTACCAAAACAGAACTTTAACTTCGTCCCTCTACAGAATTGTTGCATCAAATATATCTTGCCGCAATCTAGCCCTAGCTTCGCTTCTAGAAATAAAGTAGCGGAATTTCTTCCTCTTCATCACATGTAGTACTGATCCAGTCTCCCCTTATGTCTACAGGGCAGTTTTGGTTTTGTCAGGTCCCACAATAAAATCCTTTGTCTACCTTCCTTTATTACAGTTTTGCCACTTCTCACTTAAAAGCCAAGTCTCTTGAGACTTGCTCCTTCAATGTTAGCCCTTTCCTTCTATTCACGAGAGACTTAAGTGAGTTTTACCTGTTTGGTTCTTTCCAGGGCGTCACAGTGCCTTCAACGCTGCTTGACTCTCTGAAAAAATGACAACTTCTTCCTCTATACCTCCTTTAATTTCCTCCATCATTGCCGTCATCATAATGGCGAATATTTCTGTCAAGAAAACCAAGATCTATACCCCAAGAGGGAAACTTTTCCTAAAGTTTAATTTCTCTTTATACACTTTTGCGTCTGACAGCTGAACTCCAACCATCTTTTCGTTCTTAGTTGTTATCTTGTGATAGCTACTTTGTATGTGAATAGAGGTAGCTTTTTACTTACTATCATAGTAAAGTTGGCCATGTGTCCAGCTATAAACTTTTTTTGCATGCTATTATCCAGATGAGTTTGTCTACCGTTTTTGGGGCTTTTTTCTGGATACCCTACAGAAAGACTTTGATCTGATGGGTAGTTGTTCTAGTTTGACTTTTAATATCCATAAGGATTTCTTGAGGTGAATGTTTTGATGATTTAGGTTCCGGTTAAATATTTGTTATGTACTTGAGTGCCTCTTCTAAATTCTGTATATCTATAGTGGAAACAGTTTATAGTAAGCTGTAGTTTTTGTAAAAAAATAGTGGAACTGTGTCAGGTAGAAAAAATAGTGGAACTGTGTCAGGCAGAATAACACGAAAAAACATTCAGTGTTTGATATAAAAGAATCTCAAATTTGATGCTGTAGATTTCACAAGAATATCTAGAAAAAAAATAGATTACACCACTGGACTCGACACAAAGCCCAACAACATTCGGCTTTTGCCTTTTTGATGAGTTAAAAGATAAACGAGATACGAGGGGAGTTCCAAAAATTGATAAACATGCAAAAGTACTTGTTTTTGATAACCTGTTTATTGATTTACATTGTTAAAACAATTTGTTGTTAAATAACTATTTTTCCTTAAGTAAGTGATTAACAATTATGTATTCATTTACGTTGCATGTGTGAAGCTTCTCTGACCATCGGCACGCCTATGCGTAATGTTTCGTTTTCGCGGAACTTTTCTTTTTGGAAGCAAGAACCGGGTTTTCTGCAGCGGCTCTACGTCCGGCATTGCGGTTTGCAACTTTTTAATTGCCCGCAACTTTTTTAGGCCCAAATATTATCTTTTGCCGAACAGAAGGTTGTCCCTTTTTAATTAAATAAGTTGAATATGTTCTCCTTTTTCGGAACGTAAAAAGAATTGCTTCCAAAATTCCCTTCTAATGTTGTAGCGCAGTGTATTAGAATGTGGCAAATAAGTAAATGGAAATTGTTTAATTTAATGACGTTAAGCAAAATGAGAAAACTGTAGCGTAATCCATACGCTTTCTCGTTTGAATTGTTATTATTAAGGGGCAATTAAGGTAGGAAGGCCCAGTGTTTGGTCATATAATGCAGGCAAAGAATTCGAATTCAGTCGATATTTTATTTGGAAACTTTAGTAGTGCAATTGTTTAATGAGGGCTTAAAAATAGGTTACTATTAATGATATTTTAGATATATTATTTGTTTTTGTAAAGAAAGTGTCTGTAATGGAGGGTATAGTCATAGCATCTAGGCACATTGAGTCCCTTGTATATCCCCTTGAGAAGTATATCATTGCAAAAGTTATCTGACCTAAGAATTTAAGTCCTAACACTGAAACCTATGGTGGAAGATAGTCAACGGAACAAAATTTTTATTGTAAGTACTGCACTAAGATTAGGTTAATAGCAGCAGATATCTGATTTCTAAAATCATGCAAGTCTTTTTCAGTTTTCCCTAAATTCATTTCAGTCAAGATCCCTAAACTATCACCCGTCACTGGGAAGGTTGAATCTTTTGCCAAACAAAAGTGGCTAGATTTAGAAATTAAAAATCTGTATAGCAAACGAAGTATGCTTGAAATTGAAGCATACGGATTATTTAAAAAGCTCACTTATAAGCTTAGTAATTTAGAATTTGAACAATGGTTACATTTCCAAAGAAAAATGCTTGTAGTTATCGATGCCAAATTTTTGAAGAAAATGTGTTCACTTAAAAACAAACTGAGAAAGTAACCTCAAAAACAATTTTTTTCGGAAGTCGAGAACATTGTAGAAAACCGTTCTTCTCAGTCCTTTGATAATAGAGAAATCGCCCTTTTGAATAAAGGTTTGAATTTTGCAGAGCCTCCAGAAAAAAATAGTTTACCAACTATTACAGCGAATATCGAAAGTTCCATTCAATACGTGCCAGAGTCAACTAAGGGATTCATTAGTGATGCTTGCAGAAATCAAATCTCAAAAAATGTTGTTAACAACAAATCAAAATATGTTTCTTGTAAAAATGCTGAAGTTATCCAGGGATTGAAGGAAAAAAAGAATGTTTTTACTTAAAAGCTGACAAAGGAAATAAGGTTGTTATACTAGACAAAGCAGATTATTTTGAAAGAGTAGACAATTTGATTCAAACTGGTCCTTACGATTAAACCTGGTAAGTCCATGAGACCTATTGTTTCAATATTTCAAAATAGTTAGTAGAAGAATTCAGCAAATTAAATATCTCGTACGATAACTTTGAGGTTACTAACTCGTTAGAATTCTTAGATAAAATTAAGAATGTTCACTTAAAAAAAGGTGAAATTTTAATATCTTTTGATTTAAGCTCATTGTTTCCTAGTGTACCCATACCACTAGCTTTAGAGTACCTAAAGGAGCTACTTGAATGAATGAATATTTGCTTCTTACAAAATTATGTATGAATCAAAATTTTTTTCAGCTCAACAATAAATATCATAAACAACTTGAGGGAAATGCGATGGGCAATTGCTTATCTCCGTTCCTTGCAAATTTGTTCATGGGTAGATTAGAAACCCAATTCAAAAGAGAACTCAAGTATTTCCCAAGGGTGTGGTATAGATACGTAGACGATATATTTGCTATTTTTGATACTAAAACAGAAAATTTGGACACTTTCTTAGAAACATTAAACAATAAATATCCTTCCATTAATTTTACGTACGAAAAACGTTAATTATTAGAAATAACGACAGGATTTATTTTGATATTTATGGGGAATTTACTAATACTGACAGGTATATAACATCCGACTTATTTCATTGCCGTCAACACAAAATGGCAGCATTTCATTTCTTAACTCACAGGTTAGTCAATTTTTCCATTAAGTAAAAAACGTTTTAACAATGAAATAAATCGGATTAGAAATATATCTAAAAGCAATGGATATAATGATAATTTTGTACATAAATTAGTAAATAGACATAAGCATAAGAAAATGTTAAAAGATGAAACTACTCTTCAAGCACCTGAGGCTCCCAATAAGTTCATAATAATCCCGTATAATCCCAGATATACGAGAGGTCTAGAGTAGTAAAAAGTAAAAAAAGTATTTAAAAATGTAGGTTTTAGAGTATCCTACAAAACGGAAAACAGTTTGAAAAATCTCCTCGGAAATCCTAAAGACAAAGTCGACTTGAAGGAGAGGAGTGGCATCTATGAAATTAGCTGTAATGACTGCGATCTAAAATATGTTAGGCAAACTAAACGCTCCATAAATATTCATTTTAAAGAACACATGGCACATTTAATATGGAAGAGCAGAAAAGTCAAGCGTTGCCCAACATGCTTTGGAAAACAATCACCAAATAGGAATAAATAAGTAATTAAGTAATTAAAAATGTCTCTAATAATAGATTGTTAGATGCATTTGAGAGTATAAAAATAGTTAAATCTGGTAAGAAAGCACTAAATAAAGACAGAGGGCCTATTCCCTATGCGACCAAGTGTGACCACATTTACCTATAAATAGTCTCGGTTAGGATAAGTTACTTTAGTTTATATCATCTGCTGATGATGTTAACTTGGTTAGCGAAACGCGCATCCAGAACGTAACAAGTTGTGGGGTAGTGTGGTTAGAAATCTTGTATTTTGTTCTAAGAATTTAACTTTAGGTAATTTTTACTTTCCTCATAAAAGGAAAGTAGAGGGTGTCCCAGCTGTTAGTGACCCATTTTAAATGCCTACAACTTTTAAACCAGGCTTGCTAGCTATCTACGGTTTGCATCATTCTACTTCTTTTGGTCCAAAGTGTTTTTGTAGTTGGTCGCAGTTTTTCTTGACACTCATACAGAACGAGAGAAAAAATGCTGTTTTTCAACATCAAAATTCTTAACTATTTTCAATGGAACACCCTGTACATGACAACTTCAAAAAAAAGAGTCGTGTCTAAGGTATCCGTATACCAATATACAGCGGACGCGAAACTGATAGTTTCAGCAGTAAAAAATTAAAACAAAAATGTTGGTATTTTTATAAACTAATTTTTTATTACAATTTACAAAGCGATTTGTTCGGGCCCAAAATTTTATTTTCGTTTTGTTCATTTTCGTAATTAAAATATCCACTAATTGAAGGACAAACCACAACATTATTACGTAATTATAATCTATCATGTTTGAGGAAATTAAAAATCAAAACCTTCCACAGGTGACTATAACATTTTAATGTCACCGTCACTGAATAATTTCGAACAGCATTCGTTCTAAAAAATGTTACGATCTAATTGAATAAAGTCAAGACGGAACTGTTTTATAACTAATCAAAATCAATAATAGTTACAGGAAGGAGATTTACAAATACATTTCAAAAGCATCCCCCATCCAAAAACACAATTAAAAAATGGTTTCAGAACAGGGCTGTTTGGAGATAAAAACGTCGTTTTTCGTTAGGTTTAGAGTTGGCATTTACTTAGTTAAAATCACTCAATCCTTTCTAACTAATAGAGTTTTTGGTTTACGTAGAAGGTTTCGACTCTCCTAAAAAAAGGTTAGAGCCGGAGTCCTACCGGGCTCCCCCCTTTCCGCTTCTATTTAACATTCACAGCTGTCATCCCCAAATTCCACTTCACCAATCTTTATCTGTTTGCAGACAATACTGCAATCACGTCAGCTAATAAGTATCTCAATTATATAGCAACCAGACTCCAATCTCATGTAAATCTAATATCGAGCTGGATGCTCACTTGGAAACTAAAAATTAACCCTAATAAAACACAAACTATAATCTTTGATACAAATTTAAATTAGACAGCCAATACCAACAACAGTATTAAAAAGGCAAGAAATTGTTTTCCATTCTCTATCCATTGTTAAATTATAAAAGTAAACTTGCGCCGAACACCAAAATATCCATATACAAAGCCTATATAAGACCTCTCCTCACTTATGCCTCGCTGACGTGGAGTATACATCACTCTAATCAAAAGCAGAAATTGCAAACTGTATAAAACAAAATTCTTCGAATTTCGCTTACATAGAGACGCTAAACTCGAACTTCTAGATGATTTCACAGGGAAACTAAATACAAACTTTTATATCAGGGCTAATATTTCACCCAATCAATTAGTTACAAACTCACATATTTTTTCACTCGACAGACATAGATACAAACTTCCAAAAGACTGTTTAATACATCGTCGTTAAACTCCCCCCCCCCCTCTTTTTTATCCTCTTCCTCCTCTAGTTCAATTATTTAAGCTCATTTAATTCATTTAACTCAGGCCTCCTGTAATCTGATGACCCCGAACGAGTTAGCATTTTGTTTGTACTTGAAAATGATTGGAGATAGTTACCATTTGAAACGTTGTGAAACTAAAATAATAAAGACAGTGGCAAGTCCTATAGAACGAGTATATTTAGTTAATTTTAAACACACGGTATAGATAAAATCAACATGAAAATCATAACAACTATGGAAATTAGCTGACGACAACATCGACAACTTGACACACACAATTAATACAAACCATCGTCATACATGTGATAAAACACATGCATTTTGACACTAAGAGTAAGTTATTTTGATAGGGTTATTAGTTTGAAGAGGGTCATAATACCTCCAAAATTAATCCCCGAAATAAAATTGCATTAAAAGATAATTATAAAACAGGCCGAAGAACTGCCGACATATGTAACGAAAAGACATGATAAATAAGGATATCCCATTAAACCGTTGAATACCTGTTATACAATTTGAGATAATCGAGCAAGCAGAGCTGAGGTACTCAGTACCCGGGTCAATCTGATTTAAAGTAAGAAGTACCAGTTACCTAGCTTTTTTAAAAAGCCTCCAATAATGTATTATTTTTTCTTAAAAGATGAATAGGTCTTATACACTTATGTCTATTCGGTAACAAAAGGCACAGCAATATATATAAACTAAAACTGACAAAAAAAACGGCACTTAAATTTTTTTAACAAGTTTGATATGGCATAACTTTTTTATTTTTGATTTTATTGCAATGATTTTTTTAGCTGGCCGATAGACCAATTTATTGAGATTGCGCCGCGGTTTGTCGTGACGAAATTTTGTTTGCTTAAATGTTAATATAACGGGGTATGTCAAAATGATGTTTTTATACGTAAGTTTTAAACACCCTATGAAAAAAACCATCCTTGTTTCAACATGATTTGCGAGCTACGCATTTTTAAATAAAACGCTGCATTTTTCGAATATCAATAAAAAATAATTAGCCTAAAATAGTCAAGTTAGCTAGTTGTTACTTTACTTATTATTTTGACAGTGACGTTGTCAATATTATCTAATCAAAATGGTGTTAACCACTGTAGATGTGGGTAGCGTCGTCGCTTTATCATAAGATAGTCGTAACAAAATTTATGTTGCGCGTACGAATTCCGCGATCAATGGTACAAGATACCTAGAATAGATATCTAGAAACTAGGGTTGCCAACTATAAATTTCCATAATCCAGGACAGATCAGTCAAAATCTGTAAACAATCCAGGACACAGAGTGACAAAGAAGGACAACTAATAATATAAATATTTTATGAATTTTAGACAAAATAAATGTGATAAATAATATTTTATTTGAGTTAAAAAAAAATTAAAAAATAGCTTATACAACCGCATTTCAATATGCAACTAAGTTCCAATAAAGTTGTATAAAGGGACTGTACTACAATAAAGTTGTTACCTTACCTTTTACCTCCTAGGTATTCGCATTGTATTAGTTAGGCGCCATGTACTAACGATTAAAAAGAAAATAAAAACTAAATTATTAAAACTAATTATATTATTACGGAGAAACAAATAAAACTTTGGTTTAGTATAGGTATTATAATAAATAATGTGACTGCTTGTTTCATATTTTATTAGTTGTCACAAAACACAAGTAACAAACAATATTACTTAACACATAACTGCATTGCAACAGAGTTACTATACAATTTATCTACCTTACCTTATCTCTTAGGTATTAGCTCGAAATACAAACTAAATAATAAACCAAACATATATTATGAAGGAATAAATAATTTTTGGTGGAGTAGACGTATTATTATTAATAATGTGTCAGCTTATTTCACACTTTATTCATTTTAACAAAATAAACGTAATAAATAATATTTTCAGTAAGCAAAAAAAAAAGGAAATTTGAAAAAATCACTTAACACACAACTAAGTTATAATAAAATATCTACCTTTTACCTCATAGTAGTTCTTAGATATTACCAACTCACAACTTACTCAGATAAATACAAATAGCAGAAACCACAGAGTTTCGCTCTTTAAGTGTTGTTTTTTTCCAAAATCCAGGGCAAAATGCGTTCTTCTTGAGAGATCGGAACCTTACTAGAAACGGCAAATTATACCAAAATTAAGTGAAGAGCTACACCCAGTTCTTTAAAAGATGGCCTACAACAGGTAGGTGGGAATAATGATAGTGAAGTAACCATCAGAAGAACTACAGAAAGCTGTTAGTCCATTTGGCCCTTTTATTGGGGTAGAGTATAAACTCACGCAAGACAGTTTATGAATGCTAAAAATTCGGAAGCTAGACCGGCCAAACTGCAGTCCAGATCTCAACCCAAATGATGAGCACTTTTGAGATACATTAAAAAGCCACCTCACCGGTTCATCAAGACTATACAACGTTAGCAGAGCTCAGATTAGCATTAAATAAAGAATATGAGAAAAGCTACTCACTCTAATTGATTCGTCGCCACCAGTTCATTCCTATATAATACCCGATTTTTGTGCAAATTATGAGGTAAATTAGATAATTAGTTTTTATAGTAATAATTTTTTAGCATTGTTCTGCCATATTGGATTTTTACCAAAAAAAAACCAGGTCATTCCCATATGACCCTTAATTTTTGACTAAAATTTGAAATCATTCTGGACAGACCCAAAAGATGGATTGACGGAATTAATGAAACATATTTTTTGCCAACTAAGGACGCCAAAACGTGAAGATATATAAAACCTGAGAGGGTGATTTTTTCACCATTCGAAACATTTTATTTGACCGCCATGTTGAATTAGTAACACAGTTTTATTAGTTGATCCCTATGCCATAATTAGTTATGAAACACAATTTGAAATCAATCCAGTCAGTACTTTTTCAGGCAGAATTTTCAAATAATCTATTATGCCGCCATTTTGTTCCGCTATCTTGGATTCATACCAAAATTTTACCAGTTGGTTCCAACAAAATACTTGATGTTTGTGCCAAATTTGAGACAAGTTCGATAAGCAGTTTTTTAATAATTACTTTTTAACATTTCACTAGGCTGCCATTTTGTTGCGCCATATTGGATTTTTACCAAAATATTACCAAATCCTCCCCATATGACCCTCAATTCTTTATCAAAATTTGAAGTCCATGGGGCAAGTAGTTTTTAAGGTATGCCTAAAACTGTCAGACAGACAGACAGACCACACGACAGAATTGATAAGACATATTTTTTGGCATCTAGGGACGCTAAAACCTGAAAGGGTGATCTTTTTCATGATTACCAACATTTTATTTGGCCGTCATTTTGTTCGGCCATCTTGAATTAGTACCACAATTTTACTAGTTGAGTGCTATACCACAAATAGTTATGGCGCACAGTTTGAAATCAATCTATTAAGCATTTTTTTCAGGCTGAACTTTTAAATATTTTATTAAGCCGCCATTTTGTTTCACCATCTTGGATTCGTACAAAATTGTTACCAGTTGATCCCAACATAATACTTGATATTTGTGCAAGATTTGAGATAAACTGGATAAGTAGTTTTTTAATAATAATTTCACTAGGCCGCCATTTTGTCTGGCCATATTGGATTTTTACCAAAATCTTACCAGGTCATCCCATTTGATGTGGCGAAACAAAACTAAACTAGTGAAATGTAAAAAAAATTATTACTAATAACTTACCTCAAATTTTGCCGAAAAATCAAATATTATGTAGGAATCAACTAGTAAAACTTGGGCATGAATCCAAGATGGCAAAACAAAGTGGCAGCTTAATAAAATATTTAAAAATTCAGCCGGAAAAACTACTTCGTCATAACTAATTCTGGTATAGAGATTAAAATTGCGGTACGAATTCAAGATAGCGGAACAAAATGGCGGCCAAAGTAAAGTGTTTGTAGTCGTGAAAAAAGATGCTAAAAATGTTTTATTAATTCCGTCGGTCTGTATATGCCTGTCTGTTTATCTGTCCCGTCAGCTTAAAAACTGTCTACCAGATTGACTTGAAATTTTGGCCAAAAATTAAGGGTCATAACCTGCTAACATTTTGGTAAAAATCCAATATGCCGGAAAAAAATTATTACTAAAAAAACAGTTATCCAATTTATCTCAAATTACGCACATAAGTCAAGTGTTACATAGGAATGAACTGATAATATTTTGGTATGAATCCAAGATGGCATTTATTATTTATGTATTTATTTATCAACGTGTAGCCCGTTTTACAATAAAGTATACAACCAATTACAAAAATAAAGATACCCATAAACTGAACTTAATGATATCATAAATTATTTTAAAAAGACTGATGAAATGAAAGAACAAGAATGAGAAATCCAGCTTAATTTCTAATCAATCAAAGATGTATTTAATTCACTTTTTAAACCATTATAAGAAACATTGGATAAATCAAATTCTCTCATTGTCCCGAGAAAAAAGACAGGAGAAAGTTGTCCATAGTTGCATCTATGAAAGGATTGAGAAAATGTGTAATGATTCCTTGTATTTCTAGAGACAAAAAATCAATCTCGGATAAAAGATACGGCCAGCCAATCCTTGAATTAATTATTTTATAAAGAAATAGTAGATCAGCATTTGATCTTCGAACTGAGAGTCTAGGAAGGCCTATAATCGATTTTAAAGCTGACGTAGAGTACCCAAGTGAAGGAATGTTCCGTTTATAAGACACACATTTTAAAAATTTATTCTGGACCATTTCCAGGGAATGAATATGACTGATAAGTTGGGGACCATACAGGTGACGAATATTCTAAAACGGATCTGACAACAGTATGATATAATATTTTGAGAGTAAATATTGGAAAAGTTTTTTCCCATTCTGCAAATAAAACCCAAAATCTTTAAGGATTTGTTCACAATATAGTCAAAATAGAAACGAAAGTCTAATTTAGGGTCCAGAATCAATCCCAAACCCTTAACCCGGTTCACCCTACTAAGAGTTGGATCATTTAAAAAATATAGATAATCCACTATGTTAGTACCCCTATGAATTGACATTAGTCAATGTTTAGATTTAAGTGATTTGTTTTACACCACTTGGAAAATTAACATGATCAGCTTGCAATAGACGATAATCTGAAACAAAGTTAATGATTTTCAATATTTTGCAGTCGTCGGCAAACAACAAAAGATAACACTTCAGATACAATCCAAGATTGTTAGTAAGAATATTAAACAGAAATGGACCCAAATGACTCCCCTGAGGCACCCCAGACAGATAGCTCCCCAATCACTCCAACAAGCATCTACCAAAACCAAAAGCCTGAAGTTTGGCACATACAATTTTTGTATTAACAGTGTCGAATGCTTTGGAGAAATCAGTGTAGACTACATCCACTTGAAGATGGTTCTCCATAACATTCAACACGAACTAGGTAAATCATATCATATTTGTAGAAGTGGATCGATCACTACAAAAAACGTGCTGAGGCTGAATTAATGAAGCTGTTATGCGATGCTTCAATTGATTTGTAATAATATTTTCGAAAATCTTATCTATGCAAAAACTACTTACTCAATTTATTTATTATTCCTAAAAATCAAGCATGGCATAGGTAGAACCTGGTAAAATATTGGTAGAAATCCATTATGGCGGAACAAAATGGCAACCAATAAAAATGTTTGAAAAGACACTGTTACTAAATGACTATGTATCATACTAAATTAGGTCACACTTCACTATTCCTAATAAAAAGAAACATTTATAACGAGGAAAGTTCCGGGTAAAGGAAATTTACCGATTTTTTAATTTTTGGCCAACCTTAAGTGATTCTGAAACTCTGTGTAGTGGCGTGTCAAAAGGTATCCCAAAAATTGTATTTTCTTACGTGAGATTTTTTTTATTAGAATATTTACTAGGCCTTTCTATATACTGTAAAATCACCCATGACTAAAATAAATCTCAAATATTTTCTAGCTTAAGCTGATCAATTTATATTATCAGTGTTTCTTTAGATAGACCAGTGACTGTCTCTATTAACAATAACGAGTTAATTTATTTATGTATGGTTCCACGAAAATTAGTCTCATGCAACCGACAAATATTTAATAAAAAAATAATTTATAACTCTTAAGCAACCATTTTACTTCCATTGACAATGAATTGAGAAGTAAGTAGTAGTATTTAAGTTATGTCATAGGTTATATTTCATTAAATATTTTGCTCAATAAAGATTATACAAGGCATTTTATACGTGGGCCATGCATTTAACGTGGTAAAATTTCGACCAGTTACTAAGTATTTCTATGTTCTAATTAATAGCGGTATAAATAAAACATATAACGATTTAATTTAAACTATTTAAAAAGTCTTATGTTACCAAATCTGGCAATACATATAAACTTAAAAATTTCACTTGGCCGCTATTTTGTTTGGCCATTTTGAATTCGTACCACAACTTTTTCTTTATAACGGACTTAATGCTTGCACAGTAGTAGTTTTTTTTCAGGCTGATTTTTTAAATATTTTTTTGGTCCTCTATTTTGTATTGTTATCCTGGATTCATACTGAAATGTTACCAGTTCATTCCTTTGTAATACTCTCTTCTTGTGCAAAATTTGAGTAAAATTGGATAGCTAATTCTTTTAGTAATAATTTTTTTAAAGTTTCATTAGGCCACAATCTTGTTAGAGCATATTAGATTTTTGCTAACATATTACCAGATCATCCCCATATCACCCTCCATTTTTGACTAAAATTTGAAGTCAATCTGGTGAGTAATTTTTAAGTTATGCCGCGAACTGACGGACAGACCGACATATCGACAGACAGACTGACGGACTGACGGATGTGAACATATTTTTTGGTATCTAGGGACGCTAAAACGTGAAGATATGTAAAACCTGACAGGGTGATTTTTTTGTATGATGATAATCATTTTATTAGTACCGCAATTTTACTAGTTCATCTCTAAAGTACAATTAGTTATGACATATAATTTGAAATCAATCCACTAAGTAGTTTTTCAGGCGGAATTTTTGCATAGTTTTATTAAGCCGCCATTTTGTTCTGCCATCTTGGATTCGTACCATTTGAGATAAATTGGATAAGTAGTTTTATACTAATAATTCTCTGGCCGGCAAAAAAAATTTTGTTTTTTGTTGTAACACAAATCAGAATAGCATAATCTAATAGAATGGACCTATCCAAATACGAAAATGACAAATAGAAAGTTGTAACACGTAGGGTTTTCTTGTTGGAGTTGTAAAATTATATCGAATGTTACGATACTTAATATCTATGGAAAAAATGATTTCAAAAATATCTTAACCCTGTTTATTGACTATGTTTACAGTTTTCGCCTATTAAACATACCATACATCTACAAAATATTAACTTAAAACACTAATTAAACTTTATTTTTTCCGTTTATAAGGTGTCCTACCTTCTCTCTTCAAACACCAACAGTAGTCACCCATTATGGCTGGATCCCATCGTCCTTGGTACCGAATTTCCATTGTTCTGATATCTTGGTAAAACCTTTCACCCTGCTCGTCACTAACAGCTCCCAAATTTTTAGGAAAAAATGACAGATGGGAATGGAGGAAGTGAATTTTTAATGACATTCTGGTACCAGGCGCTTTATAGGCATCTAAGAGTTCAGTAACTAATTGTTCATAATCTTCATCCATATTGTTGCCTAAAAATCCTCTTACTACATTAACAAATGAATTCCATGCTCTGAGTTCCTGCCTTTTCCGTAAAATTGATATCGACCAGCAATTTTCTGATTTGTGGCCCAATAAAAATGCCTTCTTTTAATTTGGCATCACTTAACTGGGGAAAGACTTGTCTTAGGTATTTAAATCCATCACCATCTTTATTCAAAGCCTTCACAAAGTTTTCCATCAGCCCAAGTTTAATGTGAAGAGGAGGCAAAAGGACATTTCTGGGATCAACAAGAGGTATAAATTTAACATTTTGAGATCCCGGTTGAAACTCTCTTCTTTCTGGTCAAATTTTTGTTACATAATGCTGATTTATTGCACGACTGTCCTACAAACAAAGAAAACAGCAATATTGTGTAAATCCCCTCTGAAGTCCCACTAAAATCGCTATAACTTTTAAGTCCCCACATATCTGCCATTTATACCTGTTGTAGTTTATTTTATCCAAAATCGTGCGCATATTTTCATAATTTTCTTTCATTGAAACTAAATGGGCAACTGGTCTAGAGGGCTTTAAATTTCCATTATGCAATAACACAGCTTTTAAGCTATATTTAGATGAGTCTATGAATAAGCGCCACTCACGGGGAGAATGTTCAATATCAAGTTCCTGCATTAAACTGTCTATATCAGTACACGCGCACAACGAATTTTCCATACTGTAGAATTCAGAAAACATAGCATTTCTTTTTCTGAAATTCGTAATTTTTGTTTCTTTGGCCAATAGGTTCCATTCCTTAAGACGGGAACCAAGAAGTTCTGACTGTTGCTTGGATAACCAACCCCAAATTACGTACTAAATCATTTAATTCACTTTGAACAATCAAATGTGGCTCGCCGGAACTGGGACCTGTGGTAAAAGTGGGATCAGTGCACTGTTCTTCTGAGCTGCCTGATGATGCGTTATCTCCATTATCTCTCAAATCAATAGCTTGCCAATTTAAAGACGCAATCGGCACTGGTAAATTTGTATTATGAGGAACAGGTCGTATGGCAGACTGCAAATTTGGACGTTCTATATTGTGCTTTCCCTTTTTGGAATAACCTTCAGTGTTTGTCAGGCAAAAATAACAATCGTCATAATGATTGGTGGGTTCTCGCCATACCATTGGAACTGCAAAAGGCATACTTTTTGTCTTTCCCTTCATCCACTGCACCAATGATACACTACAACTAACACAGCACATATGGGGAGCCCACCGCTTATCTTGATCCCCAATTAAAACACCAAAATATTTAAAGTAGGCTTTCTTACATTTTTGAAAAATGGCCTGGCTTATTATTTCACCAGAAATTCTCCACAAATATAACAAAATTTGTCAGGAGAAATTTTGCAACTTCGGCGCGTTTGACTCGACATTCTCGTCTTCACATACACTTTCTTAACGATACACAGAGAACAACTCAATTCGAAACTCAACAGAAGAGTGATGTTTAACGTTTATTTTATGTCTAATGTTGTATACAACCCAGTCTAGGTAATTTTTCCGTTGTAAAATGGACCCATTTTAGCCGCCCCACAATAAAATTGTTTACCTGCCAATATAAAAGGTTCTAATTAGGCTATTAAAAAATGGTAAGTATTAGGGCTTTCCGAATATTTTTTTTATTATTGGGAGGGTATTTCCATTGTGAAAATAATGAGCTGGCCTGTGTTAGAAAAATCTTGTCGCCTAGTGTAATTATTCACAACGCCGCCGTAAAGTGAATTTTTTTGTTTCTTGGCATTTCACTAGGCTGCCATTTTGTTTCGCCATATTGGATTTTTACCAAAATGTTAGGGTAAAGTGTACAAATGGCAGTTACCAAAATTAAATGTCATGTATTTTATAAACCAACCTTCGCCAATCCAAATGGTATTAGAATATAGTAGTTTAAATTATTATAATTTCATACGAAGTTCTAAAATTCGGTTAGATCTATTAAAAACCTTGTTTATAAGCTAAAATTTAAAAACATATTTTAACCAGTATTGGCAGTATGTATGGGTCACTTATATCGGTAATGCCGCAAGCAGAAAACGTGTGTGGATTAGAAGGAAAAATAGATTTTGTGCTTTAGAAATTTATTTTTAAAAAAATAAGGTTTAAACCAAACACATAAAAAGTTCAGAAGACAAAACTAAAATTAAATTTATATGTAATTAAAAAGTAAACTAAAAAATGTAATTCTCTTTTTTCAATTTAAGTAACAGTTGACATTCCTCGCATAGCCACTGCACTCTGAATAGGCCCACCCTGAACGAAGAGTACAACGGTACCACATTTCGTGATCCTTTCCGAAATGCATACATACTCGTCTACATCCTGCTTTTCATTGCCATCCCAAGTAAAATAAACATCGGAATCTGATGATCTTTAATTAAACACTTTCCTTTTATGACTAGGTTTTTTATTATGTAAAATTGTTTTGCATTTCACCTGCTTTTTGTTCAAACACTGTCTTGTTAGCTTCTTATCCTCTTTTTCTTTATCCTACAGATCTTCTTTCGTAGGTGTGGATGTTAATATATATAAAATAAATATATAAACAGCGTGCTGTTTCTGTCTTTTTGCTTTCTCTTCCTTAACGATGGCTTAGGCACTGGAAGGAGCTTTTCAAATGAAACAGTCAGGTTAGATCTGGAAGATCCAGCTTGAAGTTCAGTGTCTGTTTGAACTCCAGCTTTGAGTTTATTGCTGGTAGTAGTATGGTATGTTTGTAGTAGAAAAAACAAACGACTTCACTGTCTTGTATAACAAAAGTTCCTTTTACTAAGACAGTAGCAGGTAAAAAGGCCTAATCATTCAATATATTCGGATTAATAGGGTAAATACCGACAGTTCTAAAGCCAGACTCGCATTTAGCAATAGTGGCCACTGTAGAATAGGCTTTATTAAACAAAGCAGCAACATCATATAGTGTGATATTCTGCATTAAGTGGGTTTTCATGAATAAGTTACACTCATTTCTGTATTCAGCCTTAAGAGGTAAAAGACAACGTCTAATGGTTGGATCTTATATGATGTATGAGTAGGATTTTAAATATATACGACTGGAGTGATTCTCTATTGTCTAATCCAGCCATTCTTTTAGCATTTGTATAAAGCTTCGGCAGGTCCATCTTTTTCTAAGAGCGTTAGTCTACAGTTAGTCTCTTTGGTGTGGTGGAATATACCTCCGCCAGCATTCATGGCACACATCAGAGTTATATTTCGGCCACTCATCGCTTGTCACAAAACCAACCCTTTTCTGGCCTTTGGTGGCCAAAATTTTTCTTGGATCCTGAACGGTCGCTATACCGGCATTGTAAATTTTACTAGGTGAAAATTGTTGTTTTACCATTAATTCTTACAACAGTTTCCTCCCTGTTCCTGACTAGTGGCTTCAGCTTTGCGCACGCATATGGTGAGGTTACGTTTACTAAAGCTCCTGAGCCCAGCTAATCTTTAATGTACATTAAAATTGTGTTTAATTTTATTTTTTTTTTGGCAAAATCATATGCCAGTCTCCGTAGTTCTTTTGCCGTTAAAATATGGATGCCAAGTATTTAATTTGATAGGCAATTTCAACTTCCTGTTCTTTTAAAAATACCTGCTTTCTACCTAATGTAGGTGCTTCAGCATTAGTATTTTTTAACCTTTCTTGAAGAGTAGCAAAAGGAATAATGTAGTTTTTAGCAAGTTTCCTTATTGAATAGCCGTTCTGGACCACTTGGATCGTTTGTTCCAAATTTTCTTTCGTCCAATTGGCTTTGAAAAAGACATATAAACTGTGATTAGCATACATCATCTTAAAGCCAAATACCGATGTTAATTAGATACAGTATCTCTTGTTTGTTATCAAAACTTAAACAGCTAAGATATACTGCGTCTTTTACTTACCGAAGATATTACATCAAATTCACCGTAAAGCCATACTTGTCTGCCCTCTCCGAACTCTTGGCGCTAACTGAGCATTGTAAGTTAGCGGGGTGAATTATGGTTGTAGGCCGGTATACTTTGGCACTGCATCATGAGAAAGTGTATTAGAATCACTGCAACTGTTCTGACCGCCATTACCCACTGACTGGCATTTGCACATTTTACCCTACCAGGTCATCCCCATATGACCCTTAATTTTTAATAAAAATTTCGGTAAATCGGATAATTAGTTTTTTAGCTATGTCGCGAAGAGACAGACCGACAGACATACAGACAGACCGACGAAGAAAACATGTTTTCCGGCATCTAGCTAACCTAATTACAGTACTCCCCTTTTACGAGGGAAGTAAAAAAAATTTATTCAATTGTTTATATTTAAAAAAGATAAGCTTACTTTTTGCTGTGTGTTTTTTAACTTTATTTGATAAGATGATTTTATTACAAAATGTTAAAACGGTTTTATTTTAACGCAATCGGAAATTCCAGTATACTAATAATTCCATGTTTCCGAATAAGAAATAGGGAAATTTTCTGTTTTAATGTCATCTAAATACGACCTTCAAATAGTTTCTGCATTTAGTATGCAGCATCATTTGCAGAATTTATAATCAATACTTACTGGTTTTGTAATTGTTGCTTGACCAAGTAAATACAGTCATATTGTAATATCAATTTTGTATTGTTGTCCAAATTCCAAACGCGTTAAGTGTTAACTTCGTCAAAATCTTACTACTACTACAATAACCGTTTGTACAGAATAAAGACCTGTTGTGCATGCAGTACAAATGTGTATATATAGGAAAGCCAATGAAGGTAGGGTAAAACAAAATTTATTTTTTAATCTTCCTATAAATAAAAAAGTACAATAATTCGCACCCATGCTTATAAGAGCCGTTCTAAAAGTATTTAGGTTCTGTCAGTATTTAGAGCTGCACTGTATATAGGAAAACAAAAGAAGAAAATCGGTAAATCTCCTTTACCCGGAACTTCCCTCCTTATGAATCTTTCTCTTTATTAGGAATAGTGAAGTGTAAGCCAATTTAGTTCAGTCATACTGTCTTTTCAAACATTTTTATTGGGCGCAATTTTGTTCCATAAAATTGGATTTCTACCAATATTTTATCAGTTTCTACCTATGCCACATTTAATTGTTGGACATAACTTAAAATAAATTCAATAAGTAGTTTTTACAATGACACAAACCGTCATTTGGTTACGACGTATTGAATTAGTACCAGTTTATCCCTATATTACGTTTAATTTTTCTGCAAAATTTAAAGTCGACTGAATAAGATTTTTTTTAACTTGATTTTTTTTTAAATTTTATTTGGCCGCAATTTTGTTCCGCCATATTGAATTCGTATTACAACTTCACCAGTTTATCTTTATATCACATTTAGTGCTTGCACAAAGTTTGAAATTAATCTAGTAAGTATTTTTTCAAGTCAATTTTTTAAATATTTTATTAGGCCGCCATTTTTTTCTATTCATTTCAGTTCATTTCTATATAACACTTGATTTTTATGCAAAATTTGAGGAAAATTGGATAATTAGATAGTTATAATTTTTTCACTAGGCTGCCATCTTGTTCCGGCATATTGAATTTTTACTAAACATATTCAGGTCTCCAAATGTTCCTTAATTTTTGACTAAAATTTGAAGTCAACCTGATTAGTAGTTTTTAAGCTATATCGCGAACTGACAGAAAGACAGACAAACTGACATACGGGCCGAAGGAATTGGTAAAAGATATTTTTGGCATCTAGGAAACGAGAAGATATGTAAAACCAGAAAGGGTGATTTTTTTAACGATTACAAACATTTTATTTGGCCGCCATTTTGTTCCGCCACCTTGAATTCGTACCACTACTTTACCAGTTTATCTCTATATCACACTTAATACTTGCACACAATTTTGATTTAATCTAACAAGTAATCTTTTCAGGCTGATTTGTAAAATATTTTGTTAAGCCGCCATTTTGTTTTGCTATCTTATATTCGTACCAAATGTTACCAGTCCTTTCCTGTGAAACACTTGATTTTTGTACAAAATTTGAGGCAAATTGGATAATTAATTTTATTAGTAATAATTCTTTTTAAAGTTTCACTAGGCCGCCATCTTGTTACGGCATATTGGATTTTTAAAATTTGCAGTCAATCTGATAAGTAGTTTTAATGCTATGCCGCGAACTGACAGACAGACAAACAAACCAACAGACGGACTGACGAAATTGATAAAACATATTTTTTGGCATCTAGGGACGTTAAAACGTGAAGCTGAGAGGGAAATCTTTTCAAGATTACACACGTTTCATTTGGCCGCCATTTTGTTCCGCCATCTTGAATTGGTTTATTGGCTATGACCGCGAACAGACATAGCGACAGACCGATAGACAGACAGACGGAATTGAGAAACCATGTTTTTCGGCATCTAGGAACCCTGAAATGTAAAGATCTGAAAAATTCTCGGAGGGTGATTTTTTTCACGATACAATACTTCCCTTATACGAGGGAAGTAAAAATATCATTACCAAAGTAAACGCAGTTATTTTTAAACCACTGTCTGTACGTTAGAAAATACTCCGGACAAAAAGCTTGTTCCAGATATAGAAAATTTTAATATTGGAATTACCATATAATTGATTTGGTGCTTTCTATAAAAGCTGTTGCAAGGCAGATTTTTGTGGATATTTAAAAGACTTTTTGGCTATTATTTGAAAATAATTTTAGGAAATTATCTATTTCAACACGTAGACAAATCCTCCTACCGTAGTTTTAGGCAAAATCATAAAGAAAAATACTTTTTAAGCAAAGAAATAACTGAATTGTATCATTCTACCTTAACTTTTTACTTCCCTCGTGAAAGAGAAGTATTATAATCGTGAAAAAATCACCCTCCTAGATTTTTTCAGATCTTTACGTTTCAGGGTCTGTCTGTCTGTCTATGGGTCTGTCTTTTTGCGGCATAGCTAAAAAAACTACTTATCCTATTGACTTCAAATTTTGTTCAAAAATGGTAAAAATCCAATATGGCGAAACAAAATGGCTTCCTAGTAAAATGTTTAAAAAAAGTATTATTAAAAAATTGCTTACTCAATTTTTCTCAAATTGTGTGTGCCAGTGGTATAGTCGTAGTAAAATTGTGGTACTAATTTAAGATGGTGGAACAAAACGGCGGTCAAACAAAGTGTTTGTAATCGTGAAAAAAAATCACCCTCTCAGGTTTTACATATCTTCTCGTTTTAGCGTCCGCAGATGCCAAAAAATGTGTTGTATCAATTCCGTCGGTCCGTCTGTTGGTTTGTTGCTCTGTCTGAGATTTCGTGGCATAGTTTTAAAACTACTTATCAAATTAACTTCACATTTTAGTCAAAAATTAAGGGTCATATTGGGATGACATGGTAATATTATGGTAAAAATCCAATATGTCGGAAAAAGATGGTGGTCTAATAATATATTTAAAAAATCAGCCTGAAGAAACTCCTTATTAGATTAATTTCCAATTTTGTGCAAGCATTAAGTGTGATATGGAGATAAACTGTTCAAGTTGTGGTACGAATTCAAGATGGCGGAACTAAATGGCGGCCAAATAAAATTTTTAAAACAACAACGTAAAAAATCTTATTCAAGTGACTTAAGTATAGAGAAAATTTAAATGTGATATAGAGATAAACTGGTACGAATTCAACATAACATAACAAAATGGCGATGTGTGTCAATGTAAAAACAACTTATTAAATTTATTTTAAATTAAGCCCAAAAATCAAATGCGGCATAGGTAGAAACTGGTAAAATATTGGTAGGAATCCAATATGATGGTACAACAAAATGGCGCCCAGTAAAAATGTTTAAAAAGACAGTATATATGTGTTACTAAATGGCTATGTACTGAACTAAATTGGGTTACACTTTACTATTCCTAATAACAGGAAATTTTCATAACGAGGGAAGTTGTGTGTAAAGGAAATTTACAGATTTTTATATACAGTGTTCCGAAATTCCGCTTCATTATTTGGAGGGGATATTCTACACATGGAAATATAAATATAATTTTTGAATATGGGTTCAAGATACAGAGTGGTAAAATTTTAAATAGTTTTTAGTTTTTTTATGTGTCTCCTATATTTATAGAGATATTTGATTCAAATTTGGCAAATGATAAACCGTAGTTAATGTCTATAATAGACAAGGCACATGCACATCAAGAAAACTAAAATATATTTAAAATGGTAACACCCTGTATTATACCCAATACCAATACCCATAGAACCTTTTTTAATATTTCATAGAAATGAAAATTGTGAATCATTTTATTTAAAAATTGAATTTTTGTGTGTGTCAATGGCAAAAAAATTGAATATTATTATTAACCGAATTCAAAAATTGTAAAGGGCGTTTCTCTGGTGGCAGGCAAAGGCAGCGAGTTTTATAATTACATTTACACATTTTTAAATACTCGGTTCAAAGTAAAGCATTGAGGTGTATACTTCCTTTTAGCAAATGGGGTTGTATGTCTATTACATACAACCCCATTTGCTAAAAGGTATCTCTTTTGCTATCCCGTTATGTAATTTTATGTATACAGGATGAACATAAAAATGTGCAACCTCAAAATCTAGTATTTTCAACCGGCTTCAAAACAGGAGGAGGTTATCAGTCTCAGCCTATGTAGTTTTTTATGTTTGTACGTCAATTACTCCGCGATGATTTGACAAATTTGGATAAAGGGGGGGCATTCAGGGTATTGCCGAAATAGTCTCATAGCAAGCACATTAAAAAAAAAATTAAAAAATGGCGGAAGGGCGGCTATTTTGTTGTTTTTTTCTTATGTTGATACCAAGAATGTGGTTTACGGTTCTTGTTTGATACATCGATTACTCCGCGATGGTTTGACCAGTTTGGATGACATTTTCAGGGAACACTCAGGATATTGCCGAAGTGGTCCCGTATAAAGAATATTAAAAAAAAAGTGTTAAACATGGCGGACTGGCGCCATTTTGTTTTTTGCGCTAAGATATATTGCAAATAGTTTTTTAATATTTTACACTTGTGTCTCGATTCTACTCGTTCACCATTATATTAAGAAAGACATATTATGCAGTGGACCATTTGCTAAACCTGAGTTTTACAATAAAACTCCTGCAGATAAAATGTTTAATCATTTATTCAGTCAATTCGGTGTTTTGATGTCTAATACTACGCGTATAAGGCCTTACTGTGGTAAATATTTTATGTTCTTATCTTTTATCTACATAGATTAATTTCCAAGATATTCGACCAGCCATTTTTTTTTTGAATGGAATATAAATATCGACGTTATCGTATTACTACAAATCTGTATATCAACAGAACACATTATTATAAAAAAACATTTAAACTCGCAGTTTTCAGAATATGTGGCTGAAATTCTCAGTATAAGACAGATACGAATTCAGTTATTTGCAAATGAATATAAACATTTACTTATCAACGCTTTGTAATTGTAAACGTTACAAAATTCCCAAAAAATATTAACACCACCACGTCTGTTTGAAATGCCATTTGAATAATTCTGCATTAATGTTTATTCATCTTCGTGAAAAGTCATGGTAATTTGCAGATGTTTCAATGTCAGCACACTTCAGTACCCGCTAATAAGCTGAAGAGGCATCATATTCATATTAGCGACGGCGATTGGGAATTATAAGAGACATTTTAATACACAGCTAAGAGCTATTTCTACACACATAATTTATGCAAAATATTTCACTATAATACATTGTATGTGACAAAATACTAGTTAGTTAGTGCTTATAAAAAACGGTAAATTTCCTTTACCCGGAACTTCCCTGGTTATGATTCTTTCCTTTTACTAGGAATAGTGAAGTATGAACCAATTTAGTTCGCTATATACCTAGTCATTTAGTAACTCATTATACTGTCTTTTCAAACATTTTTATTCGGCGCCATTTTGTTGCATCACGTTGGATCCGTATCAATATTTTCAATAAGTAGTTTTTACATTTACATACGCACACTGCCATTTTGTTACGTCATTTCGAATTTGTACTACTTTAACCTTATGTCACATTTAATTTTTCTGCAAAATTTAAAGTCAATTGAATAAGACTTTTTTTACGTTAATTTTCTAAAAGAAATTATTGGGCCGCCATTTGGTTCCGCTATCTTGAATCGTACCACAACTTTACCAGTTTATCTTTATATCACACTTAATGCTCGCACAAAATTTGAAATTAATCTCATAAGTAGTGTTTTCATGCTAATTTTTTAAATATTTTATTAGGCCGCCATTTTGTTCTGTTATTTTGGATTCGTACCAAAATCTTACTAGTTGGTTTCAGCATAATACTTGATTTTCGAGCAGAATTTAACATAAATTGGATAAGTGGTTTTTTATTAATAATTTTTTTAACATATCACTAGGGCGCCACTTTGTTTCGACATATTGGATTTTTACCAACATGTTACCAGGATGACCCCATATGACCCTCAGTTTTTGATCAGAACGAAATAAGAACTCCTATTTTGATCCGGAGTAGAGGTGGAAAAACCCAATACTGATTTCTTTTATTCTTATTGTTTATTACCTTACTGTTTTTAATTTTTGTGGGAGTTCATTAAAAAAAATGTTTAAGTTCACTAGTAAACAAAACGTTATTCCTTAAAAAAATTCGAATCTCCTTTAATAATAAAGATATCCAAGTCAATCATAAAATGTTATGAAAACATAAGACTACAGACTATTAAGTTCTAAATGGGCTAACAGGGCAGCTCAAACTTCAAAGAAAAAACAACATTATCATAACATCCCTGTATATTGTAAAACACTGATTTCGCAAAAGGAAAGTATTGTAATCGTGAAAAAATCACCCTCCCAGATTTTGTCAATCTTTACGTTTCATGGCCCCTAGATGCCGAAAAACATGTTTCTTGATTCCGTCTGTCTGTCTGTCGGTGTCACAGCTAAAAAACTACTTATCCGATTGATAAATTTCGGTCAAAAATTAAGGGTCATATGGGGATGACCTGATAATATTTTAGTAAAAAACCAATACCACAGTGCACATTTAATAATTGTACTTTTGATATAAAAGAAATGTAAATATTCTAAAATTAAATATCTACCTTTACTTATGTATATATATATATATATATATATATATATATATATATATATATATATATATATATATATATATATATATATATATCTAATATATAAAATTCTCGTGTCACGGTGTTCGTTACCAAACTCCTCCGAAACGGCTAAACCGATTTTCATAAAATTTTCTGTGCTTATTGGGTAGGTCTGAGAATCGGCCAACATCTATTTTTCACACCCCTAAAAATTAAGGGTGGTTCACCCCAAAAATTTTTTTTTTAATTTTTGGACAAAATTGTTTGTTTTTATTTTTTCACGATTCGGCATTAAAAAATACATACAACCCTAAATTTTCACCCTTCTACCATCAACCCCTATTTTTTAATAGCTATTTTTGTATTATTCTCGTTATTTACAATTTTTTCGAGTCCCATTGTAAACTACTTTTTTTTATATTTCCTTAAAAATCGGGTATTACATATTTAGTTTCAGGTTTTTTTTTAAAGAAAATTATTTTTGTTCTTTTATGTTATTAAAAATATTTATTGATTTAGCTGGCGGTCCCGCATAAATAAATCATTTTGAATTGAATTTCCCGTACAGCAACGCAACCGCAACCCCACATACACGGGTTATACGCGCCTGCGCAAGTATCAAATCAACTCTACGGAGTACTCAGACAGGATGAAACCTGTATTGTTTTGTTTTTAATATAGTTTTTTTGTTTTAATTGTGTCTCGACTGATACGCCTCTCAAGTTAATTTACTTCAGTTCAGTTAATAATTAATAATAGACATTTATTTTGTGCCAACAACGCCCTTACTTTAAAGGTATGTAATTTATTATACTTTAACATTTTGTGGAAATAAAGTGATGGACAGTTGTTTTGCTAAATAAAATTTATCCAAATTATCTGTTTTAAACGTTAACTTTTGAAGGAGTTGAGTTACCAAATTGAAAGAGAGGGTTGAAATAAATATATTCTAACAGCGAAAAAAATGAGTAATATATTTTATGAGAGTGTTAATTTCAATTTTAGGACTCACTTTGCAATTGAACAAAAAATTCAAGACATTTAATAAATTTATTTTATGAAGGGGTTTTATGATGTTGAAGTAGGTATTCCATCGACAGCGGTTTTTAGGGTTCCGTACCCAAAGGGTAAAAACGGGAACCCTATTACTAAGAGTCTGCTGTCCGTCCGTCCGTCTGTCACCAGGCTATATCTCATGAACCGTAATAGACGGACTGACCAAAAATATTGTACACTCCATTGCGCTGAGAGAATAATCTTTGTTTATTTTTTAAATGCCATAATAATTAGTAGTAGTGTCAAGCTATCAAAATCTGTAATTTAATATATTTGGTATTTTAATAAAGATTACTATATCAACTTAAATAAAGTATGCTTCAATTGTCTACAACGCTTCATTACTCTTTCAAATTCCCACACACTTATAGTGTTAGATACTTTTAAAAACATTTCCTATTGTGTATGGCAAAACAACGTTTGCCGGGTCAGCTAGTATATATATATATGTATATACAGTGTGTCCGAAATTGGTTATGACAGTATTGGGATCTCGGAAACCGTGATAGTTACAAAAACGTTTAAATTGAGAAAGTTTTAGACAATTATGTTTGTAATTTAACGCCGTTTTGCTCGCCATTCTATCTTTTTTAGTTTTTGAGATATTTTGAAAAAACCAAAAAACTGCATTTTCGAGAAAGTCCTATAATTTATTTATTTATGAAAATTTTCAAAATCTGTAAGAACATTATTAAGGCAACTTTTTACGTAGAGTGCACCTATTAAGTCAGATTTTACATACAACGTTTCGATTTTCTATAACCATCATCAATTTTGTTTTTTCTTATGGCCGCTGTGTTCGATTTTAACAGTTTTGAAAAGAGTATTTCTTTAGCTTTTCAACGGTGTATCACACTTTGTAATTAGGTTATTACTAAAGGTGCAAAAAGTGCGTAGAGGAAATATTTAAACGTTTTTTGGAATTATCAAAGTAAAAAGTTAAAAATTAATAGTGTTAAATAGCAATATATTGTAATTTAACATCCAGTTCTACAAAAAATCAGTAAAAACTACTTAATAACATAATTGATTCGTGCACAATGTTCACACATGTTCAAACTACCACCCGCATATAACACTAACATCTTTGCCCAAGTAGGCTTTGCGTTTGAAATAAGACTGTTTAAACATTTTTTCGAATTATCGATATAAATTAAAATTTAATAGTTTCAAATAGCAATATTTTTAAATTGGACATTAAATTCTGCATAAAATCAGTAAGTTCTACTCAGTAACATTAATACTATGTGCACTGCACATAATGTACCCCGAAGAACGACTGTCGACAGAACTTCTTTTCAAGCGCTGCACTGATTAGAAGCTTGCTAGGGTTAGCCAATTTTAAGAATCGCAACAGAAAGTATGCAAGTATGACAAGGAATGGAATAGGCAAATATTAGAATATTTTAATGAAAATCTGGTTTTTTCCATAAGAAGAATTGAAACAGAACTTCACATTCTGAAGTCAACCGTTCATGGCGATTTAAAAGTACTAACCTTACAAGAATTAACAGAAAATCAGTATGAACTACCTACTCAATAAAATTAATAAAAAATGCTACATAATACTAGGATTAAAAATGTTGACCGTTTTTTTCTATGCAGTGTCCGCATTTCCTTTCAACTGTTCTGATTACCCGTTGAATGGTATTTCTATCTATATTTTCTAGAATATTTCGGGTTCGCTGCTCAAAAACTTGCCTATTTTCTGGGGGGTCAAATTCGTATATTTCATTTTTCGCGCATCCCCATAAATAAAAATCCAACGGCGTGATATCCGGGGATCTAACTGGCCAGCGGACAGGACCACTGTTGGATATTACGTTTTCACCAAAAGTTGTTGTTAAAAAGGGTTGTACATCCCTGCTGTTATGTGCAGGACAACCGTCTTGCTGAAACCACAAGCTATTAAACTGATCATCTGGCACAGCTTCTCGAATGGCAGGAACTATTTGATTCTGTAACATGGCAAGGTATCTTGGGCCTGTCAGTGTCTGATCAAAAATAAAGGGACCAATGAGACGATTTCCTAAAAAGTAATGGAAAATATTGAATTATAAGCAATTCAATTAGACTATGTTTATCTTACCAAGCATCCCGCACCACACATTAAAACCAAATCGCTCTTGCAGCCTGCGTGGATCGCGTAGTTTTCAATAGCACAATAATGGTGATTTTTTTTATTAAAAATGCCACAGTTTGTAAAATGAGTCTCATCTGACCAAATGACTTTATTGCAAAAAGCGGGATTTTCTCGACATCTATTGATATACCAATTACAAAAAACAATTCTGCTTGAAGTCCTTGCACAATTGTTGGCTTGTAAGGACGATATTTAGTTACTTTTAAGACGCCATGAACGGTAGATTTTGGAATTTGAAGTTCTGTTTCGCTTCTTCTTGTAGATGAAGTCGGATTTTCATTAAAATATTCTAGGATTTGCCTATTGCGTTGCTCATTGTCTTTTGCATACTTCTTTGTGCGAATCTTATTAAAACTGCCAAACTCAAGCAAGTTTCTAACCAGCGTTTGAAAATAAGTTCTGCCAGGCTGCCGTCTTTCGGGGTACGTGTCAAAATACACATCCATGGCCCTGTTTGCATTTCTTTCATTTTTAATATAACACACTAACATATCAAACATTTCTTCATTAGAAAAGTTTAACGCCATTGTAATCTTTATTAAAACAGCGATGAATGTTAAATAAAACTGAAACGTTGCATTTTTGACAGATTAAAAGCATTCTATTATTTCACAACCAAAGCCTACTTGAGCAAAGTTGTTAGTGTTATCTGCGGCTGGTCATTTGAACATTTGTGAACATTGTGCAATGTTATTGAGTAGTTTTTACTAATTTTTTGTAGAACTGGATGTTGAATTACATATTGCCTTTTAACACTATTAATTTTTAATTTTTTACTTTGATAATTCCAAAAAACGTTTAAATATTTTCTCTACGCACTTTTTGCACCTTTAGTAATAACCTAATTACAAAGTGTGATACACCGTTGAAAAGCTAAAGAAATACTCTTTTCAAAACTGTTAAAATCGAACACAGCGGCCATAAGAAAAAACAAAATTGATGATGGTTCTAGAAAATCGAAACGTCGTATGTAAAATCTGACTTAATAGGTGCACTCTACGTAAAAAGTTGCCTTAATAATGCTCTTACAGATTTTGGAAATTGTCATAAATAAATAAATTATAGGACTTTTTCGAAAATGTAGTTTTTTGGTTTTTTCAAAAACTAAAAAAGATAGAATCGCGAGCAAAACGGCGTTAAATTACAAACATAATTGTCTAAAACTTTCTCCATTTAAACGTTTTTGTAAGTATCACGGTTTCCGAGATCCCAATACTGTCATAACCAATTTCGGACACACTGTATATATATATATATATATATATATATATATATATATATATATATATATATATATATATATATATATATATATATATATATATATATATATATATATATATATATATATATATATATATATATATATATATATATATATATATATATATATATATATACGTATATATATATATATATATATATATATATATATATATATATATTTGTGTTTTCTTAAACCATAAATATCATAGAGAAAAACAGTTATTATATAAAGGACTGTTTCAAATTTTAAGCAATTTATAGACTCAGTAAAACTACCACCAAATTATAAACTTATATCGTTAGACGTAACTTCTTTTTATATGAATATACCTAACGAACTCATAAATGAAGCAATAAAAGAAAAATGGAATGAGCTAGAAAAATTTACAACTTTAAATTACAACGCGACCTTAAATAATTATTTCCAATAATTATTCCGCTATGGGCTCACCAATTTCTTCCACAGTTGTGCAAATAGTCATGGAGTTTTTAGAAGAAAAAGTCCTTGAAGGATTGGATTTTAACATAACTTTTCAAAAGGTACGTTGATGATTGCCTAGCTGCAGTTCCAGAAAATAAAATAGATAATTTATTGCATGCCTTTAATAGCTACAATTCAAAACTTCAATTCACCTTGGAAGTAGAAAAAGATAACAAAATACATTTTCTAGATTTAACTAGACATTTAACAGAATTTGAAAATAGTTTAAAAACAAAATGGTTTACCAAAGAAACCTGGTCAGGACGCTACCTTAACTTTAACTCCCACCACCCTAATAATCAGAAGAGAAGTGTTGTAATCGGGCTAACCGATCATGCCACATCATAACATCACCTGAATATCGTCCTGAAATGCTCCAAAAAGTTATTGACACTTTGAAATCCAATCATTTTCCGGAAAAGTTTATTAAAAAAATAATTAAACAGAGGACTCATAAATATATAATAAAGGAAAACAGAACAACCTTTTAATACAGGATAACACACCAAAAACATATGTTGCAATGCCTTACACAAACCAATTGTCAGAAAAAATAAGATACATTTTAGCACAACACAATATAATAGTGTCACAAAGCACAAAATTTAATATGTTCTTTTCTCACTCAACTGAAAAGTAAAGTCCTAAAAAATAAAAAATCAAATTTGGTATACTCCATACCTTGCTTAGATTCTCCAATGAAATATATAGGCAGGCCAAGGCAACTTTTGGATAATAGGTTAAAGGGACACAAGTACACGAAAAATGCGTCAACAGCTCTACACAAACACGAGCATACAACCAAATATGAATTTGATTATGCCAATACAAAAATATTAGACACAGATCAAAGGTATCAAAAACTCGTTATCAAGGAAATGATTCACATAAAAAGAGAAAAATATGCTGTAAATGACAAGCAAGACGTTAAAAATTTAAGTCAAATTTATTATAATTTAATCCATGCAAAATAACAAAATGTATATAGGAATGGTATCACAAATATTTTATTAATTTCCGAATACATTCCAAATCGTTATCTTAAATTACTGATTCTACTTATAGATTAAATTATTAAAAAAAGGAATAAAAAAAGGAACAATAAAAGCGTATTTTTTAGGAGTATGGAAATTTATAAAATTAGTCGCCAAGAGAGCACACAAGTATACACATAAAGATATATATGCATAATGTAATAACAATTTCCGAGGTACGTACCAATTTTTCCTGTTTGTCTTTTGTTTTTTTTTGTGTTTATTTTTACTTGTATATAGCTAAATTTTAATCTCTGACTAATATTATTGTACATGTTCCATCAAATATTTAGAAAAAAAGTGTATTTGAAATATTACATTTTTTAAAAACTTGTTGCCACGAAAAATAATTAAAGAATCTTTTGAAAAAGCTTGCTAGGACGGGCGAAACGTCAAGAAGATAGCGTTGTTTCATTTCACCGAAAAAAACCTATACCCACGAAACATACAGCATTATCGAATATATATATATATATATATATATATATATATATATATATATGTGTGTTGATTTTTACTCCTTCACGCATGGAAAAATACAACGTGTTTTCATTTCGGGTGTACATCCGTTCACTACTGTCGTTCTGAAAAGAACAGTTTTGCTGACGTTTCGTCAAAATCACATTTGGCATTTTCGAAGCTTTCTTTCTCGCGTATATATATAGAGACTGAAGTGTTGGTGACTGCGACGCTTCCTTTTATACCCCCACTCGGGGCCGAAGGTTATATCTGCGCAGGCGTTGTTCGTTATTTATGTTTTCCGGATGGTGCTGTTGTTGTTGCGCTAATTGCGCTTGAGTTTTTGCGATTTTAGATTGATCTAACCTTTCAAATTAAGTGTCGTGACAGCGATTTACTTCCTACTTTTACATGGTTGTCTTATCATACTAAAACTAGAAAAACTAACACCATACTTCAAAATGCTAGTAAGGCGTTATTAAAAGAACAAATCCATCAAACTAGAAAACAACTAGCCGAGACAGAGAAAGAACTTTTAAAGTTACACCTTAAACTAAGTAACATCATTCACCCTTTATTATGGAATCGCATAGAAACTTTGGCTTTTTGGCGAACCGAATCAAATAAGAAAATTAAGACAGACTTTCGAAAAAGTATGACAATATTCTAAGAAAGTCGAGTCAGCCACAAAGATCATCAGTAGACGTCGATAAATTAGTACATAATATATCATCCTACAGTCTCTCAGAAAGTGAAAAATCCGTACTGAGTAAGAGTTTTAATTTTGCTATATCTCCTAAGGAAATCCCTAAAGAAGAAATAATAGCTGGAGTGGAAGCTGTCCTTGACTCCTCTGAAGAAACAAAAGCAGAGGAGATTCGACAAGAGGTGGCAAGAATTTTAAGATCAAGCAAAACACCAAAACAAAACCTAAATGCCACTGAACAAAGGGTCCTAATAAACCTTCGAAAAAATAAAGACATCACAATCCTTCCAGCAGAAACTGTGGTTATGAATACTCAAGATTACGTACAAAAAAATGCAGGATATCCTACAAGACAATTGTTATAGGCCTATTCCAAGAGACCCGACAACGTACCTACCTAGAAAAAACAACTAAAAATAAAATAAAAAGTTCACCAATAAACCCCGAAATTCAACAAAAAATCATACCACGGGAAAAATCGAGCAGATGTCCTTAACTCTATGGTTTACCAAAAATACACAAACCAGGGGCGCCTATCAGACCTATTGTTAGTGCTGTTAATTCGCCGCTACAAAAACTGGAGAAATACCTTTCTAAAATTATGCAAACAACTGTAGATAAAGCTGATTCATTTGTAAAAAACTCGGAGCATTTCACTCGAATTATGCGAGATATCGTCCTTGAAAAAAACGATATCATAGCAAGCCTAGATGTCAAATCGTTAAATCCCAGTATTCCCATCGACGAAGCATTGAACAAGATTGCTATGAACGAGGATATCCAGGCACATATAATAGAACTCTCGGAGCATTGCCTCAAAAATACTTATTTTTCTTTCAACGGGCAAATGTATAAACAAATGGATGGTGCTCCAATGGGGTCCTCGCTATTACCAGTAGTCGCGAATTTATTTATGATATACTTCGAGAAAGAAGCTCTTGAGAAAGCAAGTTTAAAACCCAAATTATGGATTCGTTATGTGGATGACATATTTATTATATGGCAACATGGTCATGCAGAGCTGACTGATGTAAATTCAATCCACCCCAGAATACAATTTACTCTAGAGTTAGAGGAAAACAATAAACTACCATTTTTAGATGTTTTGGTCACAAAACTACATAACGGACATTTCGAATACACCGTGTATAGAAAACCAACACATACAGACAGATATTTAAATGCAAAATCACATCATCACCCAGCACAAATTCAAGCTGTGGCAAATACTCTAATATCTAGATCCGTGCGACTAACTGAAACACAGACGAGACAAAACGAACTTAAGGTAATATCTAGTGCTTTAAAGAAAAATGGCTACACAAATCGCACCATAGAGAAAGCTATTAATGCACAGGTTTCCCGAACAACGAACAACAAAAAATATGAACCGGGAAAGCAACGAGTAGTCTTACCATATGTAAAAGGCACAACAGACAGAATCGAAGAATTCTGAGGAAACACAACATACAAACAATACACAAACCACAAACAACTATAGGTAAACTACTCGGAAACCCAAAAGATAAGATCAAACTGGAAAATCACGGAGTGTACAGTATTCCGTGCCAGGACTGTGAAAAGTTGAACGTAGGACAAACTAACAGGCGAATATCAGCAAGAGTGGAAGAGCATAAACTCAGCATCAGAAATAAACAAACAACCTCAGCTTTATTCCTACATCATCAGGAAACCGGCCATAAAATAAATTTCGATGGGTGTAGGGAGATTGCCAATATAGAACATTATAAGACCAGAATAATCCGAGAAACCATAGAAATTGAAAAACAAGGTGATTTGAATAAAAGGGACGAATCATTAAAACTATCAACAGTATGGAAGACAATAATCGACAAATCTAAAATCGCAAAAACTCAAGCGCAATTAGCGCAACAACAACAGCACTATCCGGAAAACATAAATAACGACCAACGCCTGCGCAGATATAACCTTCGGCCCCGAGTGGGGGTATAAAAGGAAGCGTCGCAGTCACTAATACTTCAGTCTCTATTCGGACGCGAGAAAGAAAGCTTCGAAAATGCCAAATGTGATTTTGGCGAAACGTTAGCAAAACTGTTCTTTTCGGAACGACAGTAGTGAACGGATGTACACCCGGAATGAAAACACATTATATATATATATATATATATATATATATATATATATATATATATATTTATATTTATATAATGGAAAAAAGTTCTAATTTTATTTCCCGTGAAAAAAATAATTGATATTTTGTTACCTGTCAACAGGGGTTAAATGTCAAACTTTTTTCCCGTCAGAAAATAAAATATTAATATAATAAAATATTTTATTCAACAAATCTGCCTGAGAAACTACTTATTAGATTAATTTCAATTGTGCAAACATTAAGTGTGATATAGAGATAAACTGGTAAAGTTTTGTTACTAAATTAAGATGGCCAAACAAAATAGCGGCCAAATAAATTTTTAAAAAAATGACCGTAAAACAAATCATAATCAATTGACTGACAAATTTTGCCGAAAAATTAAATGTGTTATAGGGATAAAATGGTCCTAATACAACATGACGTGACAAAATCGCACTGTGTGCCAATGTAAAAATTACTTATTGAATTTATTTTAAATTATGCCCAAAAATCAAGTGTGACATAGGAACCGGTAAAATAATGGTAGGAATCCAATATGAGGGAACAAAATGGAGCACCATAAAAATGTTTGAAAATATAGTATACATGTGTTCCTAAATAACTATGTACTGAACTAAGAAAAGGAAATATTCACAACGAGGGAAGTTTCGGGTAAAGGAAATTTACCGATATTTTCTAGAAATACTTAAATTTTAAAAGAGTAAATCTACAACCTAAAAAAGGTTTTTTAAAATTGAATTAAAACAAACACCAAAGTTAAGTTTCATTTTTAGCTGTCCGTTAATAATGTTGCGCCGTTGTTTTTAAGGCTGCTGATTCTGATGCCACAGGTAAGTGCCTCCTGTGTAGTGCGCATGTGCAGTTATCCGCCACTGACTACAGTAAAGAAAGCGCAGACAAGGAAACTTAAATTTTAAAAGAGTTCATTTCTTTATGTTTAATCAATTTAATAAAACTTAGAATTTAAAATGAAAAACAAAAATGTACTTTAACTATAACAAAGTTAGCAATCAATAACAGAACCATATCAAAAGAGTTTCTGGGCTCCAAAAATTCTGGGAATTTTACAAATTTTCAAAATAAACATAACAGAAATTACTTAAGTACTTAAAACAATGCCTTGCCATGTGTTCAATAAAGCCGCTGTAAAAAAAATCACGGATCTAGACATAGTGTGCTACCTATTCTGTTCACGAAAAGATTTGTCATGCGCCTGGGTCTACAAGTAATAACAAGTTAATTGTTTGTTAATTCTGAAAACATGTCCGAAGAATAGGAAGCAATACAATGTAAATAAGAACTGTAGGTTTATGGGTTCAACAACCTTGTATGTTTCTCTCTCTCTCTGGGCAATAAATCTCGTGGTATAATGTGAAAAAACAATAATGTGGTTATAAAGTCAAACACCTAATACGTATGGATTGTGAATGTAGTAGTCGGAAACGGATTAACCTAAGTAACCATAGATTTAAACAACCTGCAGGGGCAATTTAGTTTTATTTATGGAGACCTTTTCAAGAATTACAAATTTATAAAAGTATGAAGAATCTTTGTCGGTGGTAGCCATTTCAGGGCATCACAAACCAATTTAAAAATACGCTCATGATTTTTATACTGTGGGATAGAATTTGATTTCACAGATAACTTTATCCTTGAAAAAATTTACTTCATATAAAATCTATTTCTGAAATATTCAAATTTAGGTGAGCTAAGAATATAATATTGATAATGTAACTTGGCAAAACAAAAAAAAATCAAAATTAAATTTTTCGTCTTACACATACAAAGTAATAAGTATTATAATGTTTTTGTATTTTTTTTTTAATTTCGTTATTTTCTCTATTAATTTGCATTTTATACAGGGGTTTGACTACAAATATTTTGACATAGGATAGTATGAACGATTTTAAACAAAATATTCTTATAAACCATCGGTAAATTCGAAAGGGTTTTCGAGATATTTAATTTTAAAATGTTTAATTCTGGAGAAGGTTTCAACTAATTCCAAGACAACATGGCAACATTGCTATTTGCTGGTACATCAATGTGACGACAATCTCATCAGCTGTGTTTTTTCAACAACGAAGTATAAAAAAAAACCTGTAGTGAAAACAATTCAATTATTTTATGTTGATTATTTTTTTGGAATGTATGAACTAATTTTTGAATAAATTGTGGTTTGTTAGCATAATATCGGCGTGTATAAAAAATAGTAATAAACTTTTTAGACTATTTATTTGTATAGATTTTAACTGCGCAACTCTAATTAAGTTTATTAGTTTCCAAAAAGTAATAAAGAATATGAACTTACTAAGCATATTAATTTATAGCACTAGACAGGTAATTCACACAGTAAAAAAAGTATTTTAGAAATTTAAAGTAAATGCTGAAAATGACTACCGCTAATATTTTAACACGCAATTTTCTTGAACAGATTCAAGAACGTTAGGTCTTTGTCTAATTTGTTCCGCTGCAGCAAAAATACGGTTTCTAAGGTCATCTTCATTTTCAATTTCAACCCTATTATACACTAATGTTTTCATGTGGCCCCAAAAATAAAAATTAAGGGGGTTTAGGTCTGGTGACCTCGGAGGCCATTTTCTAGGGCATTTCGACTTATCCACCTAATATCAAACGTATTATCCAGATGTTGTAACACATTCCTATGAATGTGTGCAGGAGCTCCATCACGAAGAAGCCAGGCACTGGCTCGCTGAGTTAAAGGAATATCTTCTAAAAGAGTGGGCAAGTCATTAGTTACAAAGTGGAGGTATGCCTCTCCTGTTGGTACCTCAAAAGGTCCAATTAACCGATTGTGGATTATCCCAGCCCAAATATTTATTGAAAACCGGTATTGAAATCGGCTTTGTTGAATCGTGTGTGAAATTTCTCCCATGTATGAGTGTTATGATAATTTAAAATTCCATCTCTCGCAAAATAACATTCATCGGTTGTCAGTATGTTTAAAGTAAAATTTTCGTGTTCTTGGTTTGTTCGGAGAAACCACCGGCAAAATTCTCTTCTTCGGGGTAAGTCCTCTAAAGTCAAAGCCTGTACTGGCTGCACATGATAAGGGTACAGAAGGTTTTTCCGAAGGTTACGATGAAAGGTCCAATTAGAAAACCCAACTTGTCGCAAGATTTCCCGAGTGCTCAAACCAGGGTTTACCTCCACTAGGGCTAAAATGTTTCTCGTTTTCGGGTGTTATTATAAAACCGCCACAAACGTTCTGTCATTAGGACACCTCAGGAGTAATATATACAGGGTGTTAATTAATGTCGTGGACATATTTCATGGTCAAAAACGCACCATTTTCGTTATACAGAGTGTCAAAGTTTCAATTTTTTTCTCGTTTTTTGCGTTTTTTACCTTCTGGGACAATTAGTTCAAATTTATTGTGTATTATTTTTAAGAACCTCTACGATATAATAATAAAATCGTGGATGGTAGCGTATAGGATGTTACATTTTTTTGCACCACCTACAAGTTTATCTTGCGGAACTTTTTTTTGCAGCACGCGGTATGAATTCTGATATAACATTTAAACTCTTTGTTCATTTATTTAGCTCTTTCGTATTTTGCATTATTCTCGTATCTATCACAGTTTTCGACTTATTTGCAATAATTTCCATAGATGCAAATTAACTGCAGGCTAAATAATGAAATTGGAAAAAAGGTAGTAGACTGAGGCAGGTCATTTGTTAATTCTGTTCTCTAATCTGGCATTTTGTAAGAAATATTTTTTTGTTTGACGTTTCCGTAGTTGTTTCGAGTTGTTTAGTGATGATTGAAACAAATCAAGAATTTGCAGAAATTCATTTCATTTACAGACTTGCCAACGGTAATTGTTATGAAGCCAGACGACTCTATGAACAGACATATCCAAATCAAAGGTACATAATCGGCTATGTGAAAATGGATCATTCAACAAATCCACTCATTTAGCAGGAGCAAATAGAACGGTTAGGACTCCTGTCGAGGAAGCAGTCCTAAATGCAGTAGAAAATAATCCTGCTACCAGTACGAGGAAAATTGCAGCAACACTTAACATTTCATTTGTGTTTGTATGGAAAATTTTATTAGACAACTTAATGTATCCTTACCACATCCAAAGGGTTCAAGCTCTTCTCCCACGTGACTTTCCACTCCGTTTAAATTTTTGCCAGTGGTCATTACAAATGCTAGCCCAAAATCCATTATTTGGAAACGATTTTATTTAGCGATTAGGCAAATTTTTCTAGGAATGCCATACGTAATTTTCATAACAATTATTTTTGGGCAGAAGAGAATCTGCATTCGATACATGAAAATAATTTCCAGTAAATGTGTGGGCCGGCATTATTGGAGATTATTTGATAGGTCCATTTTTCTTGCCAGCAAGGCTAAACGGACGATATTATCGTCAATTTCTCGAAGACGAACTCCCGGTATAGCTAGAAGACGTGCCAATTCTCCTTAGAAATCAAATGTGGTTCATGCACGATGCTGCACCAGCACATTTCAGCCTAGAGGTGAGGGAGTTCCTAAATAATAATTTTAACAACCATTGGATAGGGCCAAGGGGGCCTCAGCCATGGCCCCCTAGATCTCCAGATCTGAATAGCCTACATTTCTTTTTCTGGGGACACCTGAAAACATTGGTGTATCAGACCCCAATCCAGACAGAAGAAGATTTAAGAAACAGAATAATAGCTTCATGCGACATCATTCGCAATACTCCTGGAATATTTGACAGAGTCCGTCAGTCCATGAGGCGAAGATTTGATTCTTGCATTCTAGCAAGAGGCGGACATTTTCAACAACTTTTATAATTTTGTTTTATTTTTAATTTAACTGTAATAATTTTTTTCTGATTGTTCATTATCATGTCGGTTGATTTAAAATAAAACGCGTTTCTTAATTTTTTACTTAATTTCGCCTACATGCCATCGATGCAATGCGTCGATTATTGCAAATAAGTCGAAAACTGTGATAGATACGAGAATAATGCAAAATACGAAAGAGCTGAGGAAGTGAACAAAGAGTTTAAATTTTATATCAGAATTCATACAGGGTGCTCCAAAAGAAAGTTCCGCAAGATAAACTTGTAGGTGGTGCAAAAAAATGTAACACCCTGTATACTACCATCCACGATCTTGATATTTTATCGTAGATGTTCTTAAGAATAATACATGTTCTAAATTTGAACTAATTATCTCAGAAGGAACTGGAAAAAAAAACGCAAAAAACGAGGAAAAAATTGAAACTTTGACACCCTGTATAACGAAAATGGTGCGTTTTTGACCACGTATATATTGGCATTTTTTTCCTATTTTGTCGAGTACTATCACCCCCTGAAATATGTCCACGACATTAATTAACACCCTGTATATATATATATATATATATATATATATATATATATATATATATATATATATATATATATATATATATATATATATATATATTTTCTTGGGTATAGGTTAATATAAAACCAGTTCTATAATTTTACATCTACGTTTCGCTCACCATATTGAGCTTTCTCAAGATGAAAATTTATTTCCTAAAAAGACACATATATATAGTTAAAAAACATAAAATTATCAAATTTAACCACATTTTTTTAAAAAACATTACATCTAAGTTTTTCGGTACAAACAAACCAAGACTTTACAATATACAGAATACACTTAACACAAAATTAATACTTAATACTAGTACTAATATCCCTTGATGTTGTCTCGTTATATACAAACATTCCAAATGAACTTTTATCGGAGATAATAAGACAAAAATGGGACGAACTAAAAGCACACACAACACTGCCTTTGAATGAATTTTTAGAAGCTATTAACATTACCTTGAATAACAATTATTTCCAGTATGCAGACAAATATTATCAACAATTAGATGGTTGCGCTATGGGTTCTATTTCCTCCATTGTCGCACAATTGGTTATGGAATACCTAGAGGAGAACGTGATAAGTAAACTTGATTTTACATTGCCTTTTTTTAAAAGATTCGTAGATGATTGCTTGACTGCCGTTCCAAAAAATAATATTAACGATCTATTAAATGCTTTTAATAACTTTCACCTCAAATTAAAATTTACATCAGAAATTGAAGACAAAAATCAAATAAACTTTCTGGACTTAACGCTAATAAGAAACAAAGTTGATAAAAACATCAAAACTAAATGGTATACGAAAAAAACATGGTCAGGTCGATACTTAAATTTTAACTCCAATCATCCTAAGAACCAAAGAAATAGCGTCGTAATAGGTCTGACCGATCGTGCTATTTCACTTACTTCTCCAGAATATCGGCCTGAGATTTTAAAGAAAGTTAAAGAAACTTTATTAAATAACCATTATCCTGAGAAAATCATATTACGAATTTTTAAACAAAGGACACATTTATTCTATAACAATATAAAGAAAGCTGAAAAAGAAAAAAATCTAAACACAAAGTACATTGCAATGCCCTACACAGACGGTCTATCGGAAAAAATAAATCACATCTTATCTAAACATGATATACATGTCTGTCATAAAGCTCATAATTTATTAAAAAGTCTTTACACGCCTTTGAAAAGCAAGGTAATAAATAAAAAGAAATCAAATTTGGTGTATTCAATTCCTTGTCTAAATTGCTCAAAAAAGTATATTGGAATGACAACACAATATTTAGATAGTAGATTAAACGGTCACAAATATACAAAAAATGCCTCTACTGCACTCCACAAACACGAACTTTCAGAAAAACACGAGTTCAATTTTAAAGAAACACAAATTCTGGATCAGGAAACTAATTACCGGAAACTAACAATCAAAGAAATGATTCAGATTAAAAAGGAGAAAAATGCTGTAAATGATAAAAAAGATATCAACAACTTAAGCCAAATTTATCATAATTTAATTTCTAAGTAAGTTTATTCCAAAGAAAAAGCTATTCTCACATAACATCCTGTACATATAAATAGCAGAAACCCAAACATATATCATATATAAAATTAAAAAAAAAAAGGAAAAAAATGTATCATTTCTTATAAACTAACAGCATTCCAATGCTATAGAAATCACTGTTAATCTCGATTCCGTTTAGGATTAACATGTCATTTTCAAGGTACGTAGCAAATAAAAATTTTAATTTTGTGTTAAGTGTATTCTGTATATTGTAAAGTCTTGGTTTGTTTGTACCGAAAAACTTAGATGTAATGTTTTTTAAAAAAATGTGGTTAAATTTGATAATTTTATGTTTTTTAACTATATATATGTGTCTTTTTAGGAAATAAATTTTCATCTTGAGAAAGCTCAATATGGTGAGCGAAACGTCGATGTAAAATTATAGAACTGGTTTTATATTAACCTATACCCAAGAAAATACCGACAAAAAATATATATATATATATATATATATATATATATATATATATATATATATATATATATATATGTTTCCTGATGAATAGGGCCGAGGTTGTTTGTTTCTGATGCCAAGCTTATGCTCCTCTACCCTCGCTGATATTTGCCTGTTAGTTTGCCCCACGAACAGCTTTTTACAGTCCTGGCATGAAATGCTATATAGTCCGTGGTTTTCCAATTTGATTTTGTCTTTTAGGTTTCCGAGTAGTTGGTGTTAGGGGTTAGTATAATGTTTCTATATTGTATTTTCTAAGAATTCTTCCGATCCTGTCTTTTGCACCCTTTACATATTGTAATTATTGTAATACTTGTTGCCTTTCCGATTCATAATTTTTGGTGTTCGTTGTTCGGGAACCCTGTGCATTAATAGCTTTCTCTGTGGTGAGATTTGTGTAGCCATTTTTCTTTAAAGCACGAGATATTATATTAAGTTCATTTTTTCATCTAAAAATGAAAGTTTGTTGTTTTCCTCCTTGGGCTTCAAACTTTCTCAAGAGCTTTTTTCTCAAAGTATATCATAAATAAGTTTGCAACTACTGGTGATAGCGAGGAGCCCATTGGAGCACCATCTGTTTGTTTATATATTTTCCCGTTCAATGAAAAATAAGTATTTTTAAGACAATGCTCCGAGATTTGTATTATATGTGCCTGGAAATCCTCGTTCATAACAATCATGACCAATGCTTCGTCGATGGGAATACTAGGATACAAAGACTTGACATCTAGGCTTGCTATGATTTTTTTTTGTCAAAACCGATATCTCGTATAATTCGAGTGAAATGTTCCTAGTTTTTGACAAATGAATCAGCTTTTCTAACAGCTGGTTGCATAATTTCAGCAAGATGTTTTTCCAGATTTTGTAACGGCGAATTAACAGCACTAACGATAGATCTGATGGGCCCCCCTGGTTTGTGTATCTGCTCGACTTTCCCTGTGGTATGATGTTTTGTTATATTTCGGGGTTAATTGGTGAAGTTTTTATTTTATTTTTAGCTGTTTTCTCTAGGTATGTAGTCGGGTCTTATAACAAGTGTCTTGTAAGATATCCTGCATTTTTTGTATGTAGTCTTGGGAATTCATAATTACGGTTGCATTTTCTTTATCTGCTGGAAGGATTGTGATGTCTTTATTCTTGCGAAGCTTTGTTAGGGTCCTCTGTTCAGTGGCATTTACGTTTTGTTCTGGTGGTTTGCTTGATCTTAAGATTTTTGCCACTTCTTATCGAATTTCCTCTGCTTTGTATCTTCAGAGGAGTCAAGAACAGCTACCACTCCAGCGATTATTTCTTCTTTAGGAATTTCCTTAGGAGATATCGCAAAATTAAAGCCCTTACTCAGTACGGATTTTTCACTTTCTGAGAGATTGTAGGATGATATATTACGCACTAATTTATTGACGTCTACTGATGATACTTGTGGCTGACCCGACTTTCTTAGGAGATTGTCATATTTTTTCGAAAGTTTATTAGTCTTAATATTCTTATTGATTTCTGTTCGCCAAAAAGCTAAACTTTCTATGTGATCCCACAATAAAGGGTGAATGCTGTTACTTAGTTTAAGGTGTAACTTTAAAAGTTCTTTCTCTGTCTCGGCTAGTTGTTTTCTAGTTTGACGGATTTATTCTCTTAACAAGGCCTTACCAGCATTTTGAAGTATGGTATTAGTTTTTCTAGTTTAAGTATGATAAGATAACCGTGTAAAAGTAGAAATCGCTATCATGATAGTTAATTTGAAAGGTTAGATCACATAAAAGATTAGTCTTCTTACCTCTCAGTTTCTCATACGTCCTGATTGTCTTGAAGATCTCCTCCCCATAGAGGTGCATAGTGTTGATTTTTAGTCCTTACGGATGGAAAAATATAATGTGTTTTCATTCCGAGTGTACAACCGTTCACTTATTTTTCCTGTGCATCATAGAGAAAGCTATTAATGCAAAGGGTTCCCGAACAACGAACAAAAAAAATTATTAACCAGGAAAGCAACACGTAGTTTTACCATATGTAAAAGGCACAACAAACAAAGTCGTAAGAATTCTTAGGAAACACAACATACAAATAATACCCAAGCCACAAACAACTATAGGTAAGCTACTTGGAAACCCAAAAGATAAAATCATACTGGAAAAGCACGGAGTATACAGAATTCCGTGCCAGCAGCATCAGAAACAAACAGACAACCTAACAGCATCAGAAACAACCATATAAACAACAGGTCTCTATTCCTACATCATCAGGAAACCGGCCACAAAATAAATTTTGATAGGTGTAGGGAGATTGCCAATATAGAACATTATAAGCCATAGACACTGAAAAACATGGTGATTTGAATAAAAGGGACAAATCATTAAAACTACCAACAGTTATATGGAAGACAATAATCGATAAATCTAAAATCCCAAAAAATCAAGCGCAACAACAGAAACATCCGGAAAACATAAATAACGACCAACGGCCGTTTAGATATAACCTTCGGCCCCGGGTGGGGGTATAAAAGGAAGCGTCGCAGTAACGAATACTTCACCCCAACTATTCATTTTATACAATCAAAGCAGATGTTCATCCGAAAACCAAAGAGGCGTAATAGCGAAAGCTGACGTAGAAGCAAAGATGACCCTGAAGAACGAATACTTCAGTCTCTATTCGGACGCCAGAAAGAAAGCTTCGAAAATGTCAGCAAAACTGTTGTTTTCAGAACGACAGTACTGAAAGGATGTACACCCGGAATGAAAACACATATTATATATTCATAAAATTAAAACGATTTTTTAATTATTTGTCATATTTAATTCAATTTGACGTTTTTGCAGTCTGCAATAGATGTTCTGTGTTTGTATTTGTATGACAAAATGACAATGTGCTATGTGTATTTTATTTTGCTTAAATGTTAATTGGTGTTATTGACCTTTTGATTTACGTCTCGTGGAAAAATAAAATAAAAACATTTTTGAAAAAGACATGGAACTACCTGTCGAAACGTCAAATTGAATTAAATGTGACAAATAATTAAAAAATCGTTTTAATTTTATGAACACGCATCCCAAGAAAAGAAGTACCTAATTACAATACATATTTGAAGGTTCAAGAAAAATATTTGCGAAACTATATATATATATATATATATATATATATATATATATATATATATATATATTTCGATGCTTATCATTCCTAAACAATAATAGAAAACTATTTGATACACTTGGATCTGCAACCTCTCATAACACAAGAGGTAAAAATCTTCTCTTAATTCCTAAGCATGGAACGTCTTTTTTTTAAAAGCTCTCGTATATATAACTGTATATTTTTGTATAACAAATTGCCTTCAGATTTGAGGACAATGGGAGGCACACAATTCATAAATTGCATTAAATCATTTCTCTTGACCGAAGCATTTTACTCAATTAAGAACTATTTGTGTTCTGGTCACTGACTAAGGTTGATATGAGTAATGAGTATGAGTGTTTCTTTCTTTGCTATTCTTTATTTTTAACTCTTTTTTGCTGATTTGGCACTGTCTAAATTGGGTTATCTTGTTTTTGTTAAATGACAATTTGGATTTCGTATTTTTTTGTGTGTTAATAGTAGTGTTTTTTTTAATTGACTATACATATATGCCGTACTATCTAAATATTTTTATATTTTCTATTTTTTATATTTTTATGTTGGTAGGGCTAGTCTACATTTAGCTTGTTTAATGGTTTAAATACAGTTATTGATAACCCTATTATTATGACGAGCCAGTGTACTTAATTGCATAGTATATGGTAATAATAATAAATAAAAACCATTTCAACCATGAGATTGAAATTGTAAATTATAATGAACTTATTTTGTTGTAATCCACATCTTTATCAATTCAATATTTATATTTTTATTTAACCTAACCTAACCATTTCTGAGACTACAGTTGCAAATACTGAACTTATTTTGTTGTAATTTGCATCATTGTCAGATTCAATAATTACATTTACTTGTATTTAATTATTCGTACGTATTTAAAAGGTAGAACAAAATAAAACTACGGTTTACCAAAATTCATAACATACTTACAATTTTTGTAGCTGTAGCTGTACATCTCATCTAGCTTTTCTTTATCTGTCAAGGATAAAAATAAAAAAATATCAATAAAAGTAATCCTTAGTTTTTTTATTGTAAAATAATCAAGTTTATTACAGAGGCAACTGAGCTTTCGATGCACAAATGCATTGTTATAATGCAAGGTTTACTAACGCGTTATGGTAAATTCAAAGAGCATATTGCAAGCAAAAGGAAACATATGGTTAATACGCTACAAAAAGTAAATCGCCACTGAAGTGCAACAAAACTCGACAATAAAATAGATTGTATCTTTGCAACTTTTTAACATAAAAATAAAATAATAAATATTAGTAGAAATATTGAATATTTTAAAAATAAAAGTGAATTAAAATCACGGTGAATCAGGCACTTTCAAAATCAAATCAAATGTTTTTTATTACCTTATTTGGTTTACAATATTTGATTTTAAATTAATATACATGCAATAATTAATAAAATTGGTGTTTTATTTATTGTAAAATCATTTGTTTGTGTTATTTTACTTAAATTAATAAACAATTCATGATTTATTTACTATAAAACTATTTTTGCAACGGTAACAAAAATAAACTGACTACACATTGGAAATGCTTTTATATTTAAGAGTTCAGAAACTCCCTAATATTGTAGTGTTCCAAATTCACAAGATGGTTAAAGATGTTCTTCTTGTACGTATTTAAAATCCTCGCCTAACAAAATTTTTATAGTTTTTGGCATGATAATTAGACGGTCTAGTTTCGTAGTGTATATTGGCCTCACGAAAGAGTTCGAAATATTTGTTTTGATTTTAAAAGAAAATGAGAACTTCATCAATGTTTACAGCACTAACATTTAATATAGTGAGCTGTTTAAAATGAGTTCTGCGTGTTTCATAAGTTGGTGTTTCTAATATTTTTTTTTAACAAGAAAAGGCTTTACTGCACCTATACCAGATCCATAAAATATCATATCATATTTAAAATTGAGTAAAAGTTTGCATAATATACTGATTTAAGATTTTTTTTAAATTTTCCTCTCGTTGGAAATGGGCCTGACGCCAGAGGGTAGTGTCGCATTCCCCCAGAATACGGACCAAAACCCACCCCCTGGAACTGAAGCTTTGCAGCTTATTGTGCTAGTGTAGAGGGGTCAACGCTGACGCTGACACGCTCATCGCCAACCCCCCACACTAAAGTAAGCCTTTCCAGCTTAAAACTCTCAACAAAGTTCTTTTGCGATCCAGTGCCTCACAGAAGCACACAATACGTACAGCTGTCTCATTTTCCCTACCGCAAAATCTGCATGTTGGGTCACCAGCATGTAGCCTCAGGTGGTCCTTGACAGCCATGTCACCTGTAATAATGCCTGTAACTGCTCTTAATGGGTTTCTGCTCAGAAGGAACAGATTTCCAGCAAGTATAACATCAGTTTCCTTAATAAAAGTTTTACTATGTGTATGTCACTGTCTAATTTGCCAGTGGACCTTGTGACTATCCCTTGCCCATTTGTTTATTCAGCCTCGTAGTCTACACTTAGAATCTTCAAAGACAGGCTCTGGTAAAAAAAGCCTGAACAACTTGACAGCGTTCCATTTAGCTAACGCTCATAGTTCCTCTAAGCATTCCAACACCAGTCTAGATGTTACCTTTGGACACTCAAGTGACTTTAAGGCATCCTGGTTGTCTAAGCAGACATAGATGCGCTGATCTACACAAGCCCTCCTTCTATTTTCCCGCACACATTGGAGTATGGCTAACTATGGTAAACTAGACCAACCCATTACGAAGGAACGACACCACGCTACACGACGACACTTTTAGATTACCACGTCGAAGGGAGGATCATGATAATAGTCTGGGAGGCTGTAGTCAGGTCTCATTTCCAATACTGGCCCCTTAATTAGGTCCCCGATTTTGAGATGACCTGTTCTTGAACTGCAACCAATTAACAGATTATTTTTCAGCCGATCCCAGTGATGTCCAAGCAGACAAGTCTTCGAATCTTGCAAAACCGTGTTCTGCAGAACCTTTGGCCACCATACTACGGCTGAATATGCGGTCTCACCACACCACTGATACAACCACTATACCATACTTAGTCTGAACTCCAACGTTCTGCCGTATAGCCGTCTGACCATTCTTAAAGTGTTCATTGACTTATTGATAAGGTTTTCGATATGTCCGTTCCAGGTTAGTCTGGAGTTAAAGGACATTCCCAGATAACCAGATGCGGACACCTTCTCTCCACCCTAACCGCTAAGATTTTGCTCATTGAGGAGGTACATATCACTCGACCTTTTAACAGTTAATCCACCTACAGCAGGTCCTGTCAACTCCTAGATCCCTGAGTTTCCCTAATATCCTAGTACTAATGCGGGGAAGACATTATTTAAAGCTCCGTCTATATCAAGAAAAGCTGCTAGCAGCACTTCTTTATTTTTAATCGTGTTCTTCACCTTGCTAGTTAGCTTATGAAGAGCCGATTCAGTTGATCTTCCTGTCTTGTAGGCATGCTGTTCTTGATGGAATGGAGTTACTCCCAGAACTTCATCCCGAATATACCTATCCATCAGTTTCTCCATTGCTTTGAGGGTAGAGCACATTAGGCTTATTAAGATGCTAAAATCAAGTTATATTTTCATAATTCTTAAGGCGTATGTAAGGACAAGTTTCCACAAACATCAATTTCTTTGGTCCATTTGAGCGTTTGATCAATATATAAACTCAGAAACTAGATACGATCAATCAGTTCTTGGAAAACCATAAGTCAATATTTTTAAGTGTCTTTTCAGATGCTGTGACAAATTGGGGCATTTTAACGCTTTGAGAATCAAATTTTATATATATGTTAAATCACTTTCTTGCCAAATTACTTTTTAAAAAATTATTTTATTACTCAAAAATAATACAAATTAAAATATATACATTTGAACTTGCAAAGAGTAATATTTAACAAAATGAATTCAAGCTAGACTGAACTGTACTGAACTGAACTGTATACAAAGAAAAATAACTATTTATATGTTTCGTTATGCTGACTCAGTGGGAACTGTTTACTTCTTTCTTGAACACTTGGGTCAGGACGTGGGTTCTGCTGATGAAGCTGATGTTGATTTTTAGTCCTTCACGGATGGAAAAATACAATGTGTTTTCATTACGGGTGTACATTCGTTCACTACTGCTGTTCTGAAAAGAACAGTTTTGCTGACGTTTCGCCAAAATCACATCTCTCTAGAGAGTCTCTATTCGGACGCGAGAAAACCAATATATATATATATATATATATATATATTATATATATATATATATATATATATATATATATATATATATATATATATATATATATATATATATATATATATATATATATATATATATATATATATATATATATATATATATATATATATATATATATATATATATATATATATATATATATATATATATATATATATATATATATATATATATATATATATATATATATATATATATATATATATATATATATATATATATATATATATATATATATATATATATATATATATATATATATATATATATATATATATATATATATATATATATATATATATATATATATATATATATATATATATAATCAAAAATAATAAACACGCGGAAAAGAAAAGCGGATCCACAAATTAATTTTTTGATGTATCTGTTATTTTTATATTTTGATTTTAGAGTCAAATTGGGCGATTTCCTTCAATTCATAAACTTATATAACTGATCTACTATAGTTGATCGCTTCCAAAAATGTAAAATGTTGTGGAGCAGCGTATTTAATATCATATTAAACGCCAACCCATTAAAATGTAACAAATGAATTCCAAACACATTTAAATATTTCTTAACAGGAGAAGAATTCTAATTTGAATAAAGTGGCTATTTTATTTTATCGTCACAATTTTGCATAAACGTTTAAATTCATTAGTACCTGATTTCAACCACCTTTCATATATCGCCAAGGATTCCAAGATGGCATGTTATCAATCGCGAGACAACATCGCAAATACACTGCAACGTAAAATTGAAGGAATTTTGTACACTATTTAAATACAAATCGGTAAAAACGAGGGTGATCCAGATATTCCCCCATGAAAGAATATGGTTTCAACAAGATGGCGCACTACCGCATTTTGGTATAAAGGTACTTGGACGAAATTTTTCCAAATCATTAAATGGCCACCAAGGTGTAGACCTCACACCATTGGATTTCTTTCTATAGGGGTATTTGAAGGAGAGAGTGTTTAAAAATGGACCAAACAGCGTTGAAGACCAACAAGATAAAATAAGGATGAAGGGTACTAATATACCTGTCGAAAGTATTCGAAGTGCCGTTGATAGTATTTACCCCAGGCTCGGTGTATGTCAAGTAGAAGGTTGAGATCACTTTCAGCCCTAGTTACATAAGCCGAATAAGGTAAGTGTTAAGGATCCCTATCGAGAGCCTCTACATGACCTAGGTTGCATTTGAAAACAAAAGTTGGGGCGCCTACAAATGAAGGGGTTGCAGGGAGGGGGCTGAAAATATTACAAAAAGACGAACAGCCATTTAAACCAGTTCACGTTTTCCAGTTTTTGTGAAAATTACTCATACAGAAAAAATGAGTTTGGTGCGTTTCTTTTGAACAACCCCGTATAAACATATATATATATATATATATATATATATATATATATATATATATATATGTCAGTGACTCATGTAGAAGCGGAACACTCTCATATCTCAGGAATTAACTACCACGTTACTTTATCGAATTTTAGTAAAAAAATTGCTTTAAGACGTTTTTTTATTTTTATAATTTTAATGGAATTAAGGAACACAATGCAGAGCTGAAGAACTCGAACATATTTTGCGTCTTAGAACTATTTTGTTTTCTAAATTCGATAAAGATTGTCATAATAATAAAAAAATGTAAAATAGTGTTTTTGATAAAGGCACTTGTTTAAGAGATTTTTGCCTTCGAAATGAAAAAAAAAACTTATTTTGTTGAAATTCGGTATAAGGGGGTTCTTGATGATACTGAGTAGGAATTGAGAATCAAAATTTCGTTAAATCAATCGTTAATATGTTTTTCTTAAAAATCGTACCATCTCCCCCCTCTAGGCTCGCACACCAATGAGCGATGTCAAAGGTGAATATGTCAAAATAGTCACTTTTTCACTACAACCCCCACAGGGGTGAGTTTAACCCTTAAGTTAAATGGAATTAAACTTCATGTGATACCTCATTTTAATGGTTATTATATTTTTATCTTCAGATTCAACATAAAAATAAAGAATTGTTTTTTACACTTCTTATTACAGTTATAACTCAAAAAAGTTAATTTAAATTCCAATTTTATCATTTGAAGAAAAAAGTACTAAGTACTAGTCTTTTTGCAATTAGTTAAATCTTAATAATTTTTTGTGCTGTGGAATTTTATGTTTGTGTAAAAAATTTATAAATATTGCAGTTGTTTATCTTCCTTAGAAGTGGAGGCTAAAGAGTATTTACATTTAATTTATTTAAATTTAGTATTTCGTAGGGTTTTGTCTGTGGCTATTTTTAACTTTATTTTGATCTAAAATGGTTTATTCTACTCCAGAAAGAGAATGGCAGATTGAACTCTATTATGAAAATGGTAGATGTTTTAATATTGCAGCACAGGTATTTAATCAAATGAACATATTTACCGAAAATGCATAATTGAACTGGTAGCAAAGTTTAGGGAGACAGGATCAGTGGCAAACCGAAAACCAATCACTTCAAGTCGAATGATAGTGGGAAACGAAGTAGTGCAACTTGCTGTACCTATATTAAGCACCAGGCAACTACCTTTAGAGTATGGCATATCTCGGACGAGTATTCGCAGAGTTTTAAAGATACATAGATTTCACCCCTACAAAATTCATCTTGTATAGCAATTAAACGAAAATGACTTTAAAAGACGTTTGGAATTTTGCGAGATTATGAATAAACAAATAATAAATAACCTGAATTTAGTGTTCAACATTTGTTTTTTCGATGAGTGTTCATTTTTTTAAATGGGACTATTAATCGTCACAATTGTCGAAATTGGTCTGGCGAAAATCCACATCTATTCCATGAGGTTTACACTCAAAATCCTGGGAAATTAAACGTCTGGATTGGAATTTATGGAGCTTGTTTAATTGGTCCTTTTTTCTCCCAAGAAATCTAAATGGAGAAATGTATCTGCAATTATTAGGAGACGCTATCGACCCTGCGTTGGCAAAAACGTTTGAAAATAGTAACAATTACAATGCCAATGAGTTGAGAGATCAACAAGATTGTGCACTTCCTCACTCACTTTTTTGCTGTTTGTGAATATTTAAATCGGACGTATCCTGGTAGATGGATCGGCCGAAGAAGAGAAATAGAGTGGTCTGTAAGATCACCTGACTTAACCCCCTTAGATTTTTTTTATGGGGTCAGTTAAAAGGTAAAATTTATAAATTTCACCCTCAGTCATTAAATGATTTACGTCAGCGGATCATTGATGAATGTAAGGTTATTACACCCGAAATGCTTCATAATGTCCTGGACCATTTTAAACAAAATCTTGTTATTGTATGGACGCACTAGGCCAACACTCTCAGCACTTATTATCATGAACAATGAAGAAACAAAATTTACATCTTGTGTTTTATCTTTCTTTGTAAACCTAAACCATAACTATACCGTAAAGATAAGCTCAAAAAGAATTATTTTTTCCAAAAAAACAATGTCATTACATAAAATTAAGATCGATACAAATTTATTGTTTTATAATTGTTGACTTATTAACTACTTAACTACCTGCTTAATTAAAGAGGGAGGTTAAAGTGGCAGAGTTAAAAATAAGCGAAAAAAACTTTTTTCTCAATACAAAAATCAAGGGATCTCAACATTTTTTCACCGAGCAATGATTTTTTCTTTTTATTGCTCTACTCTGATTTTTTCAAAAACGGATGCACCAAATTTGAAAAAATCAGATGCGTTGAAAAGAGAATTTGATTGCCTTTAAAAAGGTATCACTCGACCCCTATTCTCATTTAAGATTTTAAGTTTGGAGCTCACCCCCGTGAAGTGACAAGTTTGGTGATATGGGCAAAATCGTTCCCCCGAGATATAAAAATCGATATATATATATATATATATATATATATATATATATATATATATATATATATATATATATATATATATATATATATATATATATATATATATATATATATATATATATATATATATATATATATATATATATATATATATATATATATATATATATATATATATATATATATATATACAGGGTGATTCATGAGGAAATGTCAATACTTCAGGTACATATTCAGGACCAAAAAATTAACATAAAAGTCTATATAAATAAGTGTCCGCAAGGCCTTAGTTCTCGAGATACAGGGTGTTAAAGTTTTTATTTAATTTTCCTATTTTTTAAATAAAATCTATGATAATGTAAATAATGGAGTGAAAATTGATATACGGGGGTTTTTCGGTATGACAAATTCGAATCTTATATTAGTATTGCTCTTATTTGTAGGGGGTGCCACCTACATGTCTTTCTACTCCTTCGAACAATCACAACTTTTTGGTACAGTCTTGTATTACATTTTTGAGCAAAACAAATTATTCCCATTTCTACGTCAAAAAGGTATACCTGTTAAAAGTGGATACGAGCAACCGTTTTCGAGATATTTGGATTTAAAACAATTTCGGCGCATGTAATTTTTTATCGCAAAATTTTAAATGTTTGTAATTTTGTCCAAATTTAAACGCATCTTGGCACAGAAGCTTTGAAATGAAAGACTAACACATTTTTTTGAGGTGTGTATTCAGTGCCTCAGACATAAACTAAACAAAAGGTATTTAATTTTTATTAAAATTGTTATTATTAAGTTGTTTTTAATAAAATCTAGGTTACGTTTTATAATTTTCAAAAATTCCACCATCTGCTTCTAAGCACAGGTCAGCTCTATGGTGTATAGCTCGGGTTGCTCTGTGGATACATTCGGGCGCATTTCTTAGTGTTTGTGCTGGGTTTGTTATCCGATCCAATAATGCTTCTCTTGTATTTACTTTAGTGGAATATACCAGTGATTTGAACCATCCCCAAAGACAATAATCCAAAGGATTAAGGTCTGGCGATCTAGGTGGCCAATTAAACGGACCTCCCCGACCAATCCATCGGTTTGGAAAGTTTTGGTTTAAAAAATCTCTTACAAGTAAACTGTAGTGTGCAGGGGCTCCATCATGCTGCAAATACATGTTTTGTCTTACATTAAGGGGAACATCTTCTAATAGATTTCGCAAGTGATTTTCAAGAAAGTTTAAATATTTTTCTCCTGTAAGACTACCGTCGATTATAAATGGACCAATTAAATGACCATTTAACATTCCACACCACACATTAATGCTAAATTTATGTTGGAAATTATGTTCTACTGTAGCGTGAGGATCATCGGTGTTCATTGTGAAGATTATTTATACCATCACACGTGAACTGTGCTTCATCAGTGAACAAACCTATACAACCTTCGATCTTCATTAATCCAGTTACAGAATTGCATTCTCAACTCAAAATCACCCTCCTGCAAATGTTGAACCCGTTGTAAATGAAATAGGTATAAACAATTGATGTGAAGATTTCTCCAAGCAGATGATTGTGTAATTTGATAAGTATCTGCAATCCGTCTAGTGCTTATGCTTGGATCATTTTCGACGGCATTGAGTATAACCTCTTTTACTTCAACGTTGGGTCCCGATTCCCTTTCAGATACAATTTTCGCACTTGGAATCATCCCAGATTCTCCAGCAGTAGTAAAAACTTGTTGAAAAACTCTTCTATCTGGCACCATTCTATCTGGAAAACGACGCTGGTACTCCGCGACTGCTTGAATTGCGACCCCATTGCAAAAGCCATAGACGAATATCATATCTGCATATTCACGATGCGAGAATATCACAGGCATAATGACGTATTTAGATCTAAAGTTTCTTAAATGATTATTGTCAGATAATAAAAGTTATGAACAGAAATTGACAGTGACAAAATTTGATCTTATTATTAACTGACATTACTATTGCTAAGTAACAGGAAAAACGATGAGAACACCAACCAGCAGTTGTTCGGTCAGGCAAGGCACACTTCTATTTTTTTACAATACATGCATACTTTATGTGAATTTGATAAAAGAAATCACATGCGCCGAAACTGTTTTAAATCCAAATATCTCGAAAACGGTTGCTCGTATCCACTTTTAACAGGTATACCTTTTTGACGTAGAAATGGGAATAATTTGTTTTGCTCAAAAATTGTAATACAAGACTGTACCAAAAAGTTGTGATTGTTTGAAGAAGTAGAAAGACATGTAGGTGGCGCCCCCTACAAGTAAGAGCAATACTAATATTAGATTCGAATTTGTCATACCAAAAAACCCCCATATATCAATTTTCACTCCATTATTTACGTTATCATAGATTTTATTTAAAAAAAATAGGAAAATTAAATAAAAACATTAACAATTTGTATCTCGAGAACTAAGAACTTGCGGACATTTATTTATTATAGACTTTTATGATTATTTTTTGGTCCTGAATATGTACCTGAAGTATTGACATTTCCTCATGAATCACCCTGTATATATATATATATATATATATATATATATATATATATATATATATATATATATATATATATATATTTATAAAAATATTATTTGAAGGCCAAATAGGGACACTGCATCGACAATCTTCTGCAATAAATAATATTAAAATTCCATTCCAATCTCCTGCAAGTAATAACAATTCAAATTGGTCTATGATAAGCCAACCCACTTCTCATCACTTGAGTTCACGTAATGAAGCAGATGAAGCCCATTCATCTTTAAGCACTCATTATACTAATTTTAGTACGTAGTATATATAATAAAATATATCTTTCATGCGTGTTTTAAGTCTCCTATACGTATATTTATCTAAGTACGCATAAAATTTTCTTACCTTCATATATTCGCGCATTTTCATTATTATATCTTCACAGGTATCCATGACAATGCTGCTAATTGCTAATTGTTTGTGGTGCAATTATTGTTGAGAATTTTAAATCTTCCAAGATTCACCCAGTGGCTGGAAATTGTAGTGTTTTTCACAACATTTGGTAAGGTGAGATTGACCTCCTAATAGTTGTTTCTTGTTTTTTAATTACCGAACTAACTGTTTCAAGTAAATATTCAAAAGTTTCATTGTCCATACGCAAGACATTTCGATAATTATTTGGTTTTATTATATTTTAAGTTGACCAACTAATTTTTGTGTGTATATTGAGAACACTTTTTAAACCCTTCTTTTGCATTACTTTCTACGTTTCTTTTTTTCCTGTTCAAGACTTGATTTTTGTGCAATATTTAAGGATAATTAGTTTTTCAGTAATATTTTTTTAACATTTCACCAGGCCTTCATTTTCTTCTGCCATATTGGATTTTACCAGGCCATCCCCATATGACCCTTAATTTTTGACCAAAATTTAATAATAATAATAATAATAATAATAAACATGCTTTATTGTCGGAAATATACAATATTTGTTGACAAAGCAAACCTAAATACTATATTAAAAATTTAAATGAATATTGAACATTCGTAGTTGCAAAATATACAATATTAAACAGTAAAAAATAAAAATAAAAATCAAACTACAAATAAATACATAATCCAGGCGGAAAGAGGGCTATGGGGGCTTCTAAAAATATGAAACAGATGGAAGAGAGAGACACACAGCCTTTCACAGCCTTTCACAATCAATTAACAGTCACACAACTCTACAATATACAACCTCACAACAAAATTAAAAAATATATAAACAATATGTCCACTATTTAAAATACATTACAATAATGAAAGAAAACAAAAGATTAATAAATATCACAGTAGTCAGCACAGAGAGGTCTATATTATGAGTCGCTGTAAAATTCTGCCAAACTAGGCTTTTTCTTTTAGAAATAATGATACCGACTTCCTAAATCCTATCTGTGTATTAGACTCCTTTATCGCATTCGGTAAATGATTAAACACCTTAATACTTTCGTATATTAGAGAGTTCTTAGTTACGGCGCTCCTTGGAATTGGCAATGGAAGAAAGTATTTCGCGTGTTGTGACGATTTTGCAGAGGAACATTAAATCTATACTTCTTAAAAACTAGACACACAGTTTCCAGAATAAATAAACATGGTAACGTTAAAATACCATGTTTAACAAACAGGGGTTTGCAGGGTTCTCGCATTTTTGCCATAGACATATATCTCACTGCTCTCTTTTGAAGTACAAATGTGGAGTGAAACATGTATTGGCTGCAGGCTCCCCAGAATGCTATGCCGTACCTCAAATGACTCTCAACAAGTGAGAGATAGGCAGCTCTCGAAACTGATTGTCCCAGCTCGTTCGATATAACCTTGACTGCATAGCATCCCCTTGCGACCTTCTCATTAAGCAGTTTGATGTGGTTCTGGAACTTAAGTCTTTCGTCAATAAATACACCCAGGAATTTTATAGATTCCCTCCTCTGAACATCACCGCTGCTCATAGGAATAACATCGATGTTACACCCAAAACTCAGAACATTTGTTTTGTCGATGTTGAGACAAAGAAGGTTGGATGCACACCACTCGCCTACCCTTTGAATGTCGACAGACACAACCTCTTCTAACACATCCGGCCTTCTGTGGGACCATAAGATTGTAGTGTCATCCGCGAAAACAGTAAAATGACCCTGAATATTGAGTGTAGTGAGATCATTAATGTACAGAAGAAACAATACTGGGCCAAGGACTGATCCCTGTGGTACACCATGATCCATACTCTGCGCCCTTGAGGTTCCATCACCCGTTTTTACGATTTGCGATCTCCCTGTAAGATATGATTGAAACCAATCCAGCGCAATCCCCCTAAAGCCATACCTATTAAAGTTTTTGCAGCAATATTCTGTGATTTACACAATCAAAAGCTTTTGAGAAATCACAGAATATCGCTGCGGCCACATCACCTGAATTTAGCCTCATGTAAAGGTCTTCTAGAAAGGCAAAAATAGCATCTCCCGTACCCCTAGCTTCCTGAAAGCCATACTGACATTTTTCCAAAATATTATGTTTTTTCATAAAACTGATCATTCTTTCTTTAACGAGTCTTTCAATGACCTTGGATAGTGAAGGAAGCAACGAAATTGGACGGTAACTTTTAGGATCGTCCAAATCTCCACCCTTATACAAAGGTTTCACTACCGCAGTTTTTAAAGTAGAAGGAAATCTGCCAGAATCAAATGAAATATTAATACAGTTAGCCAAAACAGTTAGTGCCTCTCCAGGCAGACTTTCAAGAACTCTCACCGATAGTTCGTCGATACCAGAGGATTGTTTATTTTTTATTTCAGAAACAATGCGCCCCAACTCCCTGACATCGGTATGACGCATACAAAAAGACTCCGGCATGGAAACATCATGAAGATAGGACAACGGGTCTGTATTGGTTTTTAGGTTTTTTGTAAGTTGTTCGGCTACAGAACAATAAAAGTTATTTAGGATATCTACATCAATCGCAACATTTTTCACGTTAACTGCATTTCCTCTTAAGTCATTGATAATATTCCAGTTTTCCCTTGCCCTATTGTGCGCTCTTTCAATTCTATTTTTGTAGTACATTTCTTTGGCAGCTTTTATTACTCGCCGATAAGTACTCCTGTATTTATTAAAGTAACTATGAAAATGAAGGTTGGTTGTATATTTTCTTAGGTTATGTAAAACTCTAAGGTTGGTTGACGAAGTTTTTATCCCAGAGGTAATCCATAGTTTTTTAGAATTTTCTTTAATTTTACATATAGGAAAACTTTTTTCAAATATTTCTTTAACAAGATTATTAAAATTATCTAAATAGTTCGGAAAGTTTAAAATAGACTGCCAGTCTGCGTGTTGACTATACCTCCTAAACTTGGTGAAGTTAGATGCACTATATATCCTTCCTACTCTAAAATTCTTCGTTTTTCGGGTTTTATTTAACTTAATTTTTACAAGAACAGATTCATGATCTGACAGTTCAGCTGGGATTACAGACACTGTTGTTTGGGCATTCTGACCAAAATGTAAACAAAAACAAAATTACAAAAATAATCAATAAGGGTGCGATTTGAAAGTAGTTTTTAACTATTCCGCAAACTGTCAGACGGACTGAAGGAATTGAAAAAAATATGTTTTTTGGCATTTATTTAATTTGTCTGCAAAATTACTGGTAAACGGAATAGTTTTTAAGTAATAATTTTTTTAACATTTCACTAAAACGTGTTTTGTCATATTGGATTTTTACCAAAATGTTACCAGGTCATTCCCATATAACCCTTAATTTTTGACCAAAATTTAAAGTTAATGGGATAAGTACTTTTTTAGCTATATCACGTACAGACAGACCGACGGAAGTAAGAAAACATGTTTATACTTCCCTCGTAAAAGATAAGTATTGTAATCGTAACAAAAACAGCCTCCAGGATTTTTTCAGATTTTTACGTTTCAGGGTACCTAGGTGCCGAAAAACATGTTTCCTTAATTCCGCCGGTCTGTCTATCGTTTTGTCTATTCGCGGCATATCTACAAAGAAACTTACCCAATTGGCTTCAAATTCTGGTCAAAAATTAATGGTTATATGGGGATGACCTGGTAACATTTTCCAAAAGTAAAATCCAATTATACCCCCGGTATAAAAAATTACATTTTTGATAATGCGAACCTTATTTATTTTTCAAGCAAAAACTTTTATCAGGAGTGACTTTTTATCGTATCTTTCGTTTCTTAGTCCATTAGACCTGTTGTACAGTCCATCCGGGGACATACAGTATATTGTCAAATTTTACTGTCAATATAGATTGACAATTAAGAAATCATGGTTCTTGGGAATAGACCTGTCAAATTGGAATTACTATCCGACGTTTCGCCTTCTATTGCACGAGGCATCTTCAGGGATCTTTACTCCACGAGATCCGAACACTGAATAAGCTCGAAGAGATTCAGGCGGGCTTTTATACCCGACTTGTGCTCGCCGAACCGTGACCCTGTGTTAAGATCGGTTTCCACGTGTGATGTACTTGTGTGAACTTTTCGTTTATAAAAACCTGGAACCGATGCTAGAACCTTGGTTTCTTTTACATTTATGAAATGGCCAGTGTTATGCTGGTGTTCAGCTACAGCAGATTGAACAATTTGTTTCTTTTTAATACATCGTTCATGTTCCTTAGGTCTAGTTGATATTGAGCGTCCTGTTTCTCCCACATACACTTCTCTACAGGAGCAAGGAATTTTATATACTCCTTCTGTTTCGAAAGGTACAAGATCTTTCGCTAATTTCCAAAGAGCCATAAATGTTCAACCATACATCCTAGGACAAAATAAATGTTTTTTTCGTTTTTTATGGCATCAAATAAGTACGTAAACGAAGTTTTAGCAAAATCGATTTTCCAAAAAAAGTTCGAAAATTTTGCATGTATGTATGGATTTCCTAGATAAAATTTTGACGGAGAAATTTCTTTGCAACATGCTATGATAATATGTGGTTTTATAGGTGTTTTGAGCTGAGAAATTCATTAAACGCATTATTATTGACGAGGGATTAATATTTCTCAAGATATGACTAAATTTTCACAAAAATATATACAAATTTGAAAATTCGCTAATTTCTAGACAGCAATAAATGTTCAACCATACATTTTGGGACAAAATAAATGTTTTTTTCGTTTTTTATGGCATCAAACTAGTGCATAAACGAAGTTTACGCAAAATCGATTTTCCAAAAAAAGTTCGAAAATTTTGCATGTATATATGTATGGATTTTTTAAGCAAAATTTTCTTATGTGTTTTGAAGATTGTACGTATGTTGGACCGCTGAAGTAATCGTCCTATTTTGTCTGTAGTGCCATGTATGTAGAGAAGAACAACACTACCTAATGGTGGCCCTTTATCATTCTCCTTTGGCGGAGTTGGTTTACTATGTCTTTTAATTGAACGCGTAATATCTTCAGTGCAATAGCCATTCCCTCTGAGAGCTTCGGTCAGTTCCGATGTTTCCGATGTTAAAGAATCTTGATCAGAAATCGAAATAGCTCTGAATACTAGTGAGTTAATAACCGATTTCTTTTGTGCTGGATGGTGATGAGATTTTGCGTTTAAGTATCTGTTTGTATGCGTCGGTTTTCTATTCACAGAATGTCCTAATGTATCATTTTCCTTCCTTTGAACACATACACCTAGAAAGGGAATTGTTCTATTAGATTCAATTTCCATCGTGAATTTGATATTATGATGGTGCTGATTAAGGTGGTTCAGAAATATGAGGAGATTATCCTGTCCATGAGGCCAAACATCAAAAGTATCATCTACATATCTAAACCAGTGCTTCGGTTTTGGTGTAGCGGATGTTAGAGCAATATCCTCAAAGGCTTCCATAAAGATATTCGCTACCACAGGTGATAGAGGGGATCCCATAGCTGCCCCTGAAGTTTGCTCATAAAAAGTTCCTTGAAAAATGAAATAAGTAGATGTAAGACAAGCTTCCACTGGATCTATTAAGTTCTTATCAAGATTATTGTTATTCTTATCAAGATTATTGTTATCCAGTATGTCTGAAGCTCTCAGATACTCATACACTGAAGATATTACGCGTTCAATTAAAAGACATAGTAAACCAATTCCGCCAAAGGAGAATAATAAAGAGCCACCATTAGGTAGTGTTGTTCTTCCCTACATACATGATACTACAGACAAAATAGGACGATTACTTCGGCGGGCCAACATACGTACAGTTGGTTCGGAAAAAAATGAATACGATTTTTAGAGCGGTTTTTATTTTTTTACGAAAATGAGCAGTGTATATCTTGTCAAATATTTAATGGTTATGGTGAATGTCAACATGGATGTATGATATGGATGTAAACATTATGAATTTGTAATCATTCATGCATAATAACTTATTACGATATGTAGCTTCTTACGGAAATAGGTATAGTTTTTTTAGATTCATTTATTTAAGTTAACAATACAAATAAGGGAAACAAATTAAATTACTTAAATTAATATTTGGTCATGTATCCATCAGCATCTATGATTGCTTGCAGTCTTCTATCCATCTGCATGAAACCTGGCAAAAAGTCCTCTCTTACAGACAATTCTTCCCAAACTTCTTGGATAGAATTCCACAACTCTTCAGCATCTCTTGGCATAAAATCTCTTTGATATAGCCGTCTTGTTATGACCCCCCACACATTCTCTATTGGGTTAGCATCTGGGCTATAACTTGGCCATTGTAGCACTTCAATATTGTTGGCCCTAAACCATTGCGTGGCAATGTTTGACGTGTGCACAGGACAATTATCCTGCTGATAAATGAAATTATCTTCGGGATATAAAAGTAGCACACTGGGCCGCATCACATTTTCCAGTATATCCACATATGTTTGGCCTACAAATCTTCCGTTAATTCGCCATGCCACACCCATCCCTCTTGATGAAATCCACCCTCAGACGTTAACGCTAAAATGACCCGCAGCTCGAAAATGGTTCACGTAGTTTGGGTCAAATCTTGAGTTATTTGGCCTGTACACTTTAATTTTGCCCTGTTTGCAAGATTGAAAAATCTTCTCGTCACTAAAAATTACACGGTCCCAAAAATTTTGGCCGCGGTTCACGTGATTTAAGGCGAACAGAAGACGAGCTTGTCTTTGTTCTACGGTCAGCTCCGTTTTGTTTGCCGCCACTCTGCTGTTTAAAGCAGAATCTTGCAGTCTTTGCCACGTTGTGGTTTTTCGGCCAGGAAATCCAGATAGGATTCGGGCTTCCTTTGCAGTACGGAATGGATTCTCTTCTAAAGCTCCTAAAAGAGCTCGATCTTGATCTGCAGTGCTGATCTTTGGCCTTCCCAAACCCTCCTTCCTTTTTAAAGACTTTTCATCCCTCCACCTTCTACTAATTCTATATACGGTTGCTCTACCAATATTAAAATGTTGGGCAACTACTGTGAGGGACCAACCATCTTCCAACTTGGAAATTATTCGCGCCTTTAGTTCAACAGAAGTATGAGGAGGCATTTTTTAAAAATCTTTAGATTTTTACATGACAAGTTGTCAAAAAATCTTGACAACAAATAGTCGTAAATATGACTCATTATCCTAACCTGATGTGACATAATTGAAGAACACTGCCCAAACTTATTTAAGTGCTTTTTTGCCGTATTCATTTTTTTCCGAACCAACTGTACAATCTTCAATACACATAAGAAGATTGGACAATGCTTGCGATCCGCGAAAGATCTTGTACCTTTCCAAACAGAAGGAGTATATAAAATTCCTTGCTCCTGTGGAGAAGTGTATGTGGGAGAAACAGGACGCTCAATATCAACTAGACTTAAGGAACATGAACGATGTATTAAAAAGAAACAAATTGTTCAATCTGCTGTAGCTGAACACCAGAATAACACTGGCCATTTCATAAATGTAAAAGAAACCAAGGTTCTAGCATCGGTTCCAGGTTTTTATAAACGAAAAGTTAGAGAAGCTATTGAAATATTTAAACTTATTAAAACAAAGCCGTGAAAGCTTCCGTTCTATGATAGATTGACAATATTTCAGAAATCATGGTTCTTGAGATTAGACCGTGTCAAATTGGAATTACTATCCGACGTTTCGCCTTCGATTGCACGAGGCATCTTCAGGGATCTTTACTCCACGAGATCTGAACACTGAATGAGCTGGGAGAGATTCAGGCGGGCTTTTATACACGATTTGTGGTCGCCGAACCGTGACCCCGTGTTAAAATCGGTTTCCGCGAGTGATGTAGACCATAACTCGAATCTCTATTCAAATGTTTAAAAATTTCAATAGATTCCGTAATTTTTCGTTTATAAAATCCTGGAACCGATACTAGAACCTTGGTTTCCTTTACATTTATAATATGGCCAGTGGTATGCTGATGTTCAGCTACAGCAGAGTGATCAATTTGATTCTTTTTAATAATCGTTCATGTTCCTTAAGCCTAGTTGATATTGAGCGTCCTGTTTTCCCACATACTCTTCTTCACAGGAAGAAGGAATTTAATATACTCCTTCTGTTTGAAAAGGCAAGCATTGTCCAATCTCTTTATACGTGTCGAAAATTCTACGTATGTTGGACATAATCGTCCTATTTTGTCTATAGTGCTATGTATTTAGGAAAGAACAACAGTACCTAACGGTGGCTCCTTATCATTCTCCTTTTGCGGAGTTAGATTACTATATATTTTAATTAAACGCGTAATATCTTCAGTGCAATAGCTATTTTCTCTCAGAGCTTCGGTCAGTTTCGATGTTTCCGATGTTGGAGAATCTTGATCAGAAATCGAAATGGCTTTAAATACTATTGAGTTAACAACCGATTTCTTCTGTGCTGAATTGTGGTCTAAATTTACATATAAGTATCTATTTGTATGCGTCGGTTTTCTATACACAGAATGTCCATTTTGCTTCCTTTGAACACATACATCTACATAGGAAATCGTTCCATTAGATTCAATTTTCATTGTGAACTTGATATTATAATGTTGTTGATTAAGTTGGACCAGAAATATGAAAAACAACAAACAGAATCATATCTGAACCAGTGTTTTGGTGGAACAAATGTTATAGCAATATCTTCAAAGACTTCCATAAAGATATTCTCTACAACAGGTGATAGAGGAGATCCCATAGCTGCCCCCGAAAGTTTGTTCATAAAAAGTTCCTTAAAAAATGAAATAAGTAGCTGTAAGACAAGCAAGCTTACACTAGGTCCATTAAGTTCCTATCAAGATTATTATGAACCACTAGGTCTGATATAATGGAAATTGAGTCGTTGACAGGAATATTTGTGTATAGTGATTCTACATCGAAACTGACCAAAATATCTTCGGGATCCAACTGGATTGCCTTAAGTTTTTCCACGAAATGTGAAGAGTTTTTTTGTAAAAGAATCTCTTTCTCCAGTAAGTGGAATAAGAAAATTTGAAAGATATTTATCTAGTTTGTATGTGGCCGTGTCTATTGCACTGACGATAGGTCGAAGTGATACATTGTTCTTGTGTATCTTGGGAAGAGCGTAGAACTTGGGAATCTTGGAGCGTCTTGGTTTTAATGATTTTTTCACCGCTGTTGGTAGATTGGATGCGTTAATCATATTGGTGATGCCTCTTTCTATTCTACTTGTAGAGTCTGTCTGCATAATCTTATAGGTGTTGTTATCCAAAAGTTGTCTTTCCATGTATTCCGTTCTGTTCATATCGGCTGTAGTGTTGCCTTTATCTGCTGGAAGGACCAGAATGTTTGTATCTTCATTTAAGGTCTTCATCGCAGTTTTTTCGGCTATGGAGAGATTCTAGTTTTTAATGATCTTCGCTGTCTCATATCTGACTTCATCAGCTTGCTCCACTGGAAATCTTCTGATTGCTGCCTCAACGGAGGATACTATATCTTCTACGAGATTACTCCTCGGTGCTTTTGCGAAATTTTGGCCTTTGGAAAGGGCGGACTGTTCTGCTTCGGTTAACGGCTTCGATGACAAGTTGATAACTGTATTCTGCGGAGGTTCCACTGGATTTTTTCTGTTTAAAAGTGCTTCAAACTTCTTTTGTAGCTTAAGTGTAACTTCTTGACGGATTTTTCCTTCCTTAGTGTTAGTGATGTTGCCCAAAGTTGTAAATATGATTCTTTCAAGTCTAAAAGCTAATTTCAGGTGAATTTGTTTGGCCTCATTGACAGTATAATCTCCTTATATTTCTGCACCACCTTAATCAACAACATAAGAATATCAAGTTCGCAATGGAAATTGAATCTAATGGAACGATTTTCTTTCTAGATGTATGTGATCAAAGGAAGCAAAATGGTACATTAGGACTATGTGTAGGAAACCGACGCATACCAATAGATACTTAAATGCAAATTCCCACCACCATCCAACACAAAAGAAATCGGTTATTAACTCACTAGTATTTAGAACCATTTCGATTTCTGATCAAGATTCTTTAACATCGGAAACATCGAAACTGACCGAAGCTCTGAGAGGGAATGGCTATCGCACTGAAGATATTACGCGTTCATTTAAAAGATATAGTAATCGAACTCCGCGAAAGGAGAGTGATAAAGAGCCACCATTAGGTAGTGTTGTTCTTCCCCACGTACATGGCACTACAGACAAAATAGGACCATTACTTCGGCGGTCCAACATACGAACAATCTTCAATATGCATAAGAAGATTGGACAATTCTTGCGATCCCCGAAAGATATTCTACTTTTTCAAACAGAAGGAGCATATAAAACTTCTTGCTCCTGTGGAGAAAACATGACGCTCAAGATCAACTAGACTTAAGGAACATAAACGATGTATTAAAACGAGACAAATTATTCAGTCTGCTGTAGCTGAACACCAGCATAACACTGGCCATATTATAAATATTAAGGAGACCACGGTTCTAGAATCGGTTCCAGGCTTTTATAAACGAAAAATTAGGGAATCCATTGAAAGAGAAATGGGTTACGGTCTACATCACACGTGGAAACCGATCTTAACAGGGTCACAGTTCAGCGAGCACAAGTCGGGTATAAAAAGAAGATCCCTCGTCCAATCGAAGCGAAACGTCGGATAGTAATTCCAAGTTGACGCGGTTTAATCCCAAGAACAATTATTTTTTAATTGACCAAAGCTGTTCTATTGAAAATATTTATTGATGGTCCAGGGGCTTTAAAGGAGAAAATTTAATATATCTTAATTTTGCGTTGCAGTGTATGTATTGTAACAGTTATGCATACATATCATTAAACTAATCCCAACCTATCTGTAGCGCGATTTTTCTGACATTTAAAATATGTAATCCCAGCCAACATTTAATTGGCATGGCGAAGAAGTAGTGCCAGTTTTTGCACCTGATTTTATAAATACAAATCTACGTAAACTCTGGGTAACAACTTATTATAAAGTTACGCACTTAGCTAGACCACCGTGTGATTTCCTTTGCAAAATCTATAAAACCGATTTAAAAACTAAATTTATTGCCAACCGGAAAATGTTGTATGAATGAATTAGTTGAAAAACCAACCATCGATCTGTTTATATGTGGCCATAGAAAGCGCCTGGTAACATCAACAGTAACAGGTTTTCGTAACTGTAATATACATAGTGGCCAAATAAGGGTGGCGCCGTAAGGAATTTTTTTTCATAACTGATGTCATGACTTTTTCCTTATAGAAACTAGTTGACAGTAAGAATTTAAATAAAATTTAAGTATGTTGTTGCTTGGCTTGAGACAAATAAAGTCACATTTATACGAGGTGAATCAGAAATGGTAGTTACATCTAATCGAATCTTATAACAAAAGGTCGGTAAATTTCCTGGTTATAATTGTTTTCCATTTGTTAGGAATAGTAAAGTGTGACCTAATTTAGTTCAGTACATGGTCATAGTATATATGTGTTACATATATTCTGTCTGTTTAAACATTAAAACACACTTGACCTTTGAGCATATTTTAAAATAAATTCAATAAGTAACAGATTTTTTAAAATATTTTATTAGGAAGCTATTTTGTTCTGCTACCTTGGATTCATACCAAAATGTTACCAGTTCATTCTTATGCAACACTTGATTTATGTATAAAATTTGAGGTAAATTGGATAGTTAGTTTTTTTAGTAATAATTTTTTTAACATTGTTCCGCCATATGAGATTTTTACCAAAATATTACCAGGTCATCGCCAAGAGATCATTAATTTTTGACTAAAATCTGAAGTCAAACTGGTAATTGATAAAACATATTTTTTGGCATCTAGTGACACTAAAACGTGAGGATATGTAAAACCTGAGAGGATGATTTTTTCACGATTAAAAAAATTTTATTTGGCCGCCATTTTGATCCTCCATCTTGAATTAGTAACACAGTTTCACTAATTAATCCTTATACCACTATTAGTCATCAGTCCATTAAGTACTTTTCCAAGACGAATTTTTAAATATTTTATTACGCCGCCATTCTGTTCCGCCATTTTGGATTCGTGCCAAAATTTTACCAGCTGATTCTAACATAATACTTGATGTTTGTTCAAAATTTGAGATACATTGGATAAGTATTTATTTTCAGTGATGGCTCGTGGTGAATAATTTTGGGAGGTCAATAACGAATTTAAAAATAGGCATACTTAAAATAAAAATAAAATTGAGCTTTAAATTCTCTTGAAGTTCAGGTCCACTCTTCGTTCTTTACAATTGGAAAAATGCTGAATGACACGTTCGTTAAAATTGCACGCACATTCCTTTTATAAACAATTTCTCGATACTTAAAATTGCTAAAGCGGATAGTCTATCTTGGCCCAACTCCTCAACAAAATTTATAAGCCCTCGAAAAACTCCTGGATTTTCAGACAAAGACGTTTCATCATGGTCACATAGTGCCAGCTCGAATGCCCCACAAAATTTTAAACAATCTATAATTTTTTGGATACATTTTTATTAAAATCTCTAAGGGATTTTCTGTAAGCTGTATCTAGGTGAGTGCGAATATCAACACTTCCGACCATAGCGTAGTTCACCGAACATTTCATGTGATCTGCAGAAAACCCATGTTTTTTAATTTTTTCTTTTAAGTGTTTTAAGCCTTTAACACCGGTTTTGCACCATAATGAGTCCGACAAGTCCTTAGAAAACAACAAACAAACATAACAGTAAAATGAGTTAGAGACTTCACAACCACAGATCCAGTTAGCTAAATCGTACATACTTTTGCGAAAGTTTTGATGAACCTCTTTATTTTTGTCTTTACTAGTTTGTCATATACTAAGTTCTGGCAAATTGCGACCACTTACCTTTGGTGATTTTCTCAAAATTAAGTTCGTTAGCACTCTTTAGTTGTTTAATTTTTTGCACTACCGACATTTTATTTCATCTACATTCACAACTCAAACATAGACCACCTTGAAATTGGTTATTTTTGCAAAATTAGGTTCGTAAGCACTTTTAAGTTGTTTATTTTTTTGCACTAGTCACTACCAACGTGTTATTTCCTGTATATTTCCAACTCACACATGGATCATAAAAAAATACATATTACAAAAAACAGTATATAAATCAATTTTCATCGATTAAAAACGTCCGAAACAATATCGAGTTTGAATATCCGCGTGACCTCTGAACAATTGAACTTCCACATGCCGACGTGATGCCGCGACCGATCGATCGAATTATGTGAAGAGACCGGCTGATGACACAAATCGCGATTTCATATTCCATTTGCTATCACGTTCGGCTGCCGCTCGGTAGCTGTGAAATCTTCGAGAACTTTCGTCAAGCTTTAAGGTAATCAAGGCAATTCGGACTGCCCAGCCTAGCTTAGTATAGCGTATTTTATTATGCCTAAGGAACGCAACGAGGCCATTCGACGACGATGACGCGCGCGGCTAATAGTGCAGCGTATTTAACCTTTCCCAAGGTTCGCGTTTTATTACAACTATTAGGAGAGAGGGTCAAACGGATAATTTATTTTCTGAAAGATTTTTGGGTGGTCATTGACCTAATGACCCTATGTTTATTATAATTACCCCTGTTTATTTTAAACATTTCACTAGGTTGCCATTTTGTTTTGTCATATTACATTTTTACAAAAATGTTACCAGATCATCCTCATATGACTCTTAAATTTTGATCAAAATTTGAAGTCAATCGGGTAAGTAGTTTTTAAGCTATGCGGCGATCTGACAGACAGACAGACCGACAGACGGAATTGATAAAACATATTTTTTGGCATCTAGGGACGCTAAAACGTGAAGATATGAAAAACCTGAAAGGTGATTATTTTTCACGATTACAAACATTTTATTTGGCCGTCTTTTTGTTCGGCCATCTTGAATTAGTACCGCAATTTTACTAGTTTGACCAGTATACCAAAATTAGTTACGATACACAATTTGATATCAATATATTGAGCAGTTTTTTTTAGGCTGAATTTTTAAATATTTTAATAATCCGCCATTTTGTTCCGTCATCTCATCATCATCCATAACAAAATGTTATCAGTTGATTCCAACATAAGACTTGTTATGTGTGCAAAATTTGAGAAAAATTGAATAAGCAGTTTTTTAATAATTTTTTTTTTATATTTCACTATTCCGCCATTTTGTTTCGCCATATTGGATTTTTACCAAAATGTTACCAGGTCATCCCCATATGACCCTTAATTTTTGAACAAGATTTGAAGTTAATCGGGTAAGTAGTTTTTTAGCTATGCCGCGAACAGACAGGCAGACAGATATACAGACAGACCGAGGGAATTTGGTAAACATCGAATATGCCAGAATAAGACGTCGGTCTACTGAAACGTTAAAAAAAATCTTACTAAAATAATTAATTATCCAAATTATCTCAAATTTTGCTCAAAAATCAAGTGTTACATAGAAATGAACCTGGTAACATTTTGGTATGTATATAAGACAGCAAAACAAAATGGCGGCCTAAAATATTTAAAAATCAGCGTGAAAAAACTACTCATGAGATTAATTTCAAATTTTCTGCAAGCATTAAATCGGATATAGAGACAAATTTGTAAATTTGTGGTACGAATTCAAGATGGCGGATCAAGATGGCGGCCAAATTTTTTTTTAAATCAACGTAAATAAAAATCTCATTCAAATGACTTTAAATTTTGCAGAAAAATTAAATTTGGAATAAACTGGTACGAATTCAACATGAGGTAACAAAATGGCGGTGTGTGTCAATGTAAAAATTATTTATTGAATTTATTTTAAATTATGTCCAAAAATGAAGTATGGTAGTGGTGTAAACTGGTAAAATATTGGTAGAAATCCAATATGATGGAACAAATATTTGAAAAGGTAGTACATAAGTATTACTAAATGACTATGTACTAAATAAAATTCGGTCCCACTTCACTATTCCTAATAAAAGGAAAGATTTATAAAGACTGGAAGTTCCGGGTAAAGGAAATTTACCGATTTATAAAATGTTTATTACTGAAAAATTCCGAACAACACGTAGTTATACAAATAGACATTCAGGCTCATGGATTGCCCCATTCATGTATCGTCCGAAGAAGCTCTATAACGAAACATGAAACACAGTTTAAACAAGTGTAGTGGAAGTGTTTAAAATGGGGTTTATTATTACATCTTACATAATATTATTGTAATTATATTATTATAAAAACAATCTTTTTAACAAACTCTCGTTTCAATGGAATGTTTTCTTTTCTCGGATTAAACTTTAATTTATGCAACAAGAGCAGGTTTAAATCACGATTTTTCTTTGATCACATAAAAAAAATACTCTATAAATATTCAAGTCCTAACAAGTTGATATTTTTCTGCATATATTAAGTCAAGTTACAGTCAAGGCGAATAACTGTTTTAATACTTTTCTACCAGGCCCCAACACTCTAACGGGATTGGCAAGACATAATTGAAAGGATATTCAAGAAAAACGACAAAAAGAAGATCATACAAAAACTTGTACAAAATAATAACCGACGTAATAACCAAAAAGGAGTTGTTAAAAATTCATTGAACGAGTTCGGGTAGCAACCAGCGGCATTTTAAGTTTAAGGAATGGCCCAAAGAATTTTTTCAAGATTCGCGCACCTCTGTAAAACCAGTATTGGAATTAAAGGCACTTATTTTTGATCATTTTATAAATTTGCCATTTCGTTAAACCCCGAAGCCATTGATTTGAGGTATTTTTCATCCGTATTGTATAATAGAAACTAAGGTCGTAGGTACTTTAAAAATATTTGCATACATACACATGAAAGTTTTCTAATATAGTCGATTAAACTAAACAAAAAAACGGTAAATTTTCTTTACCCTCATTATGAATATTACCTTTTATTAGAAATAGTGAAGTGTGACCCAATTTAGTTTAGTACATAGTTATTTTATATTCTGTTTTTTCAAACATTTTATGGGCCGCCATTTTGTTTCATCATATTGGATTCCTACCAATATTTTACCAGTTTCTACCTACGCCACACTTGATTTTTGGGTATAATAAATCCAATAAGTGGTTTTTACATTGACATACACCGCGATTTCGTTACGTCATGTTGAATTCGTACCAGTTTATCCCTATATCACATTTTCTGCAAAATTTAAAGTCATTTGAATAAGATTTTTTTAGGTTGATTGTTTCAATTTTCTTTGGCCGCCATCTTGAATTCCTAACACAACTTTATCAATCTATCACACTTAATGCTTGCACAAAATTTGAAGGAAATCTGATGAGAAGATTTTAAGCTATGCCGCGAACTGACAGGCAGACAAACCGACAGACGGACCGACCAAATTGACAAAAACATATTTCTAGGCATCTAGGGACGCTAAAACGTGATGATATGTAAAACCTCGCTGGGTGATTTTTTTCAGATTACAAAAATTTTATTTGGCCGCCATTTTGGTCCGCCATGCTGAATTAGTACCACAGTTTTTTCATCTCTATACTACAGTTAGTTATGGCGCACAATTTGAATTCATTTCATAGTAGTTTTTTTCAGGCTGAATTTTTAAATATTTTATTAAGTCGCTATTTTGATCAAATTGGATTACATTTTTAGTAATAATTTTTTTAACATTTCACCAGGTCATCTCCATATGAGCCTTAATTTTTGACCACAATTTGAATTCAATCAAGTAAGTAGATTTTTAACTATGCCGCGAAGAAACATAACGACGGAATAGAAAAAACACGTTTTTCGTCATCTAGGGACTCTCAAAACCTAAAAATCTAAAAAATCTCGGAGGGTGATTTTATTACAATACTTCTCTTTTACGAGGGAAGTAGAAAATGAAAAATCGTTTTTCAACTTCCACGATTTTTTAAAATTTGTCATATCATCCCTTAACTTCTAGCCTCCTTAACTCTATCATTACTTCCCTCGCAAAAGGGAAGTATTGTAATCGTGAAAAAATCACTCTCCCAGGTTTTTACAGTTCTTCACATTTTAAGGTCCAGTAGGTGGGAAAAAACACGTTTTCTCAAGTCCGTCGGTCTGCCGGCCTGTTTGAACGCGGCATAGCTCAAAAACTACTTATCCGATCGACTTCAAATTTTGGTAAAAAATCAAGGGCCATCATGGTTATATTTGGGTAAAATTTCAATATGGCAGAACAAAATGGCGGCCTAGTGAAATGTTAAAAAAATTATTACTAATAAACTGATTATCCAATTTACCTAAAAGTTTGCACAATAATCAAATATTACGTAGAAATTATCTGGCAGAATTTTGTTACGAATCCAAGATGGCGAAACAAAATAACGGTCTGGTGAAATGTTAAAAAACCATTACTAAAAAACTGCTTAACCAATTTGCCTGAAATTAATACGAATTACGAATCCAAAATGGTGATACAAAATGACGGCTTAATAAAATATTTAAAAAATCAGCATGAAAAAAGTAATTGCTAGATTGATTTCAAACTTTGTGCTAGAATTAAGTGTAAAAATGATAAGATTTACTTCTAATAATTCTCAAAAAATACTCCCAAAAATGCCTAGTTTAAAATTTTGAACTTTCTTAGTATAATAAAGAAGTATCAGATTCTTTGGTATACAAATTTTAGCTAGAGATTTGGTAACTAATAATATATACGCACTACAATTCGCGGGAACCGAACGACAATCAATACATCAAAAATCAATAATAAAAAACGAAGAAGAAATGAAAATTTATTGTTACATTGGACTTTATGTCCCTAAAAAACCCAACAACCATAAATTGATTTTTTTTAATCTGTTAAATTTCCAAAGATTTTTTTTTAATGAAGCACCCGATATATACAGTTTTTTGAACTCTTTACCTCCTTTTCAGCTTTTGAAATAAGATCTTGGCGGTGTTTCAAAATATAGTTAAAAATTCTGTATAGTGAATTAAAATGCCGGTTTTACTAATTCGAAAAAATGTCTTAAATAAATATATAAATATAAATATGTTTGTCATTTATTGTGTAGAGCAATAAGGCGGTTCTGGTAATCTTTATAAAGATCACTGTCATAAATGTGTATAATAAAGTAATCAAATCTGGCAACATTACACATCAAAATTGTTTGTTTAATATCTCGATAAAGGCATTATAGCAATTGTAGTAAAGTTGTTTAAATGGGCTACAATATAATGCATATAGGTTAGCTGTTTATATGTCACGCTTATATATTTCAATTTAACCGTAGAACAATATCTTTTTGCTATTGCAGCTTTAAAAATGCAGATAATACATAATTAGATATTTTTAAAAACGATATAAACTCGACGCTTTTTTTTTTAAATGCATAAAGCTTTATTAACGTTTTTTCTTCATTTGTATTGAATTGTTTTATACAATTTTCTTTAAAAAAATCACCTGAAAAAAGAGCACTAGTCATGTGTTTTAGAAAAAAAGTTATGACATAATAAGAATTACCAATATTTACTTATTAAATAAAAAAAAAATAACTTCATTATGATTGCAGTACTTAAAAATCGGCCAAATACTTAATTTTTAAGTAAACTACTGAATATTTAAGTACTTTTGCAAAATACTGGTACTTAATACTGCAAGTAGATTTTAAAAATCAAGTTCTTAATAGGGGTTACTTTAAGTAATTTGGCTTAGTACTTATCACATCTCTGCTTGCTAATGATATTTAATTTTATTGCTTTGTATAAGATATTACTCTTGAGCTTGTATTTAATAAATATAGATTATTATTATTATTATTGTTATCGAAATTGACAATCAATTGCTCAACAAATGTTGGGTTCCAAGCCCATCCCGCATGCAAAGGAGTTGGCTGGTTTCTATTAGTTCAATGTGTTGTCCTGTAAGAATTTTCTCACTATATGGCAAGTACTGAGCAGGACTGCCTTCTGGATGTCGATAAAGGTGTTAGTGTGCAGTCATATGATTTTCAGGTTCTGTTCTAATGTTTTTGGAACTAGTTCAGTTGATGATACAATGATCGGTATCACAAAAACCTTTGGCCTTTTTTTCTTGATATTTATCCAACACGTTGTTATTGTTGGGTACAGCGACATCTACCAAATAATCTGTCTTTGTTTCCTTATTTATCCACAACAGGCCAAGTACAGTGGCCGACAAAAAATATTGTTTTGTTGTAACACAAATCAGAATAGCATAATCTAATAGAATGGACATATCCAAATACGAAAATGGTAAATAGAAAGTTGCAGCACATAGGGTTTTCTTGTTAGAGTTGTAGAACCATACAGAATGTTCGATACTTAATATCTATAGAAAAAATGATTTCAGAAAATTCTTAACCCTGTTTATTGACTATGTTTACAGTTTTCGCCTTTTAAACATACCATACAGTTAAGAGAAAAGTAAACGAGAAAAGTATTAACTTAAAACACTAATTGAAATTTATTTACTATTTATACTACTATCTTCTCTCTTCAAAAACCAACAGTAGTCACCCATCATGGCTGGATCCCAACATCCTTGGTACCGAATTTCATTGTTCTAATATCTTAGTGAAATCTTTCAACCTGCTCGTCACTAACAGCTCCCAAATTTTTAGGAAAAAATGACAGATGGGAATGGAGGAAGTGAATTTTTAATCACATTCTGGCACCAAGCGCTTTATAGGCATCTAAGAGTTCATTATCTAATTGTTCATAATTTGCATCCATATTGTTGCCTAAAAATCCTCTACATTAACAAATGAATTCCACGCTCTGAGTTCCTGCCTGGTAAGCTTTTCCGTAAAATTGACATCGTCTAGCAATTTTCTGATTTGTGACCCAATAAAAATGCCTCCTTTTAATTTGGCATCACTTAACTGGGGAAAGACTTGTCTTAGGTATTTAAATCCATCACCATCTTTATTCAAAGCCTTCACAAAGTTTTTCATCAGCCCAAGTTTAATGTGAAGAGGAGGCAAAAGGACATTTTTGGGATCAACAAGAGGTATAAATTTAACATTTTGAGATCTCGGTTGAAATTCGCTTCTTTCTAGCCAAATTTTTGTTACATAATGTTGATTTATTGCACGACTGTCCCATAAACAAAGAAAACAGCAATATTTTGTAAATCCCCCCTGAAGTCCCACTAAAATCGCTATAATTTTTAAGTCCGCACATATCTGCCATTAATACATATTGTAGTTTATTTTATCCAGAATCGTGCGCACATTTTCATAATTTTCTTTCATTGCAACTGTAGGCAACTGGTATAGAGGGTTTCAAATTTCCATTATGCAATAACACAGCTTTTAAGCTATATTCAGATGAGTCTATGAATAAGCACCACTCACGGGGAGAATGTTCAATATCAAGTTACGGCATTAAACTGTCTATATCAGTACACGCGCACAACGAATTTTCCATACTGTAGAATTCAGAAAACATAGCATTTCTTTTTCTGAAATTCGTAATTTTTGTTTCTTTGGCCAAAAGGTTCCATTCCTTAAGACGGGAACCCAGAAGTTCTGACTGTTGCTTGGATAACCCCAAATCACGTACTAAATCATTTAATTCACTTTGAACAATCAAATGTGGCTCGCCGGAACTGGGACCTGTGGTAAAAGTGGGATCGGTGCACTGTTCTTCTGAGTTGCCGGATGATCCGTTATCTCCATTATCTCCCAAATCAATAGCTTGACAATTTAAAGGCGCAATCGGCACTGGCAAATTTGCATTAGGAGGATCAAGTCGTATGGCAGATTGCAAATTTGGATATTCTATATTGTGCTTTTCTTTTTTGGAATAACCTTCAGTCTTTGTCAGGCAAAAATAACAATGGTCAGAATGATTGGTGGGTTCTCGCCATACCATTGGAACTGCAAAAGGCATACTTGTTCTCTTTCCTTCATCCACTGCGCCAATGATACACTACAACTAACACAGCACACATGGGGAGCCTACCGCTTATCTTGATCCCCAATTAACACACCAAAATATTTAAAGTAGGGTTTTTTACATTTTCGAAAAATCGCCTGGCTTGTGATTTCACCAGAAATTCTCCACAAATATAACAAAATTTGTCAGGAGAAATTTTGCAACTTCGGCGCGTTTGACTCGACATTCTCGTCTTCACATACACTTGCTTATCGATACACCGCGAACCACTCAATTCGAAACTCAACAGAAGAGTGATGTTTAACGTTTATTTTATGTCTAATGTTGTAAATAACCCAGTCTAGGTAATTTTTCCGTTGTAAAATGGGCCCATTTTAGCCGCCCCACAATAAAATTGTTTACCTGCCAATATAAAAGGTTCTAATTAGGCTATTAAAAAATGGTACGTATTAGGGCTTTCCGAATATTTTTTTTATTATTGGGAGGGTATTTTTGTTGTGAAAATAATGAGCTGGCCTGTGTTAGAAAAATCTTGTCGGCCAGTGTTATTCGTCAACCGTCTGTCGGTGATAATTGTCCGTTCGTAGTACAGTTTGAAGGCACCGTTTTCAAGCACTGAACTTGGCTGGTATTTATAATACGGCACAAAGGTTTTCAAGAGCCCGTATTTATTGGCAAGTTTCTGGTGTATGATGTTACACACCTGGTTATGTCGTTGGAGGTAGTCCGTGTTTGCTAGGTAAGTGCAGCCAGATGTTATATGCTGTATAGTCTCTGATTTCTCGCTACATTTTCGACACTTATCGGATTCAACGGGCCTGTCTTTCATGATGAATTTCATGTGTTAATAACTTGGTCCTGTATTGCCATCACAAATCCTTCTGTCTCTGGGAACAGTTGTCCATCCTTCAACCACCTGTTGGATGCTTCCTTATCTATGTGTGGCTGATTCAAGTCATTGTGATGATGATTATTATTATTATTATATGTATGTATACCAAAATTTAAAATTCTTTTTATTAGCTGGTTATAACTTTTCCGATAATTAACGGTGTAGACAGCATAATTCAATTAGAAATGACAACTTCAACATCAATTTCGCCTATCTTTCTAAAATTCTACGCCGTAATTGTTCCTCATTTTCGGCTTGCCACCCTCCATCATACACTTTGCGGGATAACAATGCCCAAAAATCTTCAATCTGAGGTAAATTAGGGGGGTTATATTTAACGAAAGGTATGGGAGAGTTGCTCTTGCATAATGACAGCTTGCTAAGTCGGGCCAAAACATTATATCATCTCCCACGTGATGTTGGTGTACAAAATGAACTATTTTATTAAGACAGTTGTCAATATACCTTTCCGCATCCAAAGCTTCCCCCCTAACTCGACCCACATAAGGTCTGGATATCCCTCTAATCGAAATCGCACACCACACCAAAACTTTATCAGCAAATTTTGCTTTTTCCTTATATTTAACATTGTTTGGGCACTCTTCTATATTGTCCGTATAAAAACCATCCGAGTTGGCAAGGGTAAAGTATTTTTCATCGTCCAAAATAATGACTTTCTCATTTGAAAAATGTATCCGCCTAAGATTTCGACAGCATCTTGGTATCCGTGCTAATTGATTTTCGGTATATTTAGGACACTTTCGTCTTTTTCGATATTTTTATTCTTGTCAATTCCCGCCATATACTCTTTTGCTCTTCTTACCAATCCTTTCTCGCGTGAAACTTCTTGGTCTTCCACTTTTTGGAAGATTTAAACAGGGAATTCCTTCTTCACATTCGGCTATAGTACGGTAAATACTTCTGCGTGAAATATTTTGGTTTTGAAAAATGCGAACTATTTCAGCCTTAGGAATTTGCCCAACCAAATTATAAATACTTTTTCGTATTTCTAATTTATAAGACATTTTAATGCAACTGACTTTAAAAAATGACTTGTCAAACTAATGTCAAGCAAATAAACATTTTTTTGTTTCCAAAGCCATCTCGATATATTATCTTTACAACCTATTTTCAAGCCCCTCAATTTTGTGCCAAAACTTACGGGACATACGTTATACCATAAAATTCTTATTAATAAATTGTCCGATATCGGTGTAGACAGCATAATTCTCAAATGGTTCAGATCTTATTTAACCGATCGGGAGCACTCTGTTACGGTTGCGGGATCCTCGTCTGATTCATTTATCTCGTCATCTGAGGTATCCCAAGGGAGTCATCTGGGACCCTTACTCTTTATCATTTATATAAATGATATCAGTAAATGCTTCAAATTTTCGAATTATTTATTTTATGCGGATGACCTGAAGATTTATAAAGTAATACAAGATAGCGTCGATTGTCAGCAATTGCAATCAGATCTTGGTGGGATTGAACAATATTGTTCTACAAATAGTCTATATTTAAAAACTGAAAAATGTTTTACAATTAGTTTTACCCGTAATCACCAAAAAGTGGTTTTCAATTATAGTTTGAATTCAAACCAGCTTTGTAGAGAGGGCCAAGCAAGAGACTTAGTCTTCGATGATAAGATGCTTTTTGATCGACAAATTGACAATATTGTTAATAATGCGTTTAGAATGTTGGGATGCATAAACAGGCAATCGAAAGCGTTTCGAAATAATAGTACCTTACTGACCCTCTATCATGCTTATATTTTTAGTCGACTGAATTTCGCATCCTCTGTTTGGAATCCCATGTATGATGTCTATATTCAAAGAATGGAGCGCGTACAGAACAAGTTTTTAAAATCTTTGGCATTTAGGAACAACATGGCCACAGATTGCAATTATTTACGTAAAGAATTTAAACTCTTAGGCCTGGCAGATCGCAGGGTTATAAATGATATCGTTTTTCCGAAAAAAAATATTTGTTGCCAAGTCGATTCAACTGATCTTTTATCCCAAATTCCAATAGCAATTTCTTAAAGAAATCTAAGAAACACGCGTTCGTTTGTACCTCCTATGGCTCAAATTAATAGCTGTTCAAACTCTCCTATATTTAGAATGTTAAACTCCGCAAATGTTCACTGCGATAACATTGATTTGTTCTGTATGTCCTTAAAAAATATTAAAAAAGGCCGATTTTCTAAACAGGTATTAAGACATAAGTTTTTTTTCCAATATTAATTATATTGTACAATATGTTAAGTAATAGATTATAATATGTAGCTGTGTAGTTTTAGGTGTATGTTAACGATTAAATTAACATGTAAATAGTGGACACAATTTCGTGGGCTAGACCTGTATGTGTCCCAAAGAGAACTAAATAAATAAAGAAAGGTAACCAAATCATTGTAAAAATTACCTGAAAACAATTATTTCAAAAAAGAAGGAAAATAACAGACACTAGTCAAAGAGATTAAAGTAAAACTTTTTACAAAAACGGTGTAAACTTCAATCATAGATAGATACAGAATGAGAGGTACCATTTTGCACGGTATAAAATCAAATCATTACAATTTTTTAAAACTAAGCATCAGATGGATATCTTAAGCAATAATCTTGCTATTGCATTCTTTAAAGAGACTCGAATCTCTTTGTTATGCTTGATTTACTTATCACCATCTCATCGAGAGATTTCAATTCGCTCGGGCTTCCTCAAGAAAAGTGTATTTTTTCACTGAAGAGTTTTAGTAAAACATGTAAGTTTAAGATAGAAAGTTCAGTTTTTTAGGTCTACCTCGAATAGATAACCTGACGGAAATGGGAAAACACATTTTTCGGCATTTAGGGACTCTAAAACGTGAAGATCTGTAAAAGATCTGGAGGGTGATTATTTCACGATTACAATACTTCACTCTTATAAGGGCAGAGAGTTCAACGGGCGCTCAGTTTACTTTTCTCGTTATTTATTTATTGTGTTTTATCTTTAAAACAAGCTCAGATATATTTTATTGATTTCCCATTAATACCCGTCTTGAAAAATTAATGGTGTTATAGTAGACCGGTACAGGTAACCCAAGGCTTTACTGAATATTATAAATAACGCAATATATTGTTAATATTATTGGAAGCGAAACAAACGATATAGGTACACAATGGATTTACTGTAAATTAAGAATTAAGCAACACAATGGCGGATGTTTATTCCCACATAATATAGTCTGTAAAAAAAATCGAATGCAGATGCAAGTGTAGACAAAACTATCAGGTAAGTCAGTAATTTTAAGCTATAGTTAATTTCCCAACTGTTACTAATTTTAACTAAATATCAATTAGTCTGTTTAGGTGTACTGCCAGTACTGAAATTAATTTCTAATTAATTTTACGGAATATATAAAGGATCATGCATAAATCTTATGGAAAACTGGCTTGAGAGAAATTCATCGAATTTTACTTCCCTCGTAAGGAAGAAGTATTGTAATAATGAAAAAATCAGCCTCTGAGAGTTTTGCAGATCTTTTCGTTTTAGGGTCCCTAGTCCCCGAAAAAGATTCAGCCAGTTCCGCCGATCTGTCGGTCTTTATGTCTAAAAACTACCCATAAGCCCATGCCTAAGGGCGCCAATACCCAAGGGTTTATAAATTAAAATTACAAAGTATTAAAATACTTAAATCGAAAAGGTTAATCAACTCAGACCTAACAGCAGATCTAGTAGAAGCGAGAACGACGGTAATACTGGCAATGCAATATATGTTTATATTTGTTAGATTCAGGATTTTCTTGTCAAATTTTAGAGTTAGATATACATTCGTAGCCACTTCTACGATAACGCGTCAAAAATATCAGGTTACAGGTCAGAATCAAGGCAATTAATCCAAATTCGCCTTATGTGTTATGCGCCGGACATTCGCTTAACCTAGTAGGTGTCTGCCTAGAAGTTGTTTTGTTACTTCCCTCGTAAAAGGGTAGTATTGTAAACGCGAAAAAATCACCCCCGAGATTTTTTCAGATGTAAATAAAACACTTTAAACTGTTTTAGATTTTCACTTTTATTCACAACTTGTGGCATACGTTTCGCTACCACTGTAGCTTCGTCAGACAAAGGGTACCTAAATTATTACAAAAACATATTTCTAGGTAAAGGTATTTATAGCCTATTAGAGCCTTAAATAACATCTGGATGGAAATTTTTAACAAAATAGGCTCAAAAGGGGTGAATTATTCATATCTAAATGATGGTTAAAGGATAGTGGGTGTTTTTACGTTTATTAATTTCCATTGACTCTAAAAGTAACAATTTTTGACTTTTGTATTATTTCAAATTTTTCATCGAAAGCATGGTTATTATCTAATAAATGTTCAGCGTATGATGAATCTGTTTTATTTTTAATAAAACTTATTTTATGTTCTGCTAATCTCTGTTTAAAGTTCTCCCAGTCTGGTCTATATACAGTTTTGGGCGTGATTCACAGTGCAATTTATAAAGTCCGGATTTATTTTTTTTTGTTTTTGTATATTTTTTATATATATTATTATTTGTTTGTTTAAAATGCAATTGTCATGTTCTTTTTACGCAGTATAGAATCCAATCCAGGGTTGTGAATAAAAGTGAAAATCTAAAACAGTTTAAAGTGTTTTATTTACATTGTTGATAAGGGATTTTCATCAAGTAACGATCCAGTCAATCAATTTTTTTTTCAGATCTTCACGTTTCAGGGACCCTAGATGCCGAACAAATGTTTTCCCAATTCCGTCGGTCTGTCTCTCGGTCTGTTTGTTCGAGGCATAGCTATAAAACTACTAATTCGATTGACTTAGTAACTTACTTTTGGTCAAAAATTAAGGATCATATGGGGATGACTTAGTAACATGTTGGTCAAAATCCAGTATGGCGAAAAAAAATGGCGGCCTAGTGAAATGTTAAAAAATCATTACTACAAAACTGCTTATCCAATTTACCTCAAATTTCGTAGAAAAATCAAGTATTATGAAAAAATCAAATTGTAACATTTTGGTACGAATCTAAGATGGCGGCTTACTAAAATGTTTAAAAAATCAGTCTGAAAAAACTACTTAATGGATTGATTTCAAATTTTGTGCAATAATTAATGTTGGTATAGAGATGAACTGGTAAAATTTTGGTATGAATTTAAGATGGCGGAACAAAATGGCGGTCCAATAAAATGTTTTTCATCATGAAAAAATATCTTCACGTTTTATAATGCCAAAAAATATATGTTTTATCAGATTAAGATCAAATTTTGTAGAAGAATTAAGTGGGATATAGAGATAAATTTGTAAAAGTGTAAATTTAAGATGGCGGTACAAAATAACGGCAAAATAAACGAAAAAAAAATCTTCTTATTCAATTGCAGAAAAAATAAATCTGATATACATTCTGGGGTTCCTCAAGGGTCTATTTTGTCTCCCTTACTTTTCATTATTTATACTATAGATATAATAAAGTTCTCCACCTTCTGCAGAACTCAAGCTTATGCAGACGATACACAACTGTATTATTCTTTTCGTCACACAGACATTCCAGAAGCCAGTCAGAATATAAATACAGAGAAACTATCAAATCACTTTCAGAGGAACACAATCTACAACTTAACTCTGAGAAGTCTAAAGTTATTTGTTTGGGCACAAAAAATAAAAGAGATGTTTCTAAAGAAAACTTAGACTTGAAAATTAGTAATGTCCCCCTAATGTTTGTGTCTTGTGCCCGGAATTTGGGGTTGCTTATTGATGAGGATTTGAGATTCTGTGAACACGTAAAAAACACTGTTAAAAAGCATTTTGTTCCTTAAAATTAATATACAGTAATAGACATTTCTTAAACTTGAATTTAAAAAAACTGCTTTGTGAATCTCTGGTTCTCTCCAATTTTACATATTGTGATTTTTTTTATGGTTCTTGCCTTTATGAAGCAGATAAATATTGAATACAGAAAGTTCAAATCGCCTCTTGCAGACTAATTTTTAATATTCGTAAATGTGATCATATTGCCGAAAAAATCTCAGAATCCAACTGGCTTAATATGAGTAACCGTAGAACACATCATGAATTTTGTACATAAACTTTTAAATACCACCCAGAACTCTAATATTTTGCATCAGAAATTTGTTTTTCGGTGCCACGTTCATGACAGGAATATCAGGTTCAAATTTACAATGCCTCAGCATAAAACAGCCATTTTTAGAGGAGGTTTTTCGTATAATTCTATTAAATTATACAACTCTTTGCCAGACGAATTTAAGCGTTGTAATCTTAATAAATTCAAATACAAACTACGAAATCACCTATTCAATGAGCAGTTAAATAATAGGTAAGAATGTGTATCAACTGGGTACATTTTGCAGCAGTGGGGGTGTCGATGTAAGTTTTTGATTTATATAAATTCTGTTTTTAATGAACTCTTGTAATTTTTTTTGTTATAGTTTAACAATCTATCTCGGTAGAAACAAATGTAAATTGCATAAGTAATCATTATTATGACATTTAGTATGTCATTTAAGCATACAATTAATATAGATTTAGTATACTAGAGATGTTTGACGGACTCATCCTTGGTTGAGTGGCAGTAGCCAAAAGGCTAGACTTCGCCGGGATGTGTTCTACTTCCATCTCTTATAAAACTTCTCTTATACATAGTTTCTTCATTATCTGTTTAGTTATTTTTTTTTTGGAAATAAAAGCCATTTATTATTATTATTATTATTTTATAGGGATAAACTGGTACGAATTCAACATGAGAGAACAAACAAGTGGTGTGTGTCAATGTAAAAATTAATTATTCAATTTATTTCAAGTTATAACCCAAAAATTGAAAGTAGTATAGTTAGAAATTGGTAGGTATCCAATATATGGTAGAACAAAACCATGTCCAATAAAACGTTTTGAAAAGACATACTTAATGACTATGTACCCAACTATATTGAGTCACACCTCATTATTCCTAATAAAAGGAAAGGTTCATAACGAGGGAAGTTCCGGGTAAAGGAAATTTATCATTTTTTCTCTGCCTCTACAGGTAGGTGGAAAGTTTTAAAAAACTTTCATGTCCAATTTGTTGTTGATAAGGCTATAAAACTAAAAAGTTTATCTGATATGCGCTGCTCTGCTCGTGGTGATGCATAAAAAATTGGTCTGCTGGGATTAACGCCTTTGTCGAAATAGAAATTGATATAAACCATGAAGCAGCGACCAGGGTTGCTGCGACTTCATTAAGAAAAAAGTTAGAACGCCTGGAAACTATATTATTAGTAGAATTTTGAATACGATGATTTTAAAGGACAGTAAATCATGTTAGTGTGTATTTATAGAAAATAGATTTAGATCTAGCTGAGGCGGTTAAACTTTTAAAACCGTTGGAGTCTCATTTTCAATCGATTCGTGAAGGTTTTTATAACTATAAAATAATAACTATAAAATATAGGCTATACTAATGTACACCCTGTACATTAGTCGGACATTGGTCACATGTTTTATAACGATTACTGATATTTGTAATTGTATCTACAGGAGCAATGTATACATTTTGCCGAAATGGTTTCTTAGTTTTTGTTTTAACTGCATTTGTTATTGAATATACAGAGTGTTATTTGCCTTTAAAAGAAACGTCTACATTCCGATATCCTAATACTTTTTTTCACAATTTTTGATTTGTTCGGTGAAAAACTTAAAAAAGGTTATACATTTTAAGTTTCAATATGGATATACTGAGTGTTTTATAATAAGAAATCATGTTTTATAATTAAAATAACTTAATAATCATCGAATCGAGTCAAAGCAAATTTGGCAAAATAAGACAATTGACCTCTCCGGATGTTCATGCATTGGCACTATTGCCAAATTCTTCACTTTTTCTGAAAATAATACATAGGTATTTCAATTTTTTATTTACATAAAATACCCTTTGTGTTTTATGAAATAAAATAATTTTGTTCAAGCACATTATAAATATTTTTTTTATTAATACGAAGTATAAAAAAAAATAATTAAAAAGTTACATACATGTGTTACTTAATGACTGTGTGTGGAACTTTAGGGTTTTATTCCACATTTTTCTGATAAAAGGAAATATTCAAAACGAGGGAAGCTGGGGTGGCAAAGGAAATTTATTTTGTTCAAGGTTCAAGGTTATTTATATGGGGATTTTTATTGGTAGTTTTTAAATTAATGTCTACTATACTACCCTGCATATCAGAAAAAGCAATCTATTATATTATATATTATAGATTTTCCTCCTATTCTTAGGATAGCTTGACGCATATTCTCCTGTATATACTTCCCTTTTTCGTATCGATCTTTCAAAACATTAAACCACTTGTTTCTGTGAGCACTGAATATAAAGTTATAAATAATTAAAATTAAGAAAACTCTTCATGTATTTTTTTAGCAATATTTGAAGTATGTTAGTGTGTACCCATTGTTCTGTTTGCGCAATTTTTCGAAATAAAGTATATTATATTATCATATAGATGGTATAATAACATATTTCCTATAATATAGACTCGTTTATTTCACGGATGTTGCGATATTTTAATCTAGGCACTGGGTTGTGAAAATATCGGAGAACATGCAAATGCGTTCTATGATTATATACTAATTATGTTGAACAGGACAAGTTGCATATTTTTTTTATGAAGGTGTATACTTAGTGTTTACATTTAAATTTCATATCTATAGAAAAATGTTGGTAACATAAGAGTACACAGTATTATTAGATAATAAGAGGTCCCACACCAATTTTTTTCTAAGGACATTAAAAAAATTAAAATAGAAAATTGGTAAATTTCCTTTACCCGGAACCTCCTTCGTTATGAATATTTCCATTCATTAGGAATAATGAAGTGTGTTCCAATTTAGTTCAATACATAGTCATATATATACCCAATATATATACAAAAAATATATATATACAATACGATTGTTATAAGCTTGTTCCAAGAAACCCGATTACAAAAAACAACTAAAAATAAAATAAGTTCAACAATATACCCTGAAATACAACAAAAATCATACCACGGGAATAGTCAAGCAGATGTCCTAAACTCTATAGCTATAAAAATACACAAACCAGGGGCGCCCGTCAGACCTATCATTAGAGCTGTTAACTCACTATAAAAACTGGAAAAATATATTTCTAAAATTATGCAACCAGCTGTCGAAAAAGCAAATGTATAAATAAACAGATGGTGCCCCAATGGGGTCCTCGCTACCGCCAGTAGCATATTTATTTATGATATACTTCGAGAAAGAAGCTCTTGAGCAAGCAAGTTTGAAGTCCAAATTATGGATTCGTTATGTAGATGCCATATTTATTATATGGCAACATGGTCATACAGAACTTGAAAACTTTCTGACTCGCGTAAATTCGATACATCCCCAATACAATTTACTCTAGAGTTAGAAACAACAAACAAACTTCCATTTTTAGATGGTCTGGTCACAAAAACTGAATAACGGACATTTAGAATACACCGTGTATAGAAAACTAACACATACCGACAGATATTTAAATGCAAGATCACATCATCACCCAGCACAAATATATATATATATATATATAGATCCGTATATATATATATATATATATAGCCTTTTTTCTGTGGGGTAAGATTAAAGGAATGGTTTATAAAACACCAAAAAATAAAAAAAAAGCTAGAAAATCGGGTAAAGCTCTTATGAACAACTTGATCCATCAGAAATTCTAAGAGCTACTACCTGTCATGTTATGCAGTGTGTTACCGATTGCTTACATGTCAATGGTCAGCACTTTAAGCATCTAATGTATTAGGTGAGAATTCCAAAAGTTTTAATTTACTGACAAAATCGGTTCTTTTCGGAACCACAATTTATGTAAAAGAAAATCGTTTGACAGTGCGTAAGCTGTGGTTACCTCATAAAAGACATAGCGTTTTAGTTATTTAATTTCTATTTCTCGAATATCAATATTAATTATTTATAAAATCGCTTACAAATTGACATCTTTAGGGTCTGTTTGTCGAATGTTAATAGTAATAATTATTCATTATTTATAAATCTAAAGCAGTTCATAATAAGCATAGGAAGATCTTATATGAAAAAAAAATTAATTTGTCCACTCTAATCAACGCTTCAATAATATACAGGATGTTCCATTTATTTTGATTAAATTCATAATAACTGAATTGAAAAAAGTCAATTAAAGTTAATTTTTAGGACACTGTGTTGACTAAATAATATTACCATTTTACATTGATTTGACTTCTGGAGACGAGAATATTGAATTTTTAATTCACATAGTCTTGGCAAAAAAACACAAAATAATTAATATTTAAGAAACGGTAAGAGAAATGAAAAAATATCCTATACAAAAAAAACTTAGATTCTTTTACAGAATCTAAAAATAAAATAAACTACAGGGTGTCCCATTTAAAATTACAAAGTTAATGCCAGTTACTAGTAGATCTGGCAACACTGCAAACGAGAAATTACTTTTAAAAGCTAGAGCGCAGCCCCCTACGGCCGCAGTCAAATTTTGAAATTTATTTATCTTCTACCCTATATATATACTTAATTTTTATTTTTTTGGGTTTCGGGTCTTATAAAACGAATTTCTTGTTAAGTCATGTTACCAATTGACGTTTCGATCATCTCCTGATCTTCATCAAAAGTGTTTTCATTTACTACAAAAATTTGAAAAGTAGATGATTGAACATGTAACATATTTTTAAAAAACAGACTACAAGTACACAAGTATGACAAAAAGAATAAAGCGGTTTTATTTAATTTTCTAAATGTGTTACATGTTCCACCATCTAATTTTCGATTTTTTGTTGCAAATGGTAAAACATTTTATTGAACTTTAAATTGTAAATGTTATTGTCTGAAATTTTTTCTCTTTATAGAATTAATGTATTCTGATAAAGATCACAAGATGATCGAAACGTCAGTTGGTAACATGACTTAGCAAGAAATGTGTTGTTCGTTTTAGAAGAACCCTAATCAAAGAAAATACAAGATATACCTATATATATATATATATATATATATATATATATATATATATATATATATATATATATACTTTTTGACACATGAACAACCCCTCCAAAATGAACGGTATGATTTTACATAAAAAAACATGAAAAAAATTTTATATTAACCTAGGTCTGGAAATGCTTCGTTACGGGGATACAGGGTTTTGAAATATACATTTTATTTTGTTTTTTATTAAATATCTGTTGCAAATAATACAATTTTCTCGCGAAATTGGGTATTCGGGGTATTTTTTGGGTGAGGAATCATAATTTGGTATTAGATTTCATGTGACACTTAGAGGGCGCAACGTAGGCTACTATTATTTATGTAAATTTGACCTATTTCAGCGATGCATTTCTGGGTTTTTTTATGAATAAATATTATTCTTGTACCTTTTCTAAGCAAAAAAGCTATACTTACTCAACAACGCTAGAGGTAACCATTCTCGAGCAATTTGCAAGTTTATGCGTCGATGCAAGGAAAGCAATGTTCTTAATAATAATAAACTAAGGTGTATTTATTTCAAGACCATACAAAATTAAAAGTAAGTGTGGATTATTTTAAACTATAATAAATGCTATATATATATATATATATATATATATATATATATATATATATATATATATATATACATATAAATAAATTATAATAAAAATTAATACACTTACTTTTAATTTTTTTTCTTGAAATAAAAACTTAGTTTATTATTATTAAGAACATTGCTTTTCTTGCAGCATAAATGTTCAAATTATCCAAATTTATTTTTTTTAACTCCTTATCATACTTTTTTGCTTAGAAAAGGTACAAGAATAATATTTATTCATAAAAAAACCCAGAAATGCATCGCTGAAATAGGTCAAATTTACATAAATAACAAGCTAATTATGTTTTAAGTGTCACATGAAATCTAATCCAAATTATGTTTATCATAAAAAATTTTCGTTAAATTATATTGAGTCGTTTAAAAGTTATTCTAGAAAAACAAATTTAAAGTGGGGTATATTTCAAGGGGGCCGTATCTCCGTAGGGAGGGCCGCTAGGTTAAATAAAATTTTTTTCATCTTTTTTTTAATGTAAAATCATACCGAGAGATTTCCCACATTTTCCCGGACACCTGTATATATATATATATATATATATATATATATATATATATATATATATATATATATATATATATATATTTGTATTTTCTTTGATTAGGTTCTTATAAAACGAACAACACATTTCTGGCTAAGTCATGTTACCAACTGACGTTTCGATCATCTTGTGATCTTTATCAGAATACATTAATTCTATAAAAGAAAAAATTTCAGACAATAACATTTACAATTTAAAGTTCAATAAAATGTTTTACCATTTGCAACAAAAAATCGAAAATTAGATGGTGGAACATGTAACACATTTAGAAAATTAAATAAAACCGCTTTATTCTTTTTGTCATACTTGTGTACTTGTAGTCTGTTTTTTAAAAATGTGTTACATGTTCCATCATCTACTTTTCAAATTTTTGTAGTAAATGAAAACACTTTTGATGAAGATCAGGAGATGATCGAAACGTCAATTGGTAACATGACTTAACAAGAAATTCGTTTTATAAGACCCGAAACCCAAAAAAATAAAAATTAAGTATATATATAGGGTAGAAGATAAATAAATTTCAAAATTTGACTGCGGCCGTAGGGGGCTGCGCTCTAGCTTTTAAAAGTAATTTCTCGTTTGCAGTGTTGCCAGATCTACTAGTAACTGGCATTAACTTTGTAATTTTAAATGGGACACCCTGTAGTTTATTTTATTTTTAGATTCTGTAAAAGAATCTAAGTTTTTTTTGTATAGGATATTTTTTCATTTCTCTTACCGTTTCTTAAATATTAATTATTTTGTGTTTTTTTGCCAAGACTATGTGAATTAAAAATTCAATATTCTCGTCTCCAGAAGTCAAATCAATGTAAAATGGTAATATTATTTAGTCAACACAGTGTCCTAAAAATTAACTGCAATTCAGTTATTATGAATTTAATCAAAATAAATGGAACATCCTGTATATTATTGAAGCGTTGATTAGAGTGGACAAATTAATTTTTTTTTCATATAAGATCTTCCTATGCTTATTATGAACTGCTTTAGATTTATAAATAATGAATAATTATTACTATTAACATTCGACAAACAGACCCTAAAGATGTCAATTTGTAAGCGATTTTATAAATAATTAATATTGATATTCGAGAAATAGAAATTAAATAACTAAAACGCTATGTCTTTTATGAGGTAACCACAGCTTACGCACTGTCAAACGATTTTCTTTTACATAAATTGTGGTTCCGAAAAGAACCGATTTTGTCAGTAAATTAAAACTTTTGGAATTCTCACCTAATACATTAGATGCTTAAAGTGCTGACCATTGACATGTAAGCAATCGGTAACACACTGCATAACATGACAGGTAGTAGCTCTTAGAATTTCTGATGGATCAAGTTGTTCATAAGAGCTTTACCCGATTTTCTAGCTTTTTTTTTATTTTTTGGTGTTTTATAAACCATTCCTTTAATCTTACCCCACAGAAAAAAGGCTAATGGAGTAAGATCTGGAGATCGCGGTGGTCACGGATCTAGATATTAAAGTATTGGCCAAAGCTTGAATTTGTGCTGGGTGATGATGTGATCTTGCATTTAAATATCTGTCGGTATGTGTTAGTTTTCTATACACGGTGTATTCTAAATGTCCGTTATTCAGTTTTTGTGACCAGACCATCTAAAAATGGAAGTTTGTTTGTTGTTTCTAACTCTAGAGTAAATTGTATTCGGGGATGTATCGAATTTACGCGAGTCAGAAAGTTTTCAAGTTCTGTATGACCATGTTGCCATATAATAAATATGGCATCTACATAATGAATCCATAATTTGGACTTCAAACTTGCTTGCTCAAGAGCTTCTTTCTCGAAGTATATCATAAATAAATATGCTACTGGCGGTAGCGAGGACCCCATTGGGGCACCATCTGTTTATTTATACATTTGCTTTTTCGACAGTTGGTTGCATAATTTTAGAAATATATTTTTCCAGTTTTTATAGTGAGTTAACAGCTCTAATGATAGGTCTGACGGGCGCCCCTGGTTTGTGTATTTTTATAGCTATAGAGTTTAGGACATCTGCTTGACTATTCCCGTGGTATGATTTTTGTTGTATTTCAGGGTATATTGTTGAACTTATTTTATTTTTAGTTGTTTTTTGTAATCGGGTCTCTTGGAACAAGCTTATAACAATCGTGTTGTAGGATATCCATCATTTTTTGTATGTAGTCTTGGGTATTCATAACTACGGTTGTGTTTCCTTTATCTGCGGGAAGGATTGTGATGTCTTTGTATTTTCGAAGCTTTGTTAGGGCTCCCTGTTCAGTGGCATTTGGGTTTTGTTCCGGTGGTTTGCTTGATCTTAAAATTCTTGCCACTTCTTGTCGAATTTCCTCTGATTTCGTTTCTTCAGAGGAGACCAGGACAGCTTCCACCCCAGCTATTATTTCTTCTTTAGGGATTTCCTTTTGGGTGTAACTTTAAAAAGTCTTTCTCGGCTAGTTGTTTTCTGGTTTGATGGATTTGTTATAGTTTGTATAGTTTTAGTATGATAAGACAACCGGGTAAAAGCAGGAACACACCGTACAAACATTATACAAGCCACAAACAACCATATATTAACTACTTGAAAAGATTAGCTTAATCTGGGCCGAAAGGCTAAGACAATGCTCATTTGTTTTCAATATGCAGGTACGTAAATCTGTTTAAAAATGTATGGTCTGTTTTAATGAGCGTTTTTTTTTTATTTTTTATTTCTCAACATGTTTAAAATTATATGAAAAAATAGGCGGTACTGACTTGGCGATTCCGGGAGGAGAGGGGATGATGGTGTTTAGAATATTAATAAAGGACGACCACTCTAGCATGATAAATCTTAAATGGGCTTTCAAAAAGTGCCGATAGATAGTGCATAATGTAAAGATAATTATAACTATTTATCAAGTGGTAAAACAATAACGAAAAGTCCTCAACAGCTTAGTAAAATTAACTTAATGTTGATACAGGCAACGATTACACAGGTTTTATCGACTTCAAAAATAATATATTAATACCTATATGATGTGGGGTTTTGATAAGATTAAATCGCATGAACCTAAAAAAGAAATATTGTATATTGTAATAAAGTAAACCAGTGCGGAGTACAAATGAACAAATGTTCGCTAATATGGAGTTCCTGAAGGATAAATAGGTAAGTACCGACTTGAAGAAGAAAAAGTGCCGTTAATTAATTAAATTAATTTTGGAAATATAATATACATTTTGATAATTTAATAAAAGAACTTTTTAACATACGTAAAAACCATTGATTAAAAATGAATGTAAATAAATCAAAAGTATTATTAATTGGTCCAAAAATGTACTTACTAAAATAAAAACCAGTTCTAATTTTAAAATTACTCATGACGGTTATACTATTCTTTTAGTTACTTCAATGAGAAATCTTTGTGGCGGTGTTATTTTTGATCAAAATTTAAATTTTAATGTCCATATAAAAAAATCTTTAAAAATGCAAATTTTAAACAAGAATTTTATACAATTTTAATTTTTTTTAAAATACTTACACTAAACTTGTTGATTCTTTAATTCTAAGTGGTGGCCTTGATTATTGTGATTCAATTTATCATAAAAGTATCATTTCTATTGATAACTAAAAATTACAAATTTTACATAATAATTGTATCCGGTATGCAACTGGTCTTACAAAATATGATCATATATCTCCAATTTTTAATAGATTTAAATTATCTAAATTAGAATTTAGACGCGAAATCCCCTTATCTTGTCTTAATCATAAAATAATTTTAAAGAAATTGGCTAATTATTTATATGAAAAAAATCAATTTCGAAATAATATTCATAATTTAAATACTAGAAATCCAAATAACTTGGAAAATCCTGTTTGTCAAACAAAAAAATATAAATCATCTTTTAAATATGTACAGGGTGATCAGTTAAGGGTAGCGAGCGGCCATATCTCATAAAATATTGGTCGTATAGATTTGAGAAAAAAAAATCGTAATAAAAGTCGCCAAGAGAAATTGCTGAAAATTATTTTCGAGTTTGTCAAACGTCCGCTAGAGGGCGTAACAACCAACACCAAGTAGAAAAATGGGGTTTTTATAGAATTTTGCCTAATGAAAATATATCGATGATATCATTTTCATATTTAGTGACCATTTCCCTACACTTTTTGTCTAAAATGTTTTGTTCTATATATCAAAATAAAGCGGTGGGGGAAGTTCAATTGTTTTTTCAAACAAACCAAGATGTCTCCCGTTTCTTTTGACCGATTTTAGCAAACTTAGGCTCATATGAAAGAGCATAATTTGCACTACAAAACGCTTATTTGGTTTTGAATTTTTGACTTTTGCTGGCGTCGCTAGATGGCGTTAACTGAATTAGTAGCATATTTTTTAGTTTTTTTTTTCAAAAAAAAACAAATGTAATAGTATATTCATTTTTACATATTTTAAAAGGGGATAAATTTCTCTATAATTTAATGAAAATAATTTATCATCTATCTTTTTTTTGAACCGTTGATATTGACCAAAATATTATTTTATTTTATTAAAAAATGGCACGCCACTGCTTTTTGTCAAAATAAAAATCATTTTCGTAATCACTTATTAGTTGCTAACAAAAAGAACCTCTTGACTTTTTTTCGTTAGACGAACGGTTTTGGATTGAAAAAATAAGATGTTGTTGTTGGACAGTTTTATTAAGATTTTTTATTGTTAAACATCTTATTTTTTCAATCCAAAACCGTTCGTCTAACGAAAAAAAGTCAAGAGGTTCTTTTTGTTAGCAACTAATAAGTGATTACGAAAATGATTTTTATTTTGACAAAAAGCAGTGGCGTGAAATTTTTAAATAAAATAAAATAATATTTTGGTTAATATCAACGGTTCAAAAAAAGGTAGATGATAAATTATTTTCATTAAAATATAGAGAAATTTATCCCCTTTTAAAATATGTAAAAATGAATATACCATTACATTTGTTTTTTTTGAAAAAAACTAAAAAATATGCTACTAATTCAGTTAACGCCATCTAGCGACGCCAGCAAAAGTCAAAAATTCAAAACCAAATGAGTGTTTTGTAGTGCAAATTATGCTCTTTCATATGAGCCTAAGTTTGCTTAAATCGGTCAAAAGAAACGGGAGACATCTTGGTTTGTTTAAAAAAACAATTGAACTTCCCCCACCGCTTTATTTTGATATATAGAACAAAAATTTTAGACAAAAAGTGTAGGGAAATGGTCACTAAATATGAAAATGATATCATCGATATATTTTCATTAGGCAAAATTCTATAAAAACCCCATTTTTCTACTCGGTGTTGGTTGTTACGCCCTCTAGCGGACGTTTGACAAACTCGAAAATAATTTTCAGCAATTTCTCTTGGCGACTTTTATTATGATTTTTTTTCTCAAATCTATACGACCAATATCTTATGAGATATGGCCGCTCGCTACCCTTAACTGATCACCCTGTACAGATATTCCTTATGAAATCAAAAATCTCAAATGTGAATCCTTAAAAAACATATCAAAACTATTAATCGTAAGATAGGATTGGAAGACTGATATCCTACCTTTTGTGCCTTCTAGTAGGTTACTTTTTATCTAGTTTTAGTTAGTTTGTATATAGATAATATTGAATTGTGATATTTTTATTTTTATTTATATGTATTTCAATTAACAGGCACAAATAAATAAATAAATAAAGGTAAAATAAATGTATATCTTTCTTGTAATATTTCTGTTCCTTCTTTTTCCCTTTGAGCTGTGACAAATAAATTAGTATACTATACGTCAGCGAACTATTTTTAACTAAAAATTTTCTTATGCATTACATTCAATCAATACAGGGTGTTTCAAAAAACATACGCCAACGTTCAGAGTATGATATAGCTCCTAAAAATAAGGTGAAACTTTATCTGAACATAAGTCTGATAGAAAGTTGAAATGTTAATATTTTTTTAAGTTTTTTACACATCATGCACATTTCTAGACATTTTTGTATCAAATTTGGTTTACGTTATACTATAACTAATGTCAATAAAGCGACTAAATTAGTTTTAAAAAACTCAACAAGGTGTTATTTTTTCCGGGTTGTCACCCCTCTTATTCCTCCCGAACTTGTTACTGTGACGTCAGTCAACTAAATTGGGTTACACTGCACTATTCCTATAAAAAGGAAATATTCATAACGAGGGAAGTTCCGGGTAAAGGAATTTTACCGATTTTTGTCAATAAAATTGTGCGACATCTGAATCCCATTTTAGACAAAACTCTCCAAAGGCTAGTAATGCTATAGCTTATATGGGTTTAATCATCGGTGAGCCATTAGAGTTTTTAAAATAGGTACAGGGTGGTCCACTTAAGATACTCCTATACTTTATCTCAATAAATAAGACACTGAGAAAAAACAGTTAAATACAAAAAGTATTTGACCCTAAGTATATTTTTTATTTATAATGTTTTATGTTCCATTGTGCCAGGACATTAACCAACTTTTTTCTTTTTAATGAAATGGTATGAATATTTTTAGAAATTCTAATTCGCTTTCTACGCTTGATTTTGAGTATTTTTTGTTATCATAGCATACGAAATTTTGAGTAGTTTTTGAGAAAAATTAACTCTTCCAATTTTTTTCGGAAAAACAGGTTTTTGGAAAAATGTGATTTTTTCACACCTGAAGACTAAAATTGTGAATTTTGCTTATGGATCCTTGGGAGTGGTTAATATTTAATACTCTGACCTATCAAGAGCGAAAATTCATTATACAGGGTGGTCACAAATGACCATAAAAAAAAATGTGTTTGTAACTAAAAAAACTTAAGTTTTTTAAACGGAACACCCTGTATTTAGCACTTTTATTGTGTTTAGAATTTATTTCTGCATCATTCCATATATAGTTTATATTCCAAAAATTAGTAGTTTAGAAGTTATGACCAATTTTGTATAATAATTCGGGTATTTTTGTTAAATATCTAACTAAACCCAAATAATATCCTATTATAAGTTTTTTTTAACATTATAATTAAATTTAACATTAAATCAACAAGTAATGCAAGAAAGAAAGTAACTAATTACTATTAACTTAGATTTAATGAGTTATAACACTAGTTATAGTCGTTATGTAGAATGATTCGCTTTTTTAATACATATTGTAACGATGTCACATATCATGAGTTGACCATCCATACCTTTAAAAAGTTTGAGGTAAATTCGGGCATATTAGATTTTTACCAAAATATTATCAGGTTATCCCCATATGACTCTTAATTTTTGATTAAAATGTCAAGTCAATCTGATAAGTAGTTTTTAATCTATGCCGCGAACTGACCGACAGACAGACAGACAAACCGACAGACGGGCCGACGGAATTGATAAAACATATTTTTTGGCACCTAGGGACGCTAAAACGTTAACATATGTAAAACTTGAGAAGGTGATTTTTTTTCACGATTAAACACATTCTATTTGGCCGCCCTTTTGTTCTACCATTTTCAATTATTAGCACAATTTTACTAGTTCATCTATATACCAAAATTAGTTATATCACACAATTTAAAATCAGTCCATTAAGTAGATTTTTCGTACCAACATTTTGTACGTAATACTTGATTGCTGTGCAAAATTTGAGATAAATTGGATAAGTAGTTTTTTAATAATAATTTTTTTTTAACATTTCACAAGACCACCTGTTTTGCCTTATTGGATTTTTACCAAAATGTTACCAGGTCATCCCCATTAATTTTAACCAAAATTTGAAATCAAATGCATAAGTAGTTTTTTAGCTATGCCGCGAACGGACCGGCAGTTTTCCTCTCAACTACACCAAGTTTATTAAAGTTAGTTTATAATTTACTGAGAAATTGTTTTTAAAATGTAATGCATATAATGCTAAACCTACCGTAGGTATTAATTTATTACAGTGAAATTAGCTTCCATGAAATAATTAAGGTTTTGTTGTTAGTTGTGGCAGTCATTTATTCGTTGTTGTAACAGGTAACACATCCACCGAGTCGGGCTGAACACAATATATTTTAGCTTTAAAACGTCTTGACAGAAACCAATCCAGTGGGGACAAATCCGTTGATCGTACGGGCCACTGAATAAGCATCCTTCTGCCAATGTAACCACTAGGAAATGTTACCTCGAAAAACAGTTTCACACGTAAGTCATAGTTCCGAGAGGCTCTAGCTTGCTGAAATAGGACCTAATTTTCTTAATAATTTTGTTGTTTTTCAATTATTTTTAATTCTTGGAATGATTTCATCGGCAGTTGCAACAATGCACTTTTCCATTAAGGAAAAATGTACATTCATCCGAAAAACATAGATTAAAATTCGATAAATTTCCTTTACGCGGAACATCCCTGGTAATGAATCTTTCCTTTTTTTGGGAATAGTGAAGTGTGACCCAATTTAGATCAATACGTAGTCATTTAGAAGCACATATACAGTGAGTACGAAAAGGTTGGAAAAAATACATTTAAAAAATCAAAACAGAAAACACTCCAACCGTCGATTTTAATTGCCGTTTTTTTTTTAATTATCATTTCATGTATACAGGGTGATCCAAAAGCAAGTTATGACAGTTAACTTATTTTTTTTTAAATGGCATGTCCCATTTTTTATTTTATTTTCGGATTCCACGGAAAATTTTTATCACATTTCGTGTACCATAATCTACATATGTCTAAATTAAGTTGTATAAAACAATCAATTTTATTAAAAATGACTTAACTTTAAACAATAAATGTCTAGATGACAAAATTATGCAATATTAATTTAAAAAGTGTCGAAATTGATCACCAGCAACATCATGACGATATCCTAGGCGATCTTGAAATTCTTGCAAAACATTGTGTACTACTTGAGCATCTATCAATCTAAGTTCTGGTCTTATCCGGTTTTTTACCATACACTGTAGGTTCTAGATAACCCCACAGATATTAATCTAACGGAGTCAAATCAGGAGATCTGGCAGGCTATTCTATCCGACCCCGTTTACCAATCCACCTACCAGAGAAAACAGTATCTAAATATTCACGAACCGGACGAGTATAATCCTGTTGATACCATAAAGTACCGTTGGGAATACCGGGATTTTCTGGATATCTTTCCCCAATTAAAGCCTCTGCAAAAATGAAGGAATCCAAAGTTCCAATAATCCTAGCCCATATATTTACTTTTTGGGGGTATTGTGTGTGGTAATTCATTATCCAATGCGGGCTTTCTGTAGCCCAATGTCGACAATCTTGTCTGTTCATACTTTCGTTTAGGTAAAGCGTTTCTTCATCCGAAAACAAAATTCTTCGTGCAAATTGAGGGTCATTGACGCATCTCTCCATCATTATATCATAAAATTGCATTATCCTATCCGAGTGGTCCTCATTAAGTTCGTGAACTATCTGAACTTTATAAGGATGCCATTTATTTGTATGTTAATATTTCAGTACAGATCCTTTACTAATATTGTTTTGGGTAGCAATAGTGCCACTAGCTTTATGGCAGTTCTCTTCAACTGACAGTAACAGATTTAACTGCACATTTTCTGAGATACTGGGCCGGTCGTTTTCATAAGTATCTCTCACATACCTTAAATGCCTATATTTTTTTTCAAAAACTTTCGTCAAACTCTTGAAACACGTGTAACAAGCAAAGCATAGCCGGGGAAATTGGTACAACTGGAACTCTTTATTTCTTTATATTATTATTTCGCAATTAAACACAATTAAATTACTTTTGATTAATTTTTTGTTACATATTCTAAAAGTTGCAAAATTTAGTACTAGGTGCCCCTCATATCCGAACGCAGTTCTTATTAAGAATTAAATAAACTCAAATCTACTGAAAGCGTTAACATTACTAACATTGTTACCTGTTACATATTTTACGTTCGTGAATATTTAGATACTGCTTTTCCTGGTAGGTGGATTGGTAGATGGGGTCCGAAAGAATGACCTGCCAGATCTCCTGATTTGGCCCCGTTAGATTATTATCTGTGGGGTTACCTAAAATCTACAGTATATGTTAATAGACCCAACAATATTGATGACCTTAAAGACCGAATAAGACAGGAAATTAGATTGATAGAAGCTCAAGTAGTGCACAATGTTCTGCAAGAATTTGAAGATCGCCTAGGATATTGTCGGGATGTAGCTGGTGATCAATTTCAACAATGTTTAAATTAATATTACATAATTTTGTCATCTAGACTACGGAAGCGTAGAAGGGCCACAATTTTTTTATTTTTTAATTCTGAGTTTAAAGTCGGAATTTAACAAAATTCTGAGTTTAAAGTCAGAATTTAACAAAATTCTGAGTTTAAAGTCAGAATTTAACAAAATTCTTAGTTTATAGTCAGAATTTAATAAAATTCTGAGTTTAAAGTCAGAATTTAACAAAATTCTTAGTTCAAAGTCGGAATTTAACAAAATTCTGAGTTTAAAGTCGCAATTTAACTAAATTCTGAGTTTAAAGTCAGAATTTAGCTAAATTCCGAGTTTAAAGTCAGAATTTAACAAAATTCTGAGTTCAAAGTCGAAATTTAACTAAATTCTTAGTTTAAAGTTAGAAATTAACTAAATTCTGAGTTTAAAGTCGGAATTTAACTAAATTCTGAGTTTAAAGTCAGAAATTAACGAAATGCATTTTTGGCGTCTCCTGCCAAACCTGAAATTGGTGTCAGGAGATAGATAATTAAATATTAAGACAGATAAGTGAAATCCATTTCGTTGCAAGTAAACTCGTTTGAGATTTCTCGAGATTCAAAGGTTCAAAATTGTCATGGTTCTAGCGCCATTTTCTCGAAAACAGTTAAATTTAGGCATGAGAAAAGTAACTCAATTAGATCGGATGATGCCTCCGGTTTGAGATAGAAGCGGCAACACCGCGCAATTTAAAATATTTTATAATGAGAGTATATTATGTTCATCTATGGCCAAAGCGAAATTCTCAAAACATCCTATTCGTTGATTCTCCAGATATTTCTAATAGGACACTCAACTTGAATCACCCTGAAACAGAGGGGGAGCTCTATCAGTATGTTTCGCGAGACACCCTTAAATCGTTGAAACATATATGAACCATTTCTTAAGACTTATTTATCGTTTGGTATTACCTTTTTTATTTTGTGAACCTTTTAATGCATATGTTTTCTTGTATACATTTTGGCTTTTTTTTCAGCAATAGAAATAAATAAAAATACATAAAATGAACTAATTAAACATATGTTTAATTTGTCAGGGACTTATTTAACACTCAAAAATCAAAATAGGAAACTTTTATTTTGTACCCTCCCCCTTTTATCATTTTTTTAACTATCTGTAGTTTGGTGGAACAATTCATAGCACATTTGCCATTATTCAAACAAGAACATTGAACTTGTTTTTTTTGTTCTAGTCTGTTATACAATCGTACGGACTAAATTCTGACTTTAAACTCAGATTTTGTTAAATTCCGACTTTAAACTCAGAATTTTGTTAAATTCTGACTTTAAACACAGAATTTAGTTAAATTCCGACTTTAAACTCGGAATTTAGCTAAATTCTGACTTTAAACTCAGAATTTAGTTAAATTCCGACTTTAAACTCAGAATTTTGTTAAATTCTGACTTTGAACTCAGAATTTTGTTAAATTCCGACTTTAAACTCAGAATTTTGTTAAATTCCGACTTTAAATTCAGAATTTTGTTAGATTCTGACTTTAAACTCAGAATTTTGTTAAATTCTGACTTTAAACTCGGAATTTAGTTAAATTCTGACTTTAAACTCAGAATTTAGTTAAATTTCGACTTTAAACTCAGAATTTTGTTGAATTCTGACTTTAAACTCAGAATTTTGTTAAATTCTGACTTTAAACTCAGAATTTTGTTAAATTCTGACTTTAAACTCAGAATTTTGTTAAATTCTGACTTTAAAATCAGAATTTTGTTAAATTCTGACTTTAAACTCAGAATTTTGTTAAATTCCGACTTTAAACTCAGAATTAAAAAATAAAAAAAATTGTGGCCCTTCTGCGCTTCCGTATCTAGACATTTATTATTTAAAGTTAACGCTTTTCTTAATAAAAGGGTTTTTTATACAACTTAATTTAGACATATGTAGATGATGATACATGAAATGTGATCAAACTTTTCCGTATTCTCTCATTGCTTTCAAAATTCTCTTCTCTTTCAATTAAGTTAACTGTCATAACTTGCTTTTGGGTCACCTACATGAAATTATATAAAAAAAACGGCAATTAAAATTAAAAATCGATGGGTCTGAGTGTTTTCTCAAGGCAAAAATACCTGATTTTTAAATCAATTTATTCCAAACTTTTCGTCCTCACTCTACATATACTGTCTTTTCAAACATTTTTATTACGCGCCGTCATATCGCATTCCAACCAATATTTTACCAGTTTCTAACTATTTGAAATTCATCGGTTTTTTAGCTATGACGCGAACAGACAGGCAGACCGACGGAATTGAGAAAACATGTTTTTCGGCATCAAGGGACCCTGAAACGTAAAGATTGGAAAAAAATCTCGGAGGCTGATTTTTTGACGATAATCTTGTTGATGCTCACTATGCATACTACGAACGTTGGCGTACATTTTTTGAAACATGCTGTATATTCATTCAATACTGCAATATTCTTTACTCGAAAGTTTTTACAGCGTATTTAAGTCTGTATTGTGTTTATAACATAACTTTTTGAACAATTATCATTTATTGCATATTTCTTATAGTTAACAACCACACTTTATAACCAGTAATTTGTTTATTCTGTATTTGGTATTGTGTAGGTAATTTCGAAATGAACACTTGTGTCTGATTGATAATAAAACTAATAGCAAACGCAATACTGTTGTGGACATATTTCAGAATTCTCATGGAATGTTATTACCATCAATTTGCAAACAAGGTACTTCTTTCTCCTGTCAGAGTGGCTGCATATTTCTAGGAAGTTGTAAAATACATAAATTTGTCAAGGCATTGGTATAAAAATAGTTTTCAAGCTTTTAGCTTCCTAAGTTTAATGACGAATTACACCAAGTATCACACTTAGTGATTAGTCGGCAAATTTAGAATTTTCCGTTAAGAAACAATGAGTTAAAGGAAGACACTGAATTCAAAAAAATATAATTTGAACTTTTAACTAAGTTAAAATCTTAAACATATTTTCTTACACTTCTTTACTATACGTCTCTACTTCGTCTACCATCTTATTTTTCACCTCCACCCTCCCCCACTATAAATATAATTTTCATATAATATATGTCTTAACTTTCATTAAAATATTTGCCAAATATGCATCCAAATAAGGCAAATATTTAAGCGCCATTATTATGTTTATGTGAATAAGCTAGGGCTTGAAGTCGGGTACTTGGATGTTTGCTTTACTAAACCCCATTGTTTACCAATGTTTTTGTTTAGATAAGTTTAAAATTGTTGAATATTTTTTTGTTGCTATGACAATTCCATTTTCTATATTAAAGGAGATAGCAGATTCTATATGTGAACCTTTGTCACATATTATCAATTGTTTTACTACAGGCACCTACCCAGATCTTTTAAAAAATGCATTTATAAAAGCAATACATAAGAAGGGAGAATATAATGACCAGAAGAATTATAGACCTATCTCTCTCCTTTCTAATATCAATAAAATTTTTGAAAAAGTAATATATAGCAGATTAATTGGTTTTCTGGAGAAACATGCATTGTTGGCTAAAAATCAGAATGGTTTCAGGAAGGGAAAATCCACCATCAGAGCTATCTATCAGTCTCTTTCAAATATAATAGATTCACTGAATAATAACAAGATTACTATGGCCATGTGTATGGACTTGTCCAAAGCTTTTGACAGTGTTAATCATAAGATGTTCTGCGCAAAACTTGAAAGTTATGGAATTAGAGGAAATGCTCTTGAGTTATTGAGATCTTATTTAAAAAATTGAACGCAACAGGTAATGGAAAGAGACTCTTATGGTAGATTGATCACTTCGGATAGGATTGAGGTTTCTAAGGGTGTACCCCAGGGATCTATTCTGGGGCCTTTGTTGTATATTCTGTACACTAACGAACTCTGTGATATAACTGGACACACTACAATTCTTTATGCGGACTGCGGAAGGAAATCAAGACGAAATGTTGGCTAGTGTACAAAGTGCATGTGATACTCTCGATAGGTACTTTTCAGTTAACGACCTTCTTTTAAATGTGTCAAAGACACAATGTCTTATTTTTGGCAATCGATTGGATCATAACCTATCTTTTTCTTACAAAAATACTGTATTCAGCACATCAGAAAGCATATCTTTCCTAGGTATTGATATTGATCGGAGATTGGACTGGAGACTGCATGTTGAAGGGGTCGCCTCGAGTATTGCCAAATATTGTTTTGCATTGAGGGTTCTGGCCGAGAATGTCGGCAGTGATGTCGCATTATCGGCTTATCATGCTTTTGTACAGTCTAGAATAAGATATGGCCTGATATTCTGGGGAAACTCACCAGAAATAAATAGAATCCTACTACTTCAGAAAAGATGTATCCGCAGTGTGTTTAAAATGAGTTTTCGAGAAACTTGTAAACCAGTTTTTGTTGGGAATAAGATTTTAACTGTCATGTCAATGTATATTTTAGATTCTTTTATGTTTGTCCATAAGAACAGAGACCTGTTTGATTCTGCAGTTTTTACCCATGATCATGCCACCAGATATAGATCCGATCTTGTAAATGTCAGATGTAGTTTTAGTTATTTACAAAAAAATGTTCCTTACACTATAATAAGAATTTTCAATTATTTTCCAGAGAGTGTACGCAACCTGTCTCAGGCTGTGGCCAAAAAGGCTGTAGTTAAAAATGTTGATAGGAAAAGCATATTACTCGCTTACTGAGTTTTTAAGTGATCATAATTTAAATCATGACTTGTCAAGATGAGAGTGTTTCCTGATATAAGTTTATTATATAATTTATTTTAAATAATAGGTGGAAATAGGGACTTTAAATTTTAAATTTCTTTTTTTTTTGTTTTTTCTTTTCTCTTCTTTCTTTTTTCTGGAGGTCGCTGTATAGTCTCTGATCTCTCGTTACATTTTCAACGAACAGGTCTTTGATTATGAATTTCGTGTGCGGGCGGAGTCAATTGGTATAGGAAGGTCGGCCAAGAAATCTCTTTAAACCAGTGGTGTCTCGTCGTTCTTTAAATAATATGGCACTCCTTTTTGACTATACGCACTTCAGATAATTAAAAAATATAACTATGATTAATGAACCTTTATCTATATTTGTCTGTTTTCTTTCGTGTACCGCACTTCTATATCTCTTTTGTGTCGCAAAAACGGCGAACTTTCGAATTTTAAAATGATTTAATTTTGGTTTTTCTTGACCGATTTACCTATAAATATATTTTTTCTTGAGTTCTGTCATCAACGGTTCCCGGGCTACTGCCTACGTTCACTATTATTGAACCACCCAGTATAGTGATACACGTATTACAAGTCCAGATTTTACAAGGGCAGCCAGCATCAGATCCAGTGAACGAGATTTATCAAAATTTTAATTTATGCAGTTCGACTTTGGGCTACTCGGGTATGCCAAAAGTGGCAGGGGCCGTCATTGTGAAGTCCCATACAGGGCGTTTCCTAATTGCGTGCTGATGTTAAAGGGGGTGTTTTTATGTCTTAACTTTTGAGATACAGGATATTAAAGTTTAAAAAGAAAACTTTTTTTTTTCATCCCAATTCTGATGCTATTGTAGATAACTGCATGAAATTTGATACACGTCGTCTATGCATTAAGGAGCATACGGATTTACCCAGGTTAATTACATATGCACGCCACTGGTAGAAATTTCAAAAATTGATTGTTAATAAAAAAGCCCTTTTATGCATAAAAGACGTATATCAAATTTCACACAGTTATTTTTCTATAATAGCATCAGACTTAGGATTCAAAAAACAATTTTTTTTAAACCCTGTGTCTCCAAAGTTAAGACTTTTAGGTCCAAGAATCACCTCCCTTTAACATTAGCACGCAATTAGGAAACGCCCTGTATAGTACTTCACAATGACGCCCCCTGTACAAAGTAATATGACAGACGGAGACAAACGGTCACTTTTGTTATACCCGAATAGCCCATAGTCGAACTGCATAAGTTAAAATTCTTATAAATCTTGTTCACTACATATCAATGTACTATAACTACATTGATAAATCTTGTTCACTACATATCAATGTACTATAACTACATTGATGTGTTAATTTTGGAAAAATATGAGTTCTGTAGTTTTTCAAATATTAATTGCAATATTAGATATTTTTTGACAGCCGGTATTGAACAGAAAATTAATTATTTTGAAACAGTTTATTGACAGTTACTTTATGAACAATTTTACAAAATATATGAAAAAAAAACTAAGCCATTTTTGAGGTTGACGGCTGTGATTCTAATGGTTCGATTCCTTCTAAATCATTGTCTTCCTCTAAAAATGATGAGGTTTCGTCATCACTACTTGAAGATCCCAGTGTGATAACTAAATCATCAATAACCGTTTCAATTTTGCCATCTACTTCCCAGTATTTATCTTCAATAGAACGAACATGTTTAATATACGATTTCCATTTTTTATCCGATATTGAGTCAATCGCTTCTAATGTTATTTTATTTAAATCTTTAATTGAAAGTTCACCGGTGTTGCGCTCTCGAATATATTTTTTTACTCCTGCCAATGCCAATGTATGAAGGCAGCCTTAAAGGTGTATGACCGAGGTTACGTAAAAGACCGTCAATTTTATACTTTTTTTCTCTAGGCTTGTTGGCTGATATTACTTCATATAATTGATATTTTCTCCATGTTGGATCACATACAAGATTGTTCGATTTAAGCCACGGTATCATATGAGCTTTTGTAGAGTATTTAATTGGCACTATCTTCTACGTGAGAATGATAAGACGCGTTATCTATCACCACGACTGATTTGGGAGGAATGTTAGGTAGAAGCTTCTCGAGCAACCACTTTTCAAAATTATCTCTATTCATCTGTCCATGATAGTCTCCAGTTGTTAGTCTCGAGCGAAAAACTAAAGCAGCACCTGGAACAAATCCAGCTTCTGAACCAGCATGAACTATAATAAAGCGACTACTAGAGCGGATTCCCTGAACAACACCTGTAACACTTTCACTTTGCCAGCATTTGTTCACTGTCATATCATTATCTACCCAGGTTTCGACTAGATACACAATATTACATCCTTCTTGCTTATATTGCCTTACAGTTGATAGATATTTCACCCGCCAGTGAAAAATATTTGGTCTCTCAATAAGCAATTTTCGTTTATTTTACGAAAAATCTATTTGTTCTTTACAGCATGAAGTAGGGGCTTGTAGGTCGGAACCTTCTTCAAGTTTATATAAAAATCCTCTATTGTTCGTCGAATTACTTAATCAGCATCGTCAATTTTATCTTTGTATGATAATCGGGGTCTTTTTTTACCAGGAGATTTTAAAGGTGAGGTAGAATATGAGCGATCATTATGTTCATCATTAATTTTTCCTACACTACTTTCCGAAACACCAGTGTAAAATGCAGCGCATTTTGTTCGATTTTGAATTGGAATAGCCAAACTATTATTTTCAGCTTCTCTAGTACAGGCCTCTATAACGCTCTCAAAACCTTCACGTGCACCTCTTCGAATTGTTTTTCCTCTTTTGCTCGCCATCGTTACTTAGAAATAATAATTCAAATTCAACGCAACGCATTTATATAGAAATGAAAAAAAAAATGTAAAGGCTCAACTGGAAATAGCTTGAACCTTCTAGCGGCAAGTGCATGGAGATTCTAGGCACATCTCAATTACAAGTGAACCAGCGCGAAATTTACTAAATCCTCGATTAATTTTCCGTACCGCTCAGCTGGCGCACTTTATAGTTGAAGCGGCAAACTTTTACAACAAATAAAATAACATACAATTTATTTGCGTACACAAATTTTACTTTTCCGCTTGTTTAAGACTATGAACCTTTATTTTAAGGACCGCCCGGTTTTCTGTCTCTGGGAATAGTGGTCCATCATTCAGCCACCTGCTGGATACTTCCTTATCTATGTGTGGCTGATTCAAGTCATTGTGATGTCGGCCGTGCAGTGCCATTTGAGTCCACTGTTCTCGTTTGTCGGGGTCTGAAAGTAAATGACGTTGTCACTTGCGAGATTAAGTGGAGAGTACGAGTTGTCACTTAAAATCACTATGCGGTGGAGGCTTGATGTTTGTGCCTTGTAGGTGAAGAAATCTCTCAATTTTTGCAGCTGTCGGGAGTGCGAATTGTTCAAGTCGCTAAGAGATCTTCCACCTTCTTTTCGTGGTAAGGTCATTCGGAGAGTTGATGACCTTGGGTGGTGTGACGTTGTAGTCCCTCTAGCTCCGTGTTAGTCCATTTCATAGGTGTTAATTGCTGTAATGAGATTTCTGGCATTCAGTTCTGTCTACAGAGGAGCTCGCACTCTTTGAACGTACTGATATTTCACCTTGGTCTTTCCTCATTATTATTATTATTATTATTACTATTATCTTGAATTTGTACCATAATTTTGCCAGTTGATTCCTTTGTACTACTCGATTTTTATGCAAAATTTCTGGTAAATTGGAGTAGTTTTTAAGTAATAATTTCACTAGACCGCCATTTTATTTCGCCGTATTGGATTGTTACCATAATGTTACCAGGGCATTCCTATATAACCTTTAATTTTTGACTAAACTTTAAAGTTAATAGGGTAAGCAGTAAGTAGTAGCCGCGTACAGACAGGCTGATAGACCGACGGAGTTGAGAATGTTATTTAGAATTTAGGGGCCCTAAAAAGTGAAGATCTGTATAATCTGGGAGGGTGATTTTGTCACCATTATATATATTATCTTTTAGGTTACTAATTTTAGTACTATATGAGTAAAAGTCCAATAACATCTTTATGCAATTATTTTATCTACAATTTATAAAACATTTAGATTTTATCTTATGGAACGAACTTATTTCAGATGGTGATAGTTAAAGTAACATCAACAAAAATCTTAGAATCTTACTAATGCTAATAACTAAAGGTTAGTGTTAATATGAATTGTTTTTGCTTTACGCTGGATTCTTTTTATGATAAGTAATTTATTATTTGTAATGTGATGGTATTAAAAACTAGTACAAGTTATTAGGAAACTAACTTTGACCTCTTCGTAATTATGTTTTATGTCTCTATATAAGTGTTAGCTGAGTTAAAATAACGTTAAACATATTTCTTAATAAGAATTATGTAATTTCAGATCATATTTCTATAATGAACCTTTTACAGGTATAAAAATACAAACAAATGTTTACTTACAAAATAATGACACGCATCAATGTTATGGGCTTGGTACCTTCAAAAATCATACTTGAGAGAAAAGAAAAATAAAAAAATTAAAATAGCCATCACTATACACATCACAGCAGGAACTAAACCCTAATGTCTATTTAAAACAGTCCTTTTAAACTGTGAAAAACTGAATATTCTTAAATTAACAAATTTCGTTGCTTTTATCAAGTATGTATGCCCACCATAATTGGAAACTTGCATAAAAAAAAATTTATTGTTGCTTTTGATAGCGGGTGGAAAATAAATAGATACGATTTTTTTCTTTTTGTCATGCGTCAAAAATTAACGCAAATATAACGTTTTGAAAAGTGCTAATATCGTCATACCGTACATACGTTATGACGTCACTCCATAGTCAGTATATCTGTATATATAAAGCTAAAACCCTGTGAAACTTTCGTAATAATTGAGCTAGGAAAAAATAAGGAAACATTTCTTTATTTTTTCATTCATTCATACGTTCTTTATTGCAGCTTGCAATAAAGAAAAATGAATTTTATTTTGTATGCAAGTTCCCTATTGGTGTTGTGAAATTCTGTTTGGAATTGATCATTATTTCTTAAAATTCTACTGCTTAATAGGTCCTAAAAGCTCAGGACAAACACATATTGACAAAGCCCTAAAAGTTAATGAATTGATGACGGACGGTTTTTGAGATGGATAATGATGATAACTAAATTTAGATATCTATTCGTATGTGTCGGTTTCCTGTAAACAATATGGCTTAGGGTATTGTTCTCTTTCTTCCTTAGGTTAAAACAGCCAGATTCAATTGGAAGTAAAACCGTGAAAATACTTCGCAGCTCTAAACCACCAAAATTCAACTTGTCAGCCGTAAAAAGAACAGTTATAAAGAGTCTCAACGACAAAAAACCTAAAAAGGAAATTCAACGGTGGTCATCGACAAGAACAAGTTCGTAGAAAAAATAGAGGCATTACTTCAGGATGACAGCTATAGAATAATAGGAACGGATCCAACAACAAAGAAGATTTTATAATTCTACCTGTAAATAAAGGAAATGCAACAATGGTCATTGACAAGAACAACTACGCAGAAAAAATAAAGACATTACTTCAAGACGTCAGCTTTAGGACAATAACGACAAATCCAACAACAAAAAAGATGTTATAATTCTACCTACAGATAAAGAAAATTCAGCAGGGGCATTGACAAGATCCAGTTTCCTGCTACTCTGTGTATGTCATCCGTCCTCCGACTAGGGGGACTTCCTCTGCTTCGGTATGCCTCGTCTCTTGGTCTCCATTCCACAAGTTGTCTAGTCCACCGCCCGTCTGTCATTCTGGCCACATGTCCCGCCCAGTTCCATTTGAGGTGTTTATTCAATATTTTTGTTATTGATTTTTAATGAGTCACTTATTACCAGATTTGTTATGAACTGGGTTTTTGATAAAATGATTTTTAGGCCGGCGTTCTCTTATGTTTCGTGGAACATTTGTAGCATGTTTTGTGCTTCTTGTATGTTGTCTGTTATTAGGACAATATCATCTGCAAAACAGAGATGATTTATCTTTTAGCCGTCGATGTTTATTACCATAGATTGGCAGTTTATCTGTTTTAACATGCTTTCTAGGAAGGTTATGAACAGTTTAGGAGAGAGTGTATTTCCTCTCTCGATTTTAAATTTATCGGTGGATTGGTTGGTCGGTATTCTAACATTTCCTGTGGCATTTTCGTACATATATTTGTTGACTGCAAAGTATCGTAAGTCGATTAGGTATTCGGCAAGTGCATCCAGAAGTTTCTGTTAGCCTACCGAATCGAAAGCCTTTTCGTAATCCACAAATACAAGTATAAGAGGCTTATTGTATTCTGTGCATTTCTCAGTTAGCATCTTTATCGTTAGAAGGTGATTATTTGTTCCAATACGAACAGTAAAAAGATGCACTAAGATCTGAGAAACCCAAAATTAGTGAAAATGTGAAAGTTCAGGTCGTAGCTGAAATGGTTCTAGTAAGCAAGTAGCTGAGATATGCAGTATTTCGCGTTCGTTCGATAAGAACATTTGAAAATCTAATAAATTTCATTCGTATAAAATGAGAATTGTCCACGAATTAACCGAATAAGACCCTAACAGGAGACTAGTGTTTTTTTCGAGATTATGACAGAGAAGATTACAGCAAATATCAGTTATCTACGCCATATTTATTTCAGTGATGAGAGCACCTTTTTCCTGAATGGAAAAAATATAGATATTGGAGTGATAAAAACCCCCATGCGTTTCGCGAAAGACATACTTTGGTATTACGTTTTCAGGACGGTGCCCCACCTATTTTTTAATATTTCTTTTATCAGTTTTTTTATTAATTGTTACACTGTTTTAATAAAATATTTACCGTTTCATTTCCCCAAAGTATAATAATATATCTATAATAACATATCCAAAAAGTATAATAATGATGCCATTACGAAACATTGTTGTTGGTTATCATTTGAGAACTATTCAATCAAATGTTTCCAAAATCACTCCGCCTGACATTTAAGCTGTCATTTTTCGTTGTAATATCCCGAACGGTTTAAAAGTTAGACGGGGGGGGGGCGGCGGACTTTATGTTTTCACAGCATTAATAGATAAATCTTTACTATCCCTTTTAATAAAACCCACTGACTTTAGAACCTAATTACAATTGAATTAATTTAATCAGTAAATTTAATTTGTTCGTAAAACAAAACCCCCAAATCCTCAGCTGCATGCGCACCACTTGCAATTTAATGTCAATTTCTTGCTTCTTGCTTAAATAAGATAACTGGACCAAGGAAGCTAACAGTATTCGGAGCAAACTGAAGAAATAGTTCTGCAGTTCCCTTGCTCCTCTAGTAAAGTAAAATTTTATCTGGTTAACGTTTCTCAACGGTCCAAAAAAAAGAGAGCTTTTATGTTTTATGCATACATTTGGATATAATAAAGGACGCATACGAGTTATTCTGTCCACCAGCAATATCTTATTCAAATTTTTCACTTGAAACTCCTTTATGGTGCATTAAAAAAAATATATGTAAAAAATTGCCGACATGAAAAGTTCTACGGTATTCCATACTTAACCATAAATATTCATTTATTTTGGGGAAATATGACCGTAATTCTGTATGGAGAAAATTAATCTTCTGCAAGCGTTTTGCACTTTTGTGCCCAATAAGCCGATGGGCATCATTTGGTAGAGACATGGACCATAAATAAAATTACAGTATGCAAATGGAGATAAAACCAAACCTTCGCTTAACGTTGTTTTTTAGATTACGATTTAACATGTAACGATAATTTACAATTTTAGAGAGGTTATTTTCTTCTTTACTGTCGCACCAAAAATATATGTTTTTACCAACATTTTACAGAACAAGTATTTCGTTAAGACTTATAATCGATTAATGTATTTTGTCCCCCAGAAAAAAATATAGAATCCACAGAGGCAGTAGGCCCTGAACAACTACAAAACAGCCACAGGATGTGAACAGAATCTAAAAGTACAAAAAGTGAGAAAAAGAATGAGGAATTTGACTTTGTTGTAAAAGGTCACAACCCAGAAAAAATTTTCACCCCGTAGAATTTTCTGAAACAGTAGCCAATGACTTCTGTCATAATTCCATATAAATCTTTCAATTTGATTACTCTTTCTTCTTTTTTTTAAATATGTACCTTCAATTTGAATAAAATAATTTGGATTTTTTACTTCCCTCGTAAAAGGGAAGTATTATAATCGTAAAAAAATCACCCTCCGATATTGTTTTGGTCAAAAATTAAGAGTCATGTGAGAACGACTTGGTAAAATTTGGTAAAAATCGAATATGGCGGCTTAGTGAAAAGTTCAAAAAATTATTAATAAAAAATACTTATTCAATTTTGCACAATTATCAAGTATTATGTTGGCATCAACGGGTAACATTTTGGTACCAATCCAAGATGGCGGAACAAAATTGCAGGGTAATAAAATATTTTAAAATTCAGCCTGATAATGGATTGATTTCAAATTGTGGGCCATAACTAATTGTGGTATAGGGATCAACTAGTAAAATTGTGGTGCTAATTTAAGACAGCCAAGCAAAATGGCGGCCAAATAAAATGTTTGTAACTATGAAAAAAATCACTCTCTCAGGTTTTACGTATCTTCACGTTTTAGCGTCCCTAGATGCCAAAAAATATGTTTTATTAATTACGTCGGTCCGTTTGTCGGTCTGTCTGCCTGTCAGATCGAGGCATAGCTTAAAATACTTACCAGAATGACTTCAATTGTTGACCAAAAATTAAGGGTCATATGGGGAGGACTTGTTAATATTTTGGTAAAAATCCAACAAAATGGCGGCCTAGTGAAATGTTAAAAAGTTATTATTAATAAACTGCTTATCCAATTTATCTCAAATTTTGCAAAAACATCAAGTATTATGTTGAAACCAACGGGTAATATTTTGGTACGAATCCAAGATGGCGGAAAAAAATGGCGGCTTGATAAAATATTTAAAAATTCATCCTGAAAAACTGCTTAATGGATTGATTTCAGATTGTATGCCATAACTAATTGTGGTATAGGGATCAACTATTAACATTGTGATATTGTCAATTCGAATCAGCTCTCCAGAAGGAACGTTGTAATAGTAAAAGGAGAAAGAGGAACTAAAAGTCCAGTCAGCCTTTTTGTATCAAAATTTATTAAATTCCTACGCGTTTCGATCCTAGGGTATCATCATCAGGGTTCAACTGATTGTAGGAAACAGGACAAAAAGCTTTTCACATTACATTATGTACACAAATAAGTTTATCTTTAACAAACGAGAATTTCGTTTCCTCGGATGACAGTCGACTTTAACATGTGTTTGCGTAAATGAATAATAACTAGTGCAATGTATTTACACATAATTGTTTCACGTTCTTTGTTATAGTTAAACATGTTTGTGTACATAACTATTTTGTGCGAAACTTTATATAATGTGAAAAGTTTTTTGTCCTGTTTCCTACAATCAGTTCTACCCTGATGATGATCCCCTAGGATCGAAATACGTAGGAATTTAATAAATTTTGATACAAGAAGGCTGACTGGACTTTTAAGTTCTTCTTTCTCTCTTTACTGTTACATTGTGATACTAATTCAAAATGGCCGAACAAAATGGCGGCCAAATAAAATGTTTGTAATCGTGACAAAAATCACCCTTCCATATCTTCACGTTTTAGCGTCCCTATATGTCAAAAAGTATGTTTTATCAATTCCGTCGCACCGTCTATCGGTCTGTCTGTCATTTCGCGGCATAGGTTAAAAACTACTTACATATGAGGATGACCTGGTAACATTCTGGTAAAAATCCAATATGGCGAAACAAAATTACTTATCCAATTTATCTCAAAGTATTATGTTGGAATCAACTGGTAAAATTATGGTACGAATCCAAGCTGGTGGAATAAAATGACGGCTTAATGAAATATTTCAAAATTCAGCTTACTTAATGGATTGATTTGATTTCAAATTGTGTGCCATAGCTAACTGTAGTATAGTAATCAACTAGTAAAATTGTTGGATTGATTGAAAGGTTGGCCGAACAAAATGGCGGCCAAATAAAATGTTTGTAATCGTAAAAAAAATCACCCTCTCAGCATATCTTCACCTTTTAGCGTCCCTAGATGCCAAAAAACTTATTGTATCAATTCCGTCGGTCCGTCTGTCGGTCTGTTTGTCTGTCTGTCAGTTCGCGGCATAGCTTAAAAACTACTTACCAGATTGACTTCAAATTTTGACCAAAAATTAATAGTTATATCGGGATTACCTGGTTTGGTAAAAATCGAAAATGACGGAACAATGTTAAAAAAAATTTGTTAGAGTGGTGTATTTTTTGGGGTTAAGATCCAGTATAGAAAACTAAAGTCTAAATTGTCGACGTTTTGCAACTTTATTGTTGCATCCTCAGGACACATATATAGATCCTATATCCTGCTTGAAACCCATATTATCAGTCCTTACCTACACCATTGGTCCGTAGATATTAAGTTTATTTAATGGTTTTCCTCTTGTTGTTATATTAGAGTGGTGTATTATTTGGGGTTAGGATCCAGTAAAAAGAACAAAAGTCATTTTTTATAAGTCGACGTTTCGCAAGTTTATTGTTGCATCCTCAGGACACATAAATTCTATATCCAGCATGAAATCCATATTATCAGTCTTTACCTACTCCGTTGGTGCGCAGATATTTTCCACATATTAAGTTTCTAATTAGTTTTCGTTAACGATCATCTTGTTGTATATGTTAGAATTGGGTATTATTTCAGGTAAGGATTTAATTAAATGATTTTCGTTACCGATCTTCTTGTTGTTGTGTTAGTGGTGTATTATTTGGGATTAGGAAATATCTGCGAACCAATGAAGCAGGCAAAGACTCAATATAGGTTTCATGCAGGATATAAAATCTATATATGTATTCTGGATGCAACAATATAGTTACGAAACGTCGACAATTTAAAAAATGACATTTATTTTTTTACTGGACCTTAATATCTGGGAAATATCTGCGGACCAACGGAGTAGGTAAAGACTGATAAAATGGGTTTCACGCAGGATATAGAATATATATGTGTGTCCTGACGATGCAACAATAAAGTTGCGAAACGTCGACAGTTTAAAAAATAGATTGTTGTTTTTTTTACTAGACCAGAGCCCCAAATAATACACCTTTTTAATATAACAACAAGAGGATCGTTAGGGAAACCATTTAGAAAGCTAAAAAAATTATTACTAAAAAATCAAATTATCCAATTTACTTCAAATTTTGCACAAAAATCAACCGTTATATAGGAATGAAGTGGTAACATTTTGATATAAATATATTACATTAATTTCAATTTTTCTACAAGAACTAAGTATGATATAGAGATACATTGGTGAAGTTGTGGTACGAATTTAATATGGCGAAACAAAATGGCGGCCAAATAAAATTTTTACGAAATCTTGTGCAGTTGGCTTTACATTTTGAGAGAAAAATTAAATGTAATGTAATGTAAAAACTACATATTGAATTTATTTTAAATTATGCTCATAAGTCAAGTGTGGCATACATAGAAAGAAACTGGTAAAATATTGGTAGGAATCCAATATGATGGACCAAAATAGCGCTGAGTAAAAATGTTTGAAAAAACAGTAAATGTAACACATACATATATACTGTGACTATGTACTGAACTAAATTAGGCCACACTTCACTATTCCTAACAAATGAAAAAAAATCATAACGAGGGAAATTCCGGGTAAAGGAAATTTACCGATTTTTTTATATTTTCAGTTTGTTTAACCCCCTATATAGGGTGAAAGATGTGATTCAGTACAGTCTAAATACATATTTTCATTGTAATATTAAAAGGAAACTTTTTCGTCCTATTCCAAGGCGAAATTACAAAACCTCAACTCAATTCCTTACTGGTTATTAAATATAATGAATACTTTAATGTTTTTTGAATGAAATTTGCATGTTATAAGTTCGTCTGTCCAGCAATTTATTTACTTCTGGTACCCATAAAAATACGTTCGCTGTTAACGTCAATGATTTATTGTATCTTTCAGTATAATCTAGCAAAAAAAATGCATGAGACAAAATTCCTTGTGGACAAAAACCTTTCAATTCGCATACGGCCTGAGAAAATCCAATGTCATATCAGTACTATTGTTAGGCAGCGTTTGTATGCAATCAGTCAGTATCTACCTAGTTTTTAAATCGATATCGGGTTCACGTCAATGTTTTCCGTGTTAATTACGTGAAAATCTGTATTGCCTAATAGGCCAGTTATTCAACTTTCTATCTGTTTGTTTCTTGCAAATGATGTAAAGTGCAAAAGTATAACCAAGTGGTGCACATACCTACCTTATAGCCGTTTGATGGAAAGTGCGAGTACCATTTATGTACATAGTATGTACTAAGCAGTACTTACATAATATGTATCTACAAATTGACTAAAAAATATGTGGGACGTTTAATACAGAAGTGTATTTCTTGTGGTAGTACTGTACCGGCTTGGCCGATGGATTTTGCTATTTTGGCAGTACCTCGGTATCAATGAAAGTGTTTGAAGATAGGTACCCCGAGAAGTCGACTATAAAATCGGTTAGTGAATGTTTTTATTAATGCGGTGTTACTGGTGTTATTTACTACTGTTTATAGTACTATAGTAATTATGTTTTGTTATTAACAACAATAAGTACCAGGCCCACAAAAAGTGCCGGGCCAATTTTGGCAGCTTGGAATATAATTCCTGATAAATCATTTGAAATATATTTTTAAAATATTAAATATATTTCACAGATAGTTACAATGAAATACGTTGTTACAGAGAAGCAAAAACTCACACTTTGTTATGTTTTTTTTTTCCTAAAAAATGTAAGTTCTTAATTCTCCTTGATAAAAATATATTGAAAATAAATTACATTATTATAAAGGATGTTTTATGCTAAAACTTGTTTAAGGTATTTGGGAAATGCTTTACAGAAATAATAAAAAATCGGTAAATTCCCTTTTTTCGGAACTTCTCTCGTTATGCATTTTTTTATCCGGAATAGGGAAGTGTGGCCCAATTTAGTACATAGTCTTTTAGTAACACACATATACTCTCTTTTCAAATATTTTGTTCCACAATATTGGATTCCCACCAATCTTTTACCAGTTTCTACGTATGCCACACTCGATTTTTAGGCATAATTTAAAATAAACTGATTAAGTAGTTTTTACATTGACACACACCGCCATTTGTTTACGTCATGTTGAATCCGTACCAGTTTATCCCTATATATCACATTTAATTTTTCTCTAAATTTAAAATCAATGGAACAAGATTTTTTATTTTTTCTCTATATCACACTTAATGCTTGCGCAAAATTTGAAATTCATCTAACAAGTAGTTTTTCAGGCTGATTTTTTAAAAATAATTCATTAGGCCGTCATTTTGTTTTGCTACCTTGGATTCATACCAAAATGTTACCAGTTCGTTCCAATGTAATATTTGATTTTTGTGCAAAATTTGAGGTAAATTGCCTTAATAGTTATTTAGTAATAATTTTTTTTAACGTTTCACTAGACCGCCATCTTGTTCCGGCATATTGGATTTTTACCCAAATATTACCAGATCATCATGACCCTTAATTTTTTTGTCCAAATTTGAAGTCAATCTGGTTAGTAGTTTTTAAGCTATTTCGCGAACTGATGGACAGACAGTCCGACGAAATTCATAAAATATATTTTTTTGGTATCTGGGGACGCTAAAAGGTGAAGATATGTAAAACCTAAAACGGTGATTTTTTTCACGATTACAAACATTTTATTTGGCTGCCATTTTGTTCCGTCATCTTCAATTCGTATCACAATTTTACCAGTTGGTTTATATATCACAATTAATTTGAAATCAATCCATTATGTAGTTTTTCATGCTGAATTTTTAAATATTTTATTAAGCCGCCATTTTGTTTTGCCATCTTGGATTCGCACCAAAATTCTGTCAGTTATTTCCTACATAATACTTAATTATTGTGCAAAATTTGGGATAAATTGGATAAGTAGTTTTTTTAGGCCGCCATTTTGTTTCGCCATATTGGATTTTTACCAAAATGTTACCAGGTCATCCTCAAATATTTTGATATAGGCATGCTTCTTTCTAATTTTTCTGAAATTTGACTGTTTGGGACTCCCTCCTCCGAACTGTACTGACTACGTGCCCACAGATTCTAATCTATTGACGCTTAACTTAATATGAAAATTACTTAAAAGTAAGAAATATGCAAAACCGATTTTGTTTTAATATAATAGCTGCTCCCAAAATTTGCATAGTGGCTCCCAACCTTTAACAAGCTTCTATTTGCAGGGTGTCTCAAATTGGTTGTCCCTTATGGAAAAATTGGAAACCATAAGAGATATTGAAATTCTGATACCTCATCCTCGAGTTCTTTTTTTCAGAAGGTTATAATGACACAAGCAGATCATGGCGCGACCCGCCACGGAGCTACGGGGTGGTTTTCGAATTTTGCTACTTTTAACATAGTCCTATAGTTTATTTACTATCGGAGATACATCAAATCTGAAAACACGTTTTAAAGGCACTTTTTGATGTGGAATTCAGTGATGTGGCGGAACATTTTTTTTGGACTACTGTTTTTGACATATGGCTCTGACATGTATTTTTTTAAATGGGACATCCTGTATTTTTATAGCTTATTAATTTTTTGCAGTTAAAACAGTGTAACACACTTTATATTATTTATTTTTTTTAATACCAAAAAATAGGAAAAATCTTTTAGTATAAAAAAATGATATTAGGGGCAATGGAAATGTTAATTTAATTTAAATTAATAAATAATTATGTGTTTTTCGCGACAAACACAATCTTAATTGAAAAACAAGTCAATTACCTGATAAGATCAATAGCCAGTCTTAAGTTCTTAGTCCACTATGAAGGTACCCGAGGAACGACACTGAAAAATATCTGTTTTCTGGACGTTTCGGAGGAAAGTCTACCCCCATCTTCAGCAAATCTACAAATTAAAAACTAAAACTATTTCTTATGTTTAGTATCAGAAATATAAGCAGAATGGCTAATCTCTGACAAAATGTCTATTAATGTCAATTTTAAGGTGTTATTTTTAATTGTTAAAATAAGGTGAGAAAATATTTGTACCTAGAGTATGTTCATTTTAATGTATTTTGAGGTGTCCTTTTTTACTTCAATATTTAGCAGCTTTAACCATGTGTTATTAAAATTAACGGAACAAGATGCTACACAATTATTTTTATTTGACAATATTAAGGCACTTTATTTTATTTTACGTTTTTTGGAACTTGGTTCTTTTGCTAGAATACTAAAAGCATTCCAATTAATTTTATGATTGTTATCTAGTGCATGTTAGCAAATGTTGGATTTTTGAAATTCCCTATTTTTTATGTATGTTTGGTGTTCTTTAATTCTTTTGGCTAATGGCCTAGAGGTTTCACCTATGTAAAATTTATTGCATTGACACGGAAATTTATTAATAACATTTTTTGTATTGTTAGGTTTTGTTTTTGTAAGTTTGCTTCTAAGTGTGTCTTAAAGATCGTTCTTATGTTAAAACTTTTACCTATCCGTTTTGTTTTATCTGATAAGTTAGATATGTATGGTACAAAGAGGTTTCTAATTGGTCTATTTTGGATTTGTTTGATCTTTAAATTCTCAAATTCATAAAATCATTTTTCAATGAAATCATTAGGATAATTGTATTGATTTAAAACATCTTTTGTAAAAATTGTTTCCTCAACAAAATTTTGATCTTTGCAAATTATTTTTGCTCTATCATATATATTTTTTACAACTCCCTTTTTAACCAATATTGGATGATTTGAGTAAAAATTTAAGTATCTGTTTGTATGTGTAGATTTTCTGTATACTTTTGTTTCAAAACTGTGTATGTTTTTTAATAAGTATGTCCAAAAAATGAAAGTTGTTTGTCTGTTATTTTGTCAATAGTAAATTTAATTGTCGGTTTTTTGGTGTTAATATGATTTAAGAAATCATTTAAATGTTGATCGTCATGTTCATAGATACAAAAAATGTCATCAATGTATCTCCACCAATTAAAGAACACAGACATATATAAAAAATAGGGAATTTCAAAAATCAAACCATTGATTTGCCAACATTCACTAGATAACAATCATAAAATTAATTGCAATGCCTCTAGTATTTTAGCAAAAGAACCATGTTCCAAAAAACGTAAAACAAAAGATAATGTTTAATATTGTTAAAAAAAGATTATTGTGTAGCATCTTGTTCCGTTAATTTTAATAACACATGGTTAAATTTGCTAAATTCTGAAGTAAAAACGGACACCTCAAAATACAATATATTAAAATGAACATACTCTAGGTACAAATATTTTCTTACCTTATTTTAACAATTAATAATAACACCTTTAAATTGACATTCATTGAAATTTGGTCAGAGATTAGCCACTCTGGTTATATTTTTGATACTAAACATAACAAATTTTCTGCTTTTAGTTTTTTATTTGTAGATTTGCTGCAGACGGGGGTAGACTTTCCCCCGAAACGTCCAGACAACAGATTTTTTTCAGTGTCGTTTCTCGGGTACCTTCATTGTGGACCCAGAACTTAAGACTGCCTGTTGATCTTATCAGGTAATTATCTTCTTTTTGAATTAATAGTGTGTTTGTGGCGGAAAACCCAAAAAATAGTTTTAAATCATGAATCCTCCACACCACAATTTCGTAATTATAACGGTTGTAGGAAAAATTAATTATAATTTTTACTGTATTGTTCAAGCAACGTAGGAAGGGGGACAATCATAATTTAATCGAGGAACCTTTCAAAACAAAAATTTGTATTAACTGACTATGTATTCTTTTCAGAATTTTCTAGTGCATACAAAAACCTAACAAAATGCAAGAAAAACCAACTAATATACGTTTATGGTTTTTTCGCAATTATAACGTTTGTAGGAAAAATGAATTATAATTTTTACTTTATTTTTCAAGCAATCTGGGGAGGGGCACAATCATAATTTAATCGAGGAAGCTTTCAAAACAAACATTTATATTAACTGACTATGTATTCTTTTCAGAACTTCCTAGTTCATACAAAAACCTAACAAAATGTAAGAAAAACCAACTAATATACGTTTATGGTCTTCCCTGCAAAAGGTTCTTTTATTGCTTTATTGTATTTATCACGAAATTGAAGGTATCGGCACACAAAATTGATAACCTATTTTTGTAGTATCAGTCCATACCCTAATCATTGGTATCAGCATATTTTGGTCAAGATTACCTATACCCTGGGATAAAAATTGAGGTCAATTATTTTATAATTTTTTTTTTAAATATTTATTATTTAGCATCAAAATGCAGTTCAAACACCACACGGTTAGAACAGGTAGTCCCAGAAGCGTTCAAACTTGTAGCAAAAATAAATGTCAAAAAATTATTTTATCAAAGCTGACATTTTGTAAATTAGCAATTTGTTTAATGATAACACAAACAGAAAGTCTACAGTCAGCACTATTACGATGTTCTGATAAAAAAATTACAATTATTTTATAAATTACGTATTGTGACCATTAAATTTATCAAACAAAAGGTTAGAAAGCATTATTATGGAATTTTGTAATTAATACATTAGTATTTTACTTCGTGAAAGTGAATTCTGTTCCTAGACAACTTCCAATTTTATACAGTTACTCAAGGGGAATATATATATATATATATATATATATATATATATATATATATATATATATATATATATATATATACATAAGAAATAATAGTTCATTGTTTTCATGTGTGTGAAGATTGTATTTTCTTTTTTCGATATGGAAATTGTGTTGAAAAGTGCAGCGGAGTTTACGAGAGAGAAAGCTATTATAGAAATTGTCTTGTTATACCACTCTCTAACAATATCTGATTGACTTCCACCTCTTTCATACATTTTTCAATAATTATTATTACAGTTTATAATCAGAATGATTTGGATTACAGCGAAATATTTTTAAAACTTAATATTTGGTTTAGTAAAGTTTCCAAAAAAAGTATGTATTTACAGTTACCTAGTGATAAAATAAGCAAAGGAGTATATTAGAAACAAAAAATGTATTTTTAACGGTACAATATACAGGGTGGCGCATCGACAACGAAACAGAGGCATTTACGGGTAGGTCATAATTTTTTTTTGAAAAACGCTCGGATCTGTCAATTTTGTTTTCCAGAGAGACACTAAATTACCATAAAATCACGTTTATACCTGCAGCTCCCTAGGCGGGGGTGGCACCACCCCTAAAATCTTAAATGGAAATGGGGGTCGAGTGAAACCTCATTTTAAAGGTCTTTGGGTTTCCTTCAAAATGATCATACAATTCAAGTACTTTAGTTCAGTACTTTACGAGATTTATTGATTTAAAACTTAAATACATCAGACTAGTGAAGATCAATTAAAGTATGAAATTTGCCAGCAAGTGTCATAAAAATACACTGGAGAGTATTATTTTCTTAGTTTATACGTTTTTATCTCTTACGACTATTTAAGGATGCCAAATGTAAAGCCTAAAAATAAATAAAACTGGATTGGTTTGATTATCTGTGAGACATCTTCAACGTATTGACGGTAAATTATTTATAAACAAATTAATTTGTTTATCATTTTACTGTTGAAAATAGCGATTTGAGCGTTGTTGTGGAAAAGTTCCTATTGTGTTAAATTTTCTTGAAAAAAGATAACAGAAGGTATACCTCTTACTGATTTTAAATAAGAATTTAGTACATTTTTTGCGATTGATACGACCAAACCTTCTTGCTAAAAAACCTTTTAACGCTTTTTAAATTAACCATGGTACACAGAACGACAGAAAGGATTGAAATGATCGGAATATTTTTCGGAAATAATCAGTGCCCTAATAGAACATCACATAGATTTGATAAGTGACATGAGAACAGCAACGTGCATCGAAAACATGTTCTGGAACTTGTGGCTAAATTTCGGGAAACTGGATCAGTGGCCAATAAAAAATGCAACATTCAAAATGCCATATGGAACGAAGGAATGGAAGCGATGGTTTTAGGGCAAGTTTATCTAGATCCTACGTTAAGTACCCGCCAATTGGAAAGTGTGTCTGGTGTCAGTCAACTTAGTATACAAAGGATTCTTAAAACCCATTGTTTCCATCCATACAAAACACACCTTGTGCAAGAACTTAATGAAAACGATTTTGATCGGCGATTAAAATATTCTGAAGTTGTGAGTGAATAAATTATAATCGATTAAAACCTTCTATTCAACACTTGTTTTTCTGATAAATGCTCTTTTTTTCTTAAACGGCATAGTAAATCGTCGTAACTGCCGATATTGGTCCGATTCTAATCCCAAAATTTATCATGAGGTACAGAACCAACAGCCACAAAAATTAAAGGTTTGGGCTGGTATTTTTGGCGATCATATAGTTGGCCCTTTTGTCTTGCCTGCAAATTTAACAGGTGAAATGTATTTACAATTATTACAAGACGCCATAGAGCCAGCGTTAACAGCAATAATTGAAAAGCAGAATGATCGGCGATACGTTGAGGATAGGTTGATGTGCCAATGGGACGGTGCCCGGCCACATTATGCAATATTTGTTCGACAATATTTAGATCAGACGTTTCCAGGTCGATCGATTGGAAGAAGAGGTTATATTGAATGGTCCCCAAGATCTCCAGATTTATCACCTCTGGATTTTTTTCTATGGGGTCACTTAAAAAGCAAAATCTATGCTACTCAACCTTCATGGCAAGATTTGCAACTAAGAATTCTAAATGAGTGCCTTCAAATTATTCCTGAAATATTGCAGAATATGCGGCAACGTTTTGAACAAAACTTTTATTACGGCATGGAGAGTGAAGATGGGCATTTTCAACATTTACTTGAGTGACGCGTAAGTACATTCTTGTGATTTATTATTGTGCAGTTTTTTTAGACTCAAGTTTTTAAAACCCTAAAATTAAACAACTCCATATGCTTGCGTAAGTGACGCAAGAGTTAGAAATGCATTAAATAACAACATCAGTAGTTATTTTTACACCACTTGCTAGCAAATTTCTTGCTTTAATTGATCTCCACTAACCTGATGTATTAAAGTCTACTTTAAGCTTTAAATCAATAAATCTCTTAAACTACTGACCTAAAGTACATGATATTTTAATCATTATGAAATCGAAAGACCTTTAAAATGAGGTATCACTCGACACCCCATTTAAGACTTTAGGCATGGTGCCACCCCCGCCTAGGGGGCTGCAGGTATGAACGTGATTTTATGATAATTGAGTGTCCCCCTCGAAAATAAAATCGACGGGTCCGAGCGTTTTTTAAAAAAAATTATGAGCTGCCCGTAAATGTCTGTGTCGTTTTTGATGTGCCACCCTGATTTTTCTAATACAATAATGTATTATAAGTTTTAAAATGTAGAATAGCAGGGGTGTCTATATTAAATTTTTGAGGCAAACCCAAATTAATAGTAAAGGTTTCAAATAATTTCAAAACCGTATAATAGGACTTAAAAATAACTTCAAAAAGCTACACAATATTTACTTACTTATTACACACTATATAGAACTGATAGAACTGAAAATTATAGTTAAAGGTAATATTTTTTTTGTTATTTTTGCATTTTTTTTTCTCGTGTTTAGTAATTTTGAACTGTGTCTGATTTAAAATTTGATGCATTTCAAGGAATTTAAATAGGTATAATTTACCACTTTTTGCCCTAATTTACGTACTTATAGGTGTTTATTTCTATGAGGTAAATATATTGAACAAAACTAGACCAATTTCAACTTAACTAAGTAAACCCGACCTCTTTAAACGTACTTTGGGCTTTAACTGTTTGTTGCGTAGCGAGCTTAACGATAATGGCGGTCCGTGAGAACACCCTGTATAACAGCACGAAGCAAAATCAACGATAGCATATCTCATAGATATAATTGACTGATAGGTATTTCAGCTTCCGTGTTTTTTTTACAGGCCTGATGATATTGCGATAAAGCAAGAACACCATGTTGGGACCGACTTGGAAACACCAGTTCAGCCTCAACCAATTTAGGCCTTTGCACGAGCGGCCTGCCACATTCATTGTTTCCCAGGTAAATCTTTACAATTTTGTTAAATTAGTTCCAATCAAGTTTGGTTATTAGTTATTACGTTTTCTAATAATTGTTAAATGATGATTTATTAACAGCTTATGGTTAAGTGAAAATTCTTATCGACCAATAATTCTCTGGTCATTATGTAATAATATCGGTTTCCTATATACGTGTAGACGTTTATATACTTATTATAGTCTAGTGAAAAAAGCCATTTTGTTGCATGAAATTAAGAAGCAGGCATTTTTTTTCAGTTGTAGCTCTTATAATTTACTCAAGAATTTACATTGCTAAATAAACCCTCTGCAATTGTAGAAAATCGGTAAACTTCCCTCGTTATAATTTTTTTTCTATTTGTTAGTAATGATGAAATGTGACCTAATTTAGTTCAGTACATAGTCACAGTATATATGTGTTACATATACTGTCTTTTCAAACATTTTTATTCGTATCAATATATTACCAGCTTCTTTCTAGCTATGCCGCACTTGACTTTTGGGCATAATTTAAAACAAATTGAATAAGTAACTTTTACATTGACACATATCGCAATTTTGTTACGTTGTTTCATGTTGTCATTGTTGTCATTTTGACATTTAATTTTTCTGCAAAATTTAAAGTCATTTGAACAAGATTTTGTAAAAATTTTATTTGGCCGCCATTTTGTTTCGCCATCTTAAATTCGTATCACAACTTTACTAATTTATCTCTATATCACACTTAATTCTTGCACAAAAATTGAAATGAATTTAATAAATGATATTTTCCAGGCTGTTTTTTTAAATATTTTATTAGGCCGCTATTTTGTTTTGGTATCTTAGATTCATATCAAAATATTACCAGTTCATTCCTATGTAACACTTGATATTTGTACAAAATTTGAGGTAAATTACTTATGTAGATTCTATATCCTGTGTGGAATTCATATTATCAGTCTTTACCTATTCCGTTGGGCTGCAGATTTTCTCCAAATAATAGACCACTCTAACATAACAACGAGAAGATCGTTAAAGAAAACTATTTAAAAACTTAATATCTTGGAAATATCTGCGAACCAACCTCGTAGGTAACGACTGATATTATGGGTTTCATGCAGGATATAAAATCCATATTTGTGTCCTGAGGATGCAACAAAAAAGTTGCAAAACGCCGACAATTTAAAAAGACTTTCGTTTTTTTTACTGTAGTCTAACCCCAAATAAGACACCACTCTAACATAAAAACAAGAGGATCGTTAACGAAAACGTAGTAAGTAAACTCTGATAATATGGGTTTGGGGGGGGGGGGATGGAACAATAAAGTTGCGAAACGTCGACAATTTAAAAAGTCTTTTGTTTTTTTACTGGATCCTAAACCCAAATAATACACCTTTTTAACACAACAAGAGGATCGATAACCAAAACCATTTAGAAACTTAATATCTGGAAAATATCTGCGAACCAACGAAGTAGGTAAAGACTGATAATATGGGTTTCACGCAGGCTTTAGAATCTTTATGTGTCCTGAAGATGCAACAATAAAGTTGCGAAACGTCGACAATTCAAAAAAGGTCTTTTGTTTTTTTTTACTGGATCCTAACCCCAAATAATACACCATTTTAACATAACAACAAGAAGATCGTTAACGAAACTTATTTAGAAACTTAATATCTGGGAAATATCTGTAGACCAACGGAGTAGGTAAAGAATGATAATATGGGCTTCATGTAAGATATAGAATCTATATATGTGTCCTGAGGATGCAGCAATAAAATTGAGAAACGTCGACAATTTAAAAATATACTTTTGTTTTTTTTGACTGGATCCTACATCCTGGATACACGACACTAACGAAACAACAAGAGGATTGTTAACGAAAACTATTTAGAAACTTAATATCTGGGAAATATATGCGCGGACCAAGGGAGTAGGTAAATACTGATAATATGAATTCACGCATATATATATATATATATATATATATATATATATATATATATATATATATATATATATATATATATATATATATATATATATATATATTGCGAAACGTCGACTATTTAAAAAAAGACTTTTGTTTTTTTTACTGGATTTTAACCCCAAATAATACACCACTCAACATTACAGCTGGGGTTGGAGTTGTTCTCCATGCACTAATCTAGCCAACAGTTGCAAGGCTCCCAAAATATTTCTGCGCATGTCTCGAAATGTGAATTCGTTATTAGTCTGGGCATTTGTAAATGCCCTATAGGAAGTCAATATTGATATTTGACAAAGGGGCCCTGAGAGCAAGTGATTCGGGCATCAGTTTTAATAGATATAATATATATTTGGTTTATATATAATGTAATATAAAATACGTCAACTATATTTTGTAATGGCTGGGTGAGGCTGCTTTGGGTGTCGACTTCAAAATGTCAATATTTAAGGAATAAATAAAATATAATTTTTTATTTTTTAGCGATTTTTTTTCAAGTCGTTTAATTTTACGTATGTACGTACAAGATCGTGCCGTTGAGCTAATTAAAAAACTTCACATTCAGTACCAGTAGCTTTTGTTATCTGATGCCTTCATTACAAAAATTCTCACACTTAAATGCATTTCTGACAAAAACGATTTACTTGGATTTCAAATTGATAAGACAACATCGATTGTGAAAAACACAGGTGTGTTATTTTAGAATGACCACTGAATGGACAACTTTTTCTGATAGTCAGTTAGTTATCTTTGTTTTTTCATTGGAAATTATTATTAATAATTCAAACCGAGTTTTAACTGCGGCAATAAATAAGAGACGTGAGAAATATTACTAAAAACAATGAACGGGCATTTTGAATAATCAGTAAAAATTTTATTCGGAGATGCCGATTATGTATTGAAGTAAATGGTAAAAATTTCCAGCATTACAATCGTAAAAAAGACGTATTGTAATCGTGAAAAAATCATCCCCCCAGGTTTTTTCAGATCTCCACGTTTCAGGGTCCCTAGATGCCGAAAAACACATTTTCTCAATTCCGTCGGTCTATCTGTCTAAAAAACAACTTACCCGATTGACTTCAAGTTTTGGTCAAAAATTAAGGATCATATGGGGATAACCGGGTAATATTTTGGTAAAAATCCAATATGGCGAAACAAAATGGCGACCTAGTGAAATGTTAAAAGGATATTATTAAAAAACTGCTTATCCAGATTATCTCAAACATCAGGTATTGTGTTGGAATCAACTGCTAACATTTTGGTACAAATCCAAGACGGCGGAATAAAATGGCGGCTTAATAAAATATTTAAACATTCAACCTGAAAAACTGCTTAATCGATTAATTTCAAATTGTGTGCAATAACTACTTGTGATATAAGGATCAACTAGTAAAATTGTTGTACTAATTCAAGATGGCCGAACAAAATAGCGGCCAAATAAAATGTTTACAATCGTGAAAAAAAGACCCTCTCAGGTTTTTCATATCTTCACGTTTTAGTGTCCCTAGATGCCAAAAATATGTTTTTCAATTTCGTCGCTCCGTCTGTCGGTCTCTCTGTCATTTCGCGGCATATCTTAAAGTCTACTTACCCGATTGACTTCAAATTTTAGATGACCTGATAATATTTTTATAAAAATCCAATATGGCGAAACAAAATGGCTCCCAGTAAAATTGTTTGAAAAAGCAGTATATAGGATTTACTAAATGACTATATACTGAACTAAATTGGGTCAAGCTTCACTATTCCTAATAAAAGAAAAAACATAACAAGGGAAGTTGCGGGTAAAGAAAATTTACAGATTTGTTTTGCCAGAAATTCTCCGCGAGAACTTTGAAATGCTTTAACATATTGCCTTCAAATTTGGTTTATGTAGTTTTATTAGGCAACAAACTAATATGCGCGTATCTAGTATTTCATTTTCGCCTTTATAAAAACGTACGCCTATGAGGTATAGAAACTTAAAGCCGGTAGAAACATATGCTTCATAACTCACACCAAAAACGAAAAGGGATCCCTTACAAAATAACCGAGATATCGGCTTGTGTCTATTTTAAGTGGGACACCCCGTATATTTAATATTTACTTGGTGGCATTTATTTAATTTTTATGTATTATAAAACGAAATGCATTTTTTAACTTCTCCGTTTGTAGGTTTCTTTGCCGATCGTCCGAAAGAAAACCAAAAAAAACTTTTTTTACGCAGGTAAAGCAATAGAACGTAGCTTTTTACGACTTACTTCATCAAACGAGTCGCTACTGTGAAAAAAATAGAATATAAAAATAATAAAAGGCAGTAGCGAATTACTGGCATTAATAAATCAGGATTTTTGCATCTGAAATTGCAAATCAGATTAAGGTTTTATATCTTACTTAACTTCTAGAGATTTTTTTACCATAGCCGAATGGTAATCTCTTATTATTGCTTTATAATAATCGATGCCTTTGCTCCTTTTTCATCATTACGAATATAACATGACCGTGAAAGCCAACATTACATCTTACAAAACTCCTAGGAGCGATTTAATAAATGTTAATATTCCTTTACTTAAACTGTTTAAAAAAAGGTAAATGCCCTCAATAATGTACAGGGTGGACTGTTTATTATGGGATACTACCTGATCTCAGAACCTGTAAGAGTTAGTAGAAAAAATTAAATATAAAAGTTTGGTTTTTACCTATATTCTAATTTATTTAATTTTTTTTGTATATACAGGATGTTTTATTTTTTGTGGACGAGTATCAACTTCCTTATTTTACATGGGAAACCACATTATAGTACATTTAAACAGAACCCTTTAGAGCAAATTCAATGATGTCTAATAGCATGGGTTTCCGGTTTACCGTTCCGTGTGTTATAACTGCCAAGAAATCGATAATTTTATCCTTTTCATTATTTAATCACTCATATTCTATTACAAATAAGTAATCCGCAGTGCTGTCAAGTTTTACGTATGTCTAATTTTCTCCATTTTGTATAATGAAAAACTCTGTATATTAAGGGTGTGATTCACCGTTTCGGAATTGCGGGTTATCTTTATGTAATGGCCTATTTATGACTTACTTTTTTCGCAATTCATTGTTCTAAAGTTGAGTCTCTTATTTATTTATGACTTCATTTTATTTGTATATTCCTAGAATGTGTAAATCGGGATTAAAACATTTTTAATGAAACTGGTTTAACATTATAACACAAACAATTGTATGAAAAATTTACACAACAAATGGTTTTCTTGTTAAAATTTATAATTTCAAATATATATATATATATATATATATATATATATATATATATATATATATATATATATATATATATATATATATATATATATATATATATATATATATATATATATATATATATATATATATATATATATATATATATATATATATATATATATATATATATATATATATATATATATATATATATATATATATATATATATATATATATATATATATATATATATATATATATATATATATATATATATATATATATATATATATATATATATATATATATATATATATATATATATATATATATATATATATATATATATATATATATATATATATATACAATACATTAATTTCCGAAAAATGTCTATCCATAAAATATTGAAATTTTTACTGAATTTATAATCTTTTTTGCTCTAAAATGTCTTGAAATCAGGAAATTCTCCAAAATGCGGTAAAATTTCAAGCTGTGTTTTTTTGGATTACATTTATATTTCTTCTAAAACTCCTGATAAAATTAAAAAAAATATTGCATTTTTCTAGAAACAGATATTACAAACATTAATTTAATATAAATGATATCCATTTAATAAAAATATTAAGGATACGTAAAATTTGGCAACACAACATTCGTAAGCAACTAAATATAAATCTATAACTATCACGTGTTTCTGTCTTATTAGACCTTCTTCAGTTGGCCGTATACAAAAGTTGAAAGATGTAAGAAACTTGGAGAAAAATCGTTTAAAACCAAACGTGGATTCACTGACAGGAGCTATAGATTTCTAAATTCGGTCAAAAAGAAAATTTAGAGTCAATATCTGACGTCTCTACGGATCTGCTGAGACATGCAAGCCGTGGAGATCTAAGAGTACGTGAGGATCGGGACGGTCTTTGACAAAAAAGCTAGTGAGAAAACGAGACGATAAAAAAAATTCTTTACTTGCAATTTTGTGTCAGGTCCGAGCCCGTAATTTATTTTGTTGGCTAGAAAAAAGCTCTCACTTTTATATAGAATTGTTAATATTTCATTTATTCCAAATTGGGCTCCTTCTAAGCTTGTAGGCCCGGCGCGGACCGTCCCTGGCTCTACTGCATTTAAGCCCAAGGGAATCAAAAAGAAAAGAGAGGTGATTGTCCGGATGAATTCTTAAAAAATCGGTAACTTTCCCTTACCCGGAACTTCCCTCGTTACGAATCCTTTTATTATGAATAGTTAATTTAGTTCCACACGTAGGCATTTAGTGACACGCGTATTCATATACTGTTTTTTCAAACATTTTTAGTGGGCGCCATTTTGTTCCACCATTTTTGTACCAATATTTCACCTCTGCCACATTTGAATTACGAAATAATTTCAAATAAACCGAATAAGTAGTTTTTACACTAATTTTTTAAAGACCGCCATTTTGTCCTGTCATGTTGAATTCGTACCAGTTTATTGCTCTTTTGTAAAAATTTTAAAGGAAATTCAATAATAATTTTTTACGATGATTTTTTAAACATTTTATTTGGTTGCAATTTTGTTCCGCCATTTTGAATTTCTACCGCAATTTTACTAATTTATCTCTATATCACACATATCGCCATCTTGGATTTATACCGATTTATACCAAAATATTTCTATTTAACATTAGATTTTTGTGCAAAATTTGAGCTAATTTGGATAATTAGCTTTTAAATGATAATTTTATTTAACATTTCACCCTACCGTCCTTTTGTTCCGCCATATTGGATATGAAAAAAAAATGCAGAATGAATTGAAATTGAAGCAATTTAAAAACACTCTATACCGGGTGTTTCTTAACTACGGGACGTAACTCCAGGTGATTCCTTAAGTCATTTCAAGACAAAAAGTTCCTATAAACATGTGACCAGAGTTGTCTCGATTCTGAGATACAGGGTGTTAAAGTTAAAAAAAAATCGGTTTTTTATAACTATCATAAATATCCTAAAAAAAATCACTTTAAACCACTCTAAATGTTTTTACACCTACCTGGAGGAGTTTACCTTACTGGTATCAGCATGCAGTGATAGTACTGTCACTGTCATGTCAGTAAATTTTAAAGTTGTCAGTTAGCAGTGATTCCATTATGAATAATTTTAGTAATTCTGAAATGACTGACATGCACATTATTTATGGATTAGCAAATGGAAATTCGGAAGACGTACGGGGAATATACAATTAGACAGATATCCTAACAGAGTAATTCCATGTGGTAAAACATTTAGAACGATACATGCAAGATTAAGTGAAACTGGTAGTTTTAATAAAAATACAGGTGGTGGAAGACCAGAAACTGTAACAACGCCTGAACTAGAAGAAGCTATACTTAATGCGGTCAAAGAAGATCCTGCAAATAGTACCAGGAAGATTGCACTGCAGCTTCAAGTCAGCCCAAAAACACTTTGGAAAGTTTTAAAAAGAAATTTGCTGTACCCATATCACATACAGCGGGTTCAAGCTTTACTGCCTCGGGATTTTCAACCAGAATTAATATTTTGTAGGTGGTTGCTTCATAAGGTGGTACACAATAACAATTTTTTATCAAACATTTTATTTATTGACGAGGCACATTTTTCACGAATTGCTATCATTAATTATCATAACAACCATTTTTGGACCGACGAAAATCCCCACGTTATTAGAGAAAGTCATTGTCAGCAACAATTTTCGTTGAACATTTGGGTAGGAATTATTGATGACTACCTAATTGGCCCATTTTTTACTAGCAAGATCAACAGATAAATCCTATACAGACTTTTTGCGACAATTTGTTAAAAAATGTATCCCTACATGTAAGGGCGAATATGTTTTTAATGGAACATCTTGTAAAATAGTTGCAAAACTTATTGGGCCATGTGAATAAAGTTGTAGCAAGTGCTTTTGCTTAAGTTTTTTGAGAAAGATTTATGTACAACACAAATATCAGAAAGAGTTAGCATTATAGCAATAGCATTTGCTAACTTTTATTCATCTGGGCCATTGTGTTCCTAAAGAATTGAATAATTGTAGCAAAACTGTATCACTACCCCCTTTCTCCCCTAACAGTTGTCTACGCCACAGTTAATAACAAAAAAGTTTTAAAATGGACGTATATTTTAAATTTAGGCTTTTAAAGTTTCTACAATTGTTTTTCTATTGTAAGAGCGAATATGTGGTTTAGGTCCTTGCTCGTCAGTATCTCGACATTACTTACCCTACTTGATGGATCGGACGTGCAGGACCTCAAAATTGACCATCTCGTAGTCCTGATATGAATTCTCTAGATTTCTATTTAAGGGGTCATCTGATACTAGATGTAAACGACTTGAGAAATCGAATAATCGACAATTGCAATGTCATAAGGAATACTCCAGGGATTTTTTAACGTGTGAGAGATTCAATGACGAAGCGATTGCAATCGTGTATTTTATCAGATGGTAGTCATTTTGTTCATCTACTTTAAGGTCGAAATTGTTTATTTTTTATTTTTCTGTAATTTATGAATAGTAATTAATACACAATTTTTATTTTTTTAATGTTGTCCATGGATAATTTTTAAAGTAGTTTAAAGTCATTTTTATTTTTTTCCTCTCGTTTTTTTCCTATTTCCAGTTGCTCAAACTGAAAAAACTATAAAAACTGCAAAAAGAGTCAGTGGCGTATTTTTTTTTTCTTAATAATAATGGTTGCGGTGCCCCTTGAGACGCCACTGACCTTAATAACTGCAATCTAGTTAGCGCTGAATTAGCGCCTTAGTGCTGAAAATGACACTGCCAAATTAGAACCAAATCGGCTTAAGGATAGTTATGATGTTTATAAAAAAACCGATTTTTTTTAAAAACTTTAACACCCCGATTCTCAGAATCTAGACAACTCCGGACACATGTTCATACGAACTTTTTTTCTTAAAATGACCTAAGGAATCACCTCCTGGAGTTACGTATTGTAGTTAGGAAACGACCTGTATATCTGAAAATTCAATAATTTAAAAGTTCATGTAAAACCAAACAAATTTTGTGTTTAACTTTTTACTAACCCTTACAAGTTCTGAGATAAGACAGTATCCTATAATAAACGGACCACTGTGTACAATTTTCGCTAATACATCAGTCAAGTTTTTATTATTTATTGTAATTTTAAAAATGTGGAAGATGAAATATCAGATTACGCAGCTTTATAAGCTTTCGGTAACTGGACAAAAATTTCGTTTTTATCGATCGTTTTGCTTTTTATTTACATATTTAAAATGTTCTGCCCACTTTGCGTTGTGGGTTCTTAATCTTTTTATCTTGTCACGGATCCTCTGCAATTATCTTTCGATATTACATACACCAAAACAAGTAAATTTTGTATTTTTTGTAGGAAGTTTAATTTTTAAAGTAATAAGCCCGTTTATCTAGAAATTCATGTACAGGGTGTTCCATTATAAATGGAACCCTCCTGTAACTTTTTTATCTGGTACTATAGAGACAAATATTGTACACAAAAGTTGCAGGGTAGTGTAAGTAGTTTTTATGCAAGCAATAATATTGTATATAGGGTAATGGAGAAAAGCTCTTCAAGGAAGATTGTGTTTTTTCTTATAGAGCACCCTGTATTTTGTAAGCTTAGTTGATAGACCTCGTCTTCTTGATTACGAATATATACAAGGTGGGCCAACGAAAACTTTACACCTTTTTACAAGAAAAACATACTGGTTTTATAAAAAAAATACGCAATAAAACAATACATAAAATAGTGTTCCATAAGAAAAACACAATCTACTTCGCAGAGCTTTTCTGCATCACCTTGTATACATTATTATTACTTGCATAAAAACTAGTTATAGCACCCTATAGCTTTTGTATAAAACATTTGTCCCTGTATAAAAAATTGCAGGGGGGTGCCATTTGTAATGAAACAATGTTTATTTATACTATAGGAGATACAAAATAACTTTACATACGTAAGTTGTAGGATATTTCTTCTATTACTTTTTAAGACTATCACAAATTAAAATAAAGCTCATTATAAAGTTGAAATATAGACAGGAACGATATTTTTTTTAATGAAACATCATGGATAATAGTTGCAAAACTTATTGTGTTCCTAAAGAATTGAATAATTGTAGCAAAACTATATCACTATCCCCTTTCTCCCCTACCAGTTTGCTACTCCACAGCAAATAACAAAAAAGTTCTAAAATGGACGTATATTTTAAATTACAGCTTTTAAAGTTTCTACAACTGTTTTGTTTTTCTCTTAGTGTTGCGGCAACTATACTGAGGACGGCGTCAACTTTGTTTTTGCTCTTAATAATTACAGTCTACTCAACTAAATATTTACTTTTAAAATTTTGACATCCGCGTTAATTTGCCAGAAACTGACGATTGGAATTTAAGTGAATCACCCTGAATATCTCAGTAACCAGTACAGTAATCAATATGATGTACAGGGTGAGTCAATAAGGTGTAAGATAGTGCCTAAACCGTAAGAGTAAGGAAAATAATTTTATGTACAGGGTGAGTCAAAAAAAAGTTATGATAAAATATGATTTTTTTTAAAATAAAATACCCTGTATATTATACGGAATTAATTTTTTTATGATATTTTTTGTGTTTCAGAGGGTCCGTTTAAAAGATAGTTATTTATGGATTCAATTTAGACCAACAACATTTTTATCACAGTTAGTCTAAGAAGCCTGCTATAGGTTCGTAAGGATATTTTGCAATTTTTTTAAACACTCAATATTTTTAAATGGAACACTTTGTATTTTTTAATTCAGTAAAGTTATTCATTGAATACCTTCATTTTTTACTAAATATGTCCTATACCTAAACCCTTTACATTTTAGGATATTTCACTTTCTTTGTAACTTTTCCTTTACTGTTTTATCAATTTTTCTGTTTAATTTTGTTTGTTTTTTCATTGTTGTTTCATTTTATTATATTCAGGTGTTACTGGAATAGTTTTCTATGAATTTTAAATTTTATTATTTATGATGATTTTTCCACGTGGTGACATGATATATGCTTTAGGATCTGCTAAAAGGAATACATTATTGGCATCCAGAATGTATGCACAACTTCTTCTATCCCAAAAGAAGACATCTTCAGCCACAAGTATTTCAAAAACGAAAAGACAGATTCGAAAGAAAAAGAAATGTGATGTACGAAAAACATGAACGAGTAAAACCAGTTACAAATGAAAATAATAAAATGATGGTAGCTTTAAGTGTACTTAAGGATCCGCAGAAAAGTACTAGACAGCTTGCTAGAGCTAAAAAACTAGAGTGAACCATCAATATCGCGAATGCTTAGAAGTGAACAATTTCATCCTTACCATATTCAATTACTGCAAGAATTACAGCGGCAGGATTACGATAGAAGAGTTGTTTTTTGTCAGTGGGCGCAAAATATGCATCATCCAGAATTTTTTAATTTCGTACTTTTCATAAAGTACATATAATTACATTGAACATGTTTTAAAATAAATATTGATTTTCAATGTAGTGTTTTATTTTGAAGTAATTTGGGCTATTTAATTTTCTTACCTAATTTTTTAAAATACAAAAAAAAAATGTTTTCCTAGATTCTAAAATATCTTTAATAATGTATAAACTGAGAGAAATTTTATTCTTAGCGACGGCGACGTTTCGACCGGTGGAGTATCTCCGGTCGTTACCAACATAATACTGATCAGATACTGCACCGGTCAAAACGTCACTAAAATTAAATAAAAATATAATGCAAAGTACAAAATAGCCTTTTGATAACAATACCTTATCTACCACCTTCAAAAAATCAATATTTTAACTATTTTTTCTGAGCAATCTTGATAAAAAAAAACAGAATACGCTTCTTATGCATAGCTTACAAAGAAAGTAAAATATCTTAAAAAGTAAAGGGTTTAGGTATAGGATATATTTAGTAAAAAATGAAAGTATTCCATGAATAAATTTAATGAAATAAAAAAATACAGTGTGTTCCATTTAAAAATACTGAGATATTGCATATTTAATTTTGGTAAATTGGTAAATTTATAAACAACACTCTGTATAAAAAATTTACAAAATATCACTAGGAACCTATAGCAGGTATCTTAGACTAACTGTGATAAAAATTATTTTCTGTTTATAGATTTTTGTCAACCCTACAACTTTGCTATAGAAATGTTTTCTATATCTCTAACGGTTTAGGCACTTTCTTAGCCGTACACCTTGTTGACGCACCCTGTATAATATAATAAAATGTTTTAGAAATAGACGTATTTGTAAAATCTGAAACTTTTAAGGTCTTTGCAATTATTTTGTTTTTTTCTGGGCGTCACGACTCCTATAGTTGTGAAGGCGTCGTTTTTATTTTTGCCGTAAATTATTATATTTTACTCCATCAAATAAGTGCTTTTTACCAAATTTTAGTATCCCCTATTAATTCTCGAGAAAATGGCGTTTTAATTTTAAGTGAAACACCATATATTTAAATACTATTTGCGCAGAGAAAAATCCCAAGAAAATGTGAAATTCTTTAAAATCCTTTAATTTGTGCACCAGAAAAAACTTTAGAATTCCTAATGATCTGTCGGACCCAAATAAAATTAATAATTATTTTCGTGAATTTCTTCAAAAAGTCTCAGATTGTACTACTAAAATTGACTTTTATAAAAAAAATATTTTTAATAATCAACTACATTTTTCATTTAAAATGAAAATTGCAGAGGTTCACAGAATAATTTATGATATACATACTGAGGCTTCTGGTGTAGACGGAATAAATGTTAATATGCTAAAATATTGCAGTCCTTTTATAGATAAATATATAGCCCATATAATTAATTGCTGCATTGAAGCTAATTATTTTCCTGATCAATGGAAAATTTCAATAGGTAAGCCATTACCTAAAACAAAGAATTCAACACATTTTTGTGGTCTTAGAATTATTAGCATTTTACCACTTCTTTCTAAAATTTTTGAAAAGATTTTATACAATCAATTATATCAGTATTGCACTCTTAATAATATTATTCCGGATAGTCAGTGTGGTTTTCGAAAACATTTTGGTACTTCTCTCTCGTTAGTTAGTATAACGGATGATATTATGGCTGCTGCTGATAAACAACTAAATACTGCATTGGTTCTTCTCGATTTTTCAAAAGCTTTTGATACCATAAACCATGAGCTTTTTTATCAAAACTTAAATATTTTGGAGTCCAAGAAGCATCAGTTGAGTTAATAAAGTCATACTTCTCGAATAGATATCAAAAAATACTTTGTAACGGCACTTATTCAAAGCAGGTTGAAATCTTGTCGGGCGTACCGCAGGGTTCAATCCTCGGCCCTCTTTTATTTATCATTTATACTTCGGACATATTAAACTCTTTAAAATATTGTAAAGTTCAGGCATACGCCGACGATATGCAAACTTACTACCGTTTTAATCATCTGGACTTTCTAAACGCATCAAATTTAATAAACGAAGATTTAAACGTATTGAGAGACTTATCTTTAGATCATAATCTAAAACTTAATCCTTTAAAATCATTTTTGATGATATTTGGCTCCAAAAACAGAAGAGACTTTCTAGAACAAAGTATGAATGTTAATATTAATAATGTCAGGCTTCCTGTGGTCACCTCTGCACGTAATTTGGGTATTGTATTAGATACGGAATTACGATTTAGAGAATATATTAAAATATTAATTAAAAAATCATATTTATCCTCGAAGATATTATATAATAGCCACCATATTCTAAGCTTATCTTTACGCAAGATGCTTTGTGATTCACTAGTTTTGTCAAACTTTAATTATTGTGAAAATCGGATTCAGAAAGTACAAAACACATGTTTAAGGCTTATCTTCGGTCTTAGAAAATTCGATCATATTTCTCATACTTTTAATCAACTAAACTGGTTAAAAATGGATAACCGTAGATCTCTACATTTAGGAAGTTTTTTAATGGAAATTCTTAGTAATAAAATTCTACCATCATCTTTAAGAAATAAGTTTTTGTTTCGAGCAGATATTCACTCTCGAAAGGTTAGATTTCGGAATAAAATTACACTACCTCATCATCAGAGTGCCATGTTTCAAAGGTCGTTTACTTATAACGGCATAAAATTATTCAACTCACTGCCAAACGATCTAATAGACTTAAGTAAAAATAAATTTAAACTTCACTACAAGAAATATCTTGTTAGCGCTCAAATATAAGTTTCTCAACTGTTCATATTTTTTTTTCAATTTCGTGTTTTCTTTGTGGGCAGGTACACGAAAGGCCCCCAACTTTATTTACTGCCACTTTTTTCTAAATTAATTTTTCCATTCACTACAATTTCTTTTTCCTAGTATAAAGAATTTTTTTCACATAATTAGGGAGTCAGGTTCAGTTGAGTAGCCTTCTCGGCTAGACTGCGCCTCGCTTATACATTTGTATAATGTTTTGTAAAAAAAACAATAAAAGACATCTATTATTATTATTATTATTATTATTATATATTCGAAAAAAACTTTAAAATCTTGGGAAATTGCTATGTCAGATATACTTAATTCAGATGAATAACCATAGTAATTTGCTGGGTTTTCTATAAATGATTAATTTTTTTTTCAGTGGCAGCACGATAAATCAACGCCAAACATTAAGTACTGCCTATATAGGATAAGCGTATTTATAATATTTTTCGTCTCATGGGTTTTCACCTATACCAAAGAAACACCAGAAGGGAAACCAAGATGGCCGATTTACCTAACAAACTGGGGTTTCACCCTTTGTATGATTCAATCACTACTGTGTAGTGTCATGTTAATAATATGCTTAATAGCAGAAAGATCTGAGAAAAGAGGATCTTGGAAGGACAAAATATTAAGGATGTATTCTGTGTACTGGGTGATTAATATTATTGCAACTCCTGTAGCTTTTACTATCAGTATTATTTACTGGAGCCTTATTTTCGGAGGTACGTATATATATATATATATACTTTTTTTTTAAATACTTCGTATATATTTTATATTTTATCTAAATATATAAAGAAGACCATTTCTATGTTGAAAGAATACGCCAATAAAAAAAATAAAAACAAACACAAAAAATCGGTAAATTTCCTTTACCCGGACCTTCCCTCGTTATGAATCTTTCCAGTTAATTCGGAATAGTGAAGTGTGACCCAGTTTAGTTTAATACAAAGTAATTTAATAACACATATATACTATCTTTTCAAAAAATTTTATTGGGCGCCATTTTGTTTCTTCATACTGGATTCCTACAAATATTTTACCAGTTTCTACCTATGCCATACTTGATTTTTTGGCATAATTTAAAACGATTTCAATAATTATTTTCTATATTGTTACGACATGTTGAATTCGTACCAGTTTATTCTTATATCACACTCAGTTGAATACGATTTTTTGCGTTTTTTTTTAAAATTATTTGGCCGTCATTTTGTTCCGCTATCTTGAATCTGTATCACAACTTTACCGGTTTATCTCTATATCACGCTTAACGTTTGCATACATTTTGAAATGAATCTAATGTGTAGTTTCTTCAAGCCGATTTATTAAATATTTTATTAGGCCGCCATTTTGTTTTGCTATCTTATATTAATATATAAGATAGCAAAACAAAATGGCAGTCTAATACTAACATGTTACCAGTTCATTACTCTGTAACACTTGTTTTTTGTGCAAAATTTGACGAAATTGGATAATTAATTTTTTTAGTAATATTTTTTTAACGTTTCTCTAGGCAGCCATCTTGTTCCGACATATTCGAATTTTACCAAAATATTACCAGGTCATCCCTCAATTTTTTTCTCAAATTTGAAATCATCGTAATGAGTAGTTTTCGGGCCTTGCCGCGAACTGGCAGATGGGCCGACGGAATTGATAAAAATATATTTTTTTTGGCATCTGGGAACGCTAAGACCTGAAAATATATCAAAACTGAGAGGGTTTATTAAGCCGCCATTTTGGATTCGTACCAAAATTTTACCAATTGATTCCTATGTATTATTTGATTTTTGAGATAATTTGGATAATTAGTTTTTTTACTAACACTTTTTTTAACGTTTTACTAGACCGCTATCTTGTTTTACCAAAATATTACTAGGTCATCCCCATATGACCCTTAATGTTTAACTAAGATTTGAAGTCGATCTGATGACTAGTTTTTGAGCTATGAACTGACTGACAGACAGACAAACCGGCAGACGAACCGGCGAAATTGATAAAACATATTTTTTGTCATCTGGGGACGCTAAAACCTGAAAATATTTAAAACGTGAGAGAGTGATTTTTTTACGATTACAAATATTTTACTTTCCGCCATCTTGAATTAGTACCACAGTTTACTAGTTTATTTCTAAACCACAGTTAGTTATGACATACAATTTGAAATCAGTCCATTAAGTAGTTTTTTCAGGTTGAATTTTTAAATATTTAATTAAGCCGCCATTCTGTTCCGCCATCTTGGATTCTTATCAAAATTTTACCAGTTGATTCTTATAACAAAACTTGATTTTTGTGCAAAATTTCAGATAAATTGGATAACCATATTGGATTTTTACCAAAATGTTACCATGTCATTGCCCTATAACTAAAAATTTGAAGTCAATCGGGTAAGTAGTTTTTTAGCTATACCGTGAACACACAGCCCGACAGAAAGACAGACCGACGGAATTGAGAAAACATGTTTGATGTTGTAATCTGGGGACGCTGAAACGTAAAGATCTAAAAAAATCTCGGAGGGTAATTTTTCCACTGTAAAATCAAGGTATGCGAGTTTTCGGATAGTCGTAGGACACAAACAAACAAACAATGCTAGCAGCACGAAAATTGTTACAATTTTATGGACAAAGCGAAATTTACCTTAAAACAAAAAAAAAACAATGAAAAAACGAAATATTAATCGGAAAAAATCATATTTTTCGATAGGTCAATGCAAATCCATAAATTGTAAATATAAAATCGTTACGACACAACATTGCCGTAAAGCGGTTAATGAATCCAGGTGACTTTAACATTAAGGAAATAAACAATACATACGCGAGGTGAATAATTTCGCTGACAATGAAATTAAAATTACGCGAACTTAAACTCAACTAATTTTTTTATAGTTATACAAGCAAAATAAGTGAAGTTAAACAAAAAGTGTACTGAACTAATATAGTAATTAAAGTGTATTAGAAAAAAAAAAAGAAAATATATAACTTTATTAATTAATTAATGTTAACGGACAGTTCACTCCCTATAAAATATTTTCAAATTCTACACTAGGAGCTGGAACATGACACCCAAAAAATTTAAGTAAACAAGCAAATAAAAAACATTTTAATGAGACTTATTCGTTATAAAAATCATTAACGCAGTAAAAAGGTGTTTCAATGAGGTACGCTTTGGTTTCTTTTCGAAATATTGCAGACACATACTCGTTCAAAGACGTTTTTAACCCGCCGTTATAAAATCTCGCTTCACACTGTATATTAAATATTTTAAAAATTATGACAAGTTAAAAATAAATTACGAATTTTAATATCCTTAACTTATAAGAAGCCGTTTACTTCCTTGGAGCACTCCGACGGTGACTTTGAGAATACTGGAGCACAAATCATCAACAACAACCCTCTGAGCCATATCTGGTAAAACGAGGCAACAAGTGATGTCAAGTAAATCCTATGTATTTTAGAATAGCTATCAAAATGTTATGATTAAGCATGTCAAAGGCTTTGGTGTAATCAAGGAGAACCAATAGAGTAGCATCTTATCTTATGCACTCACCACGTGATCGACTATATCACACATTGCCGTTGAGTAACTATGTCCTGTCCTAAAGTCAGACAGTTTTTTGGAAGAATATTGTGATTTGAAAGATAAGCGGCGATCCTGGAATTCGATGACTTTTTTAAGGATCTTTGAAAGGGTTCAATATCTACCGTGGATGACGAAATTCAGAGGAATTTTTGATATTAGATAATAGAATAACGTTTGCACTTTTTCAACATTTTGGGAAGTATAATTCTTTAATACAGGACTTTATTATATGCGTCAAAAACGGTATTGTGAATGGACAGCAGAGAATGATTCATGTTGTATTTAGGTGAAGTAAGTTACTAAACTAAGAATCACTCAAAACATTCCAAGCATATGTTCATGCAGTTTTGATCTCATTTATCTTTTGAACGACTCAAGATATTTACAAAACATTAGTTTTGGTGCTGGTGTTTTGATAGCAGCAATGTAAATGGTTGACAACAGAAATATACAGGTAAAACTTATTTTTGTACATACATTGAAAGATTGTTTAATTTTAGAAATAATTTTCACAATATTTAGAAAATAGAAACAAATATGGAGAAATCAGTTCACATTAATATCGTGTCGGTCCCCCTCTAGCTTGTATAAACAGTTGCACATAGATGAGACATACTTAAAATACGGTGGTCGTTTTAGTCTATTTCACACATGTTCTATAGGTTTCAAATCTGGAGACTTTTCTGACCACTGAGCATTCTCCAGCAAACCAGATGTTTAAACCCTGACAAGAAATAGAAATAACTTTAACAACATTAAAAAAATAGAAACAAATATGGAAAAAAACAATTCACATTGATATCGTGTCCGCCCCGCTCTAGCTTGTGCAAACCGTTGCATATAGACGACGCATACTTAAAATACGGTGGTCAATTTTCTCCTGGTTTATGACAGGCCATTCCTCTAAATTATCCGGTTGATTAGGTCGTTCTCTCAGTCACCGTTTTAGCATATTCCACACATAGGTGTATAGGGTTCAAATCTGAAGTTTTTTCTGACCACTGAGGCCTAGCATTGTCATCCATTTAAATAATATTGTCTTCTCCAGACTACCAGATGTTTAAACCCTGACAAGACAAATTTGGGCATTTACCTTTTTAATTCCCTCGTGAAATGAAAGTATTGTAATCGCGAAAAGGTTTTTACAGATCTTCACGTTTTGGGATCCCTAAATGCCAAAAAACATGTTTTCTCAGTTCCATCGGTCTGTCTGTACGAGGCAGAACTCAAATATTACTTATCCGATTGATCTCAAATGTTGACCAAAAATCAAGGGTCATACTTGGATGAAATGTTTACATTTTGGTAAAAATCCTATATGGCGGCTGAAATGTTTAAAAAATTACTTATCCCGTTTACCCGAAAAATCACAGTATCACAGCACAAAAATCAAGTATTACGTAGATATCATCTGGTAAAATTTAGGTACGAATCCAAAAGGGAAATGTTAAAAAAATTTACTAAAAAAACTACCTATTCAATTTACCTGAAATTTTGCAAAAAAATCGAGTATTGCGTAAAAATCAATTGGTAAAATTTTGGTACAAATCCAAGATGGTGAAACAAAATGGAGACTTAATAGAACATTTAAAAAATCAGCATGGAAACTACTTCTTATTAGATTGATTTCACATTTTATGCAAGAATTAAGTGTGATAGAGATGATCTGGTAAAATTGATTCAAGAATTCAAGATGGAGGAACAAAATGGCGGACAAATAAAATGTTTGTAATCGTGAAAAGATCCCCTTCAAGGTTTTACATAGCTTCAAGTTTTAGCGTTTCTAGATGCCCAAAAACGTATTTTCTCAATTCCGTTTGCCTGTCAATTTGTTGTATAGCTAAAAAACTACTTATCCGATTGACTTTAAAATTTGGTCAAAAATTAAAGGTCTTATGGGGATGACCTTGTAAAATTTTGGTAAATATCCAGTACGGAGGAAAAGAAGGTAAAATGTTCAAAAAATTATAACTAAAAAACTAATTATCCAAATTACCTCAAATTTGGCACAATAATCGAGTGTTATATAGAAATGAACTTGTAACCTTTTTGGTATGAATCTGAGATGAGGGCCTAATGAAATAGTTAAAAAGTCAGCCTGAAAAAACTACCTAATGGATTGATTTCAATTTATGTGCTATAATTAATTCTAGTATAGAGATAAACTAGTAAAATTGTGATACGAATTCAAAATGGCGGAACAAAATGGAGACCAAATAAAATGTCAACGTAAAAAGTTTTTCTTATTCAATTGACTCAGATTTTTTACAAAAACTAAATGTGATGTACTTATGTGTGTTATTAAATGACTATGTGCAGAACTAAATGGGGTCAAACTTAACTATTCCTTAAAAAAGAAAAGATTCATAACGAGGGAAGTTCCGGGTAAAGGGAATTTACCGATTTTTACTTATTGCATTTTTGTAATTTACGAATAGGACGAGATTTGTTTTGAGCTCCAGAACTATTTAGCCTTGCCATCTTACAAGATTATTAAGTGACATTACCGATACTGTCATGATTTAGAAAAATGTTGAATGAGCCACCAAACATAATGCACTTAATGTTTTAAAGAAAATTGAAAAATTCAAGATGTGTTTCGAAAAAAAAAACATAATTATTTGGAATATCATCAGGGGGTATATGATATTATCGCAAGCTATATTTTAAAGTGAAGTATAATAAAACACACACATGTACCTATTACCCCCTTGCAATATTCAATAAAATAACTTTTCCAATTTTTTTTGTAATTGCGGTATCTACTTTCAAAGTTCGTAGTCTTACTGTAATAAAAAGGCCACGTAATGGGGACGGAAAAGTTGATTATATATCAATTATTACGTGACATTGGAAGTATTTGACCTATAATAATAACCGTTCCCTACTTGTCATACAATTTAAATATTTAATGTTGAAAACAAAACAACATTACTTCGTTACAAACAAAAGATCCCTCGATATCGTAAATATTTCAATATGAATTAATAACAAGCAAAATACATTAAGCAAAGATCGAAGTGGACATTCAGTATAGAACGAAACCTTTCACGGCTTTGGTCAATTAAGCAATCATGGTTCTTGGGATTAGACCGTGTCAAATTGGAATCACTATCCGACGTTTCGCATTCGATTGCACGAGGCATCATCAGGGATCTTTACTTCATGAGATCTGAACGCTGAATTGTGCCCGCCGAACCTTGACCTTGTGTTAAGATCGGTTTCCACGTGTGATGTAGACCAACAAAAGAAGTATATAAAATTCCTTGCTCCTGTGGAGAAGTGTATGTGGAAGAAACAGGACACTCAATATTTTTTTAGATTTAAGGAACATGAACGATGTATTCAAAAGGATTGTTCAATTTGCTGAAGCTGAACATCAGACTGGCCATATTATAAATGTAAAAGAAAGAAATTTTTTCTGGCCTATTCCTCTGCAGTTCATAAAACAGCTATATACAGGGTTCCCCATAATATACTATTCATTTTGATATTGAAATAAATTTTATATGAGATAAGTCAGTACGTTTTTCTATATCATTATTTTCTATGGCTTTTGGGATTTTAATCAACATATTATTAATCGAATAGGCGCTTTTCACAAAACTAGGAAAAAATAGATTTTCGTAAAACGTCATTTTTCTAATAAATTTCTAACCTAATGACAACAAATTAATTAGGTGTTGATACATACTTTAACGTTTAGTTTTGAACCTCATGGATTATTCAGTTCAGCAACGAGTTTTTTGCATAGAAACTTACCTAAGAAGTAACTCAATAGAAGAAGTAATGCGTGCATTCCGTCGTCAATTGAACGACAACAATATGGGTCATGCTCCAAATCGTAAGACTGTTATGTCATGGATTCACCACTGGCGTGAAAATTGTTCTGTGCAAAATTCGAAGAAACCTAGACGTCGAAGGACAATTCGTACTTCTGAAACTATTGAACGAGTCAGAACTGCATTGAGGAGAAGTCCCACAAAATCTGCTAATAGGCAATTCCTTATTTTGGGAATATCAAACTACATCAAATGCTTCACAAGGACTTAAAGTTTCATCTGTACAAATACCGAATGGTGCAACATCTTAGTTATCAGCCAGATTAGCTTTTTGCCAAGAATTCTTAAATTTACATCGAGGAAACCTCCGCGATCTTTTAATGAGGTTAATAAACAGAATTGTAGGTATTGAAAAATCATTACAAAAAATGTCCATAATCCAAAAGTTATTGTTTGGTGTGCGGTAGGATCATTTGGCATTATTGGTCCATATTTTTTTGAAGATGGAAATAACCATACTCTAACAGTGACGTCAGAGCGTTACATAAATATGCTAGAGATATTTTTTATTTCTGATTTAGAAGGAAGGGGATTACTAAATAATGCATAATTAGTGCAGCAAGATGGAGCAACAGCCCACATACCGCTAGAAACTCTATGAAAGTTCTGCGGGAAGTGTTTAATGGGCGGCTCATTTCACGATTTGGGGATTTAAATTGGCCTCCCAGGTCCCCGGACTTAACTGCACCTGACTTTTTTTGTGGGGCTTTTTAAAGGCGAACATTTTTGCAACTCGTCCAGAAAACATCAAAGAATTCAAGTACAAATTGCTGAAGAATAGATCGGATTTTGCTTCATCGTGTCATAAATCATTTCTTGTACAATCTTGGAAAGTGCATTGAAGTTGATAGCGGCCACTTAAAAGACATGATTTTTAACAGATAGGATAAGTCGTATGTTACAATAAATCCCAAAGAGTAGATTCTAATTAAGTGTAATAAAATGTTTGTTTGATTAAGTTTTAATTTACTCTGAAATAAACTGAATTAAAACGTTAAGAAATCACGGTTCTTGTGTTAAGGCCGTATAAAATTGCAAATACTTTCTTGGAAAGTCATTTAGTACTTTATAGTGCTATTAGGAAGCCTATAAGACTAAAGATAAATTTCTTTTTCAGCTGAAGGTGCAGCATTTACGGCTATGAATTTTATAGTGCATGGAGTGAACTCAATCCTGATGCTCTTGGACATATTCATCGTATGCCACCCAATTCAGATTCTGCATTTCATCTATCCACTGTTATTGGCATTAAGCTATACAATTTTCACTATTATTTATTATGCCGCTGGGGGAACTACAAAGTAAGTTTAAAGTATTTAACTAAATATTTAGTTTATAAGACGCACTATGAGACGAAAAACGTCTGTCTCTTCGCGGCATAGCTAAAAAACTTCTTACCCGACTGACTTCAAATTTTGGTCAAAAATTGGGGATCATAATAATATGGGAGTGACCTAATAATATTTTGGTAAAAATCCAATATGACTAAACAAAATGGTGGCCTAGTTAAATCTTAAAAAAAATATTATTGAAAATTGTTTATCTAATTTTTCTTAAACATCAAGTATTATGTAGGAATCAACTGGTGAAACTTTGATACAAATCCAAGATGGCGGAACGAAATGACGACTTAAGAAAATTTTTAAATATTCAGCCTGAAAAACTACTTAATGGATTGATTTTAAATTGTGGGCCATAAGTAATGGTAGTATGAACTAGTAAAATTGTGGTACTGTCAAGATGGCGCACATTGGAACGGTTAAAACTTGGACTTAATGTAATAAATATGGAATAAATTTAAGCCATTTATCACCAATCTACGTTACTACATAATCACGTTATGTAGAACATTCATCTAGTCTAATTTATTACATAGGTAATGATGCAATTCAGTATGGTTCTAGTAATGAGGCGAAGAACAACCTTTCTGCAAGTTATTTAGAACGAAATGTTTCCTTATTTAAAGCCATTAATTTCTATGTGACGAAATTTTTTAGGTCTTTTATATTTTCACCGGTAAAGTTCTCACCTGCAACAATGTTTTCTAGATACCTGAGGAAAAGCTAAGTTTGTTTCAGTCAGTTGGATGAAACAGAGACAAAACATGTCAGAAATTGATTTAGTTTTTTCCTCCTAGTCAGTAGTATCTTTATGGGCTAATCAATATTTTAGTTAATAGTTTTTCTTCTCTTATATGCCACCAAGTATACAACATAATATTTTCAATGTGCAGGTGTGCATGGTAAAGTAATTTTAATCAACGGCATTGCTCAGTTTTGTTAAGCAAGCCATAGACAAACTTTTGACATATCAACCAATACATTTCAACCATTGTTCTTCTTTTGACATATTCTATTTGTCTACTCGTTTGTTAATATACAAAGTTATTTGATAGTTCTGTATTTTATCTTGTTTATCCGTTGCATAAAATATTGTGCACCGTTAATTTTTAACAGATATGTATCTGAATATTATTTTTATTTAAAAATTTCACACGCTCTCTTTTGAACCGAGAAGATTCCTTCTTACTATGGCATGGCAACCAGAAAAATTTCCGGAATTTTTTTTTGTGCTTGGTGATATTTAAGTGGACATTTTTTATCGAGTCAGCTGTCGACGTCAACCAATGAAATTAATTTAAAATGTCAGGTTTGGCAACATTTTACAAAATTGTTAAAATTTATAATGAATTTGCTTTTCTGTAGAAAAAATGTCCAGGAGTTTTTAAAAAGAAATCTACAGGGTGCTCCAAATATCCGTGACAAACATTGTAATTAAATATAGTTGCATTTATAGCATGACCTATATCTAACTTCAACAGTTAGTTTAGATGTTTGCAACATTTTGAAGCGATCTGTATATTTTTTTAAGATGACATTTTTGTAGCTATACAAACATACCAAACCCATACAAAGTTTTTATAAAAACTCTTTTATTAACAAGGATATTCGTTTAACATTGAATCTAGGACACCCTGTATATTTTTATAATATAATAAAGGCTCTTAACTTTACCAGATGTGCTTTAAATTTGAGGGTTCAATATTTACTAAATCAAATATGATAAGAAATATGACCTGTTTGCTCTATTATTTCACCCTGTACAGAGTGATCAGTTAAGGGTAGCGAGCGGCCATATCTCATAAGATATTGGTCGTATAGATTTGAGAAAAAAAAATCATAATAAAAGTCGCCAAGAGAAATTGCTGAAAATTATTTTCGAGTTTGTCAAACGTCCGCTAGAGGGCGTAACAACCCACACCAAGTAGAAAAATGGGGTTTTTATAGAATTTTGCCTAATGAAAATATATCGATGATATTATTTTCATATTTAGTGACCATTTCCCTACACTTTTTGTCTAAAATGTTTTGTTCTATATATCAAAATAAAGCGGTGGGGGAAGTTCAATTGTTTTTTCAAACAAACCAAGATATCTCCCGTTTCTTTTGACCGATTTTAGCAAACTTAGGCTCATACGAAAGAGCATAATTTGCACTACAAAACGCTTATTTGGTTTTGAATTTTTGACTTTTGCTGGCATCGCTAGATGGCGTTAACTGAGTTAGTAGCATATTTTTTAGTTTTTTTCAAAAAAAAACAAATGTAATGGTATATTCATTTTTACATATTTTAAAAGGGGATAAATTTCTCTTATAATTTAATGAAAATAATTTATCATCTACCTTTTTTTGAACCGTTGATATTGACCAAAATATTATTTTATTTTATTAAAAAATGGCACGCCACTGCTTTTTGTCAAAATAAAAATCATTTTCGTAATCACTTATTAGTTGCTAACAAAAAGAACCTCTTGACTTTTTTTCGTTAGACGAACGGTTTTGGATTGAAAAAATAAGATGTTTAACAATGATAACTATAAGGTTCAAAATTATTTTTAAATATTACATCTCACAATAATAAAATTATTACCTATTATTTTTATCATTAATAATCATTTAATTAGCGAGAGAATGCTTTAGTTCATAATTTATTATTAATAATTATTACTATTTCATAAATTAAATTAAAAATCAAACTTAACTAACATCGCATTTAAGCGAAGCTGGCCATGATCTACGTTAAGCAACAAAACACCAAATTGTCAATCACGTTGATAATCATTTTGATAGTTCCTGCTATTGACATCTAATTTAATGTTATGTAAAAAGTATTTTTACAACAAATCATGCCTTTTACGAATGAAGAAGTAAGAACCCTTTGATATGTTGAGAATTTATTTTCAATGTTTTGAAAATGCGGCGATTGCTTCTAGGCAGTATGCACTGCGTTATCCCCTCCGAAGACACCATTCGGTGTCATGTATTTGAACTTTTTATTTAACGATTTACCAGGACTCTTAGAAAATGTGCCTTTACAAGTAAGAAGAAACATGTGGTTTTAACAAGACGGATGCCCGGCACATTATTCACGACATGTGCAAGATTTTTTGAACATGCATTTTCCTAACCGTTGGATTGGTAGAGGCAGTCTATTTTTCTGGCCACCACGGTCCCCCGATTTAACCTGCCTTGATTTTTATCTGTGGGGCCGAATAAAGGATTTGGTGTATAAAACTCGACCAACTACTCGAGAAGACATGATAGTCCGAATTCAAAACGCCATAAATATTATACCAAGAGCGGAAATTGAGACAGCTGTCAACTACACCCAGAAGAGATTGGACCAGTGCATTCAAAATAATGGACAACATTTTGAACATTTACGACAAAACTAGCGACGCCAGCAAAAGTCAAAAATTCAAAACCAAATAAGCGTTTTGTAGTGCAAATTATGCTCTTTCATATGAGCCTAAATTTGCTAAAATCGGTCAAAAGAAACGGGAGACATCTTGGTTTGTTTGAAAAAACAATTGAACTTCCCCCACCGCTTTATTTTGATATATAGAACAAAACATTTTAGAAAAAAGTGTAGGGAAATGGTCACTAAATATGAAAATGATATCATCGATATATTTTCATTAGGCAAAATTCTATAAAAACCCCATTTTTCTACTTGGTGTTGGTTGTTACGCCCTCTAGCGGACGTTTGACAAACTCGAAAATAATTTTCAGCAATTTCTCTTGTCGACTTTTATTACGATTTTTTTTTCTCAAATCTATACGACCAATATCTTATGAGATATGTCCGCTCGCTACCCTTAACTGATCACCCTGTATATATTGTTAAATGATTATATAACATAATTAAACTACTAACAAAACGCAAAATGCGCTCATCACAAATTGACTCACATTCTAACTGTATTAGCTTTTAACATTTAATTTACCCTGTATAATATGCTTTGCGTTAGCTATTATATGTAAATTTTATAATATTTAGTACATCTTAGTGAATATAATATCACCACTTGTCTTTAAGTTGATTTTTGAAGATACTTTGCTGTTAATTGGGATGTCCAACAGATCCAATGTGTGGCAGCCAAATAAAATGTTTGCAATCGTGAAAAAATCACTTTTTCGGGTTTTACATACACGCCAAAAAATATGTTTTATCAATTTCGTCTGTCCGTCTGTCGGTCCGCGGCATAGCTTAAAAACTACTTACCAGATTGACTTCAAATTTTAATCAAACATTAAGGGTCATATGGGGATGACCTGGTAATATTTTGGTAAAAATCCAATATACTGGAACAAGATGACGACAGCCTAGTGAATCGTTGCAGCCTAGTTGAAAATTATTACTAAAAAAACTAATTATCCAATTTATCTTAAACTTTGCACAAAAAGCAAGTGTTGGACAGGAATGAACTGATAACGTTTTTGTATGAATCAAATATAGAAAAATAAAATATTTAAAAAATCAGCATGGAAAACTACTTATTAGATTAAGTTCAAATTGTGTGCAAGCATTAAGTGTGATATAGGGATGCACTGGTAAAGTTGTGGCACAAATTCAAATTGGCGAAATTATTCCTAAAAAAGGAAAGATCCATATCGAGGGAAGTTCCGGGTAAAGGAAATGTATCAATTTTTTCTTCTTAAACTTTAAAAGACGTTTTGAGGTCTCCCGCTGTTTTCGTTATTAAATTTTATTATGTGATTCATTTCTTGGTTCATTGGTAAAATGATAGAAGAAACATTTGCCTCAATCTGCTCCTCTGCCGCTTTAGTCCAGAGCGAAAAGTGTGTGGGTTAAGATTCGATTTTTGGAAAAATGATTTAGGGATACTTTTGTTTAGGATTAATTTTATAAATCTATCGAGTTAGTGTTAAAAAAAAGTTTTTTATTTGAGAAAAATCCAATAATACCGTCTTTTTTGGAATTTTTTTATAGTCTAAAAACGAACAAACTTAATATTAATAAGTTCCTTTTGCCTTGTTTTTAAATGATATTTTTTTATTACAGTTCCAGTAGCATTTTTGTATTCCTAATGTTCCGAGTAGGTTAATAATTACTTAGAATATATACTATTGGTTCTTGTTTTGTACTATTTGTTTAATTTCATATATTTTAATATTTAACATTTTTCCATTTTTTGGTTTCACTGTAGATCTTCAAAAAAAACACATAAAAGACGTTTTTTTTTTCAAGTCGTTAAACCACTAATTGAGATAGTTAAGAATATGGGTCTTGGGATTAGACAGAGTCAAAATGGAATGATTTTCCAATGTTTCGACTTTGATTGCACAAGGCAACTTCAGAGATCTTTACTTAACGAGATCAGAACACTGAATGAGCTGTAATTTTCTCTTTATAGAATCCCGAAATCGACGCAAAAATATTGGCTTCTTTTACATTTATGGCATGTTCTTTGCAAAACATCGTTCATGTTCCTTAAGCCAAGTGGATGTGGATCTTCCAGTTTCTCCCGTATATACATCACCACAGGAACAAGGAATTGCATATACTACTTCCGTTTGGAAAGGGATAACGTTCTTTGCTGATCGCAAACATTGTCCAGTTTTCTTGTGAGGCTTGTTCATAAAAAGTTCCTTGAAATACGAAATATGTTGATGTGAGACATATCAGTCAGTTCTAAAAGTGATTTGTAAAGATGAAACAGGTCTGATATTGAATACGTGCATTCACATATTAGTGATTTTACATCGATCCTGTATTTGTGTATTCTGTATCTATTGGATTTCCGTTAATTTCTCTTCAAAATGTATAGAGTTTTTAATATATGTTGTTTTTCCTGTTAAATTATTAAGAATATTTGAAATATATTAACCGATTTTGTAAGGAGGCGATCCTATTGCACCGACAGGTCGAAATGCTACATGAATCTTGTGTATCCTAGGTAGTCCGTAAAACCGCGGGATCTTGGAACTGCTTAGTCCTATGATCTTCTTCTTTTGTGCTAGCAGGTTGGATGTGTTTCTAAGGCTGGTTATCCGTCTCTTAATTTTGTTTGTCGGGTTTATTTGGATTACTTTGTAAAAGCAGTTGTATTTTCTCAACGTAATCTGTTTTGTCCATAACATCAGTGACATTACCCTAGTCCGCTGGAAAGGCTGGAATGTCTGTATTGTCGTTTAAACTTTTGATCGCCGTTTTTTTCCGCAACATTTGACTTAGGTGGCTTAGAATTTTTGATAATATACAACATTACATCAGCTTCTTCTGCTTGCTGCTGATTATGATTTCTATGGACGACACTGTGTCTTCTAGGGGTATGCCCCTTGATGTAATTGCGAAATTTTGGCTATGGAAGACAGGTTGATTGCGGTATTCTGTGACGGTTTCACTGGATTTAGTTGTCGAGAAGTCCTTCGAACTTTTTCTGCTGCTTAATAGTAACTCCTTGATATGGCTTTCTGCTTGCGCATTGGTTATATCATCAAGAAATTTAAATATTTGATGTCCAAGTATAAAAGCTGATTTTAAATGACGTGGAACACCCCGTAATTATAAACCGTTTAAAGCCTAACAGAGGCATTTATCATAGAAACAAGTGTTATCTTGTGTATCTTTTGCAACGTATATGCTTTAAGACCCCAACTTTATAAATTAGCCAAGAAGCCTTAAAGAACTGGTTTCGTGTTAAACATAAAGAAGCCCAAAAAGATATATGATGAATATAATGCCAGTATAGTGTTACTATTACGATCGATCGTGCAAAAACCTCGTATATATATTTAACACATAAATTACTTTATTCAGAAGACATATTAAAAAGTTTTAAAAGAATATCGGAGGAACTCTAAAACGTTACGACTTTCTGGTTTTTATATTTTAGATTTTTCTGTTTCAAAAACACTTAACTTTGTAAGGAATGGATTCCTGGGTTTAAACCGTGTTAAATTGGAATTGCTTTCCGACGCTTCGCCTGCGATTGCACTAGATATCTTCAGGGTTCTTTACTGCAGAAGATCAAAACACCACTAAATGAGCTCCGATGAGCAGAGTTTAGACCCTGTGCTCACCGACGCTTGATTTACTGTCATGAATGGTTTCCACGCATAATGTAGTACGTAGGCCGCGTCTCTATTAAAATTCGTGAAAATATCACCAGGTTTTACATATCTTTACGTTTTGGAGTCTCTATATGCCAAAGTATATGTTTTTATCAATTACGTTGGTCTCTCTGTCGGTCTGTCTGTTTGTTTGTCGGTCTCTCAATTCGCGGCATAGCTTAAAAACCACTTACACGATTGACTTGAAATTTTGATCAAATATTATTACTCATATTGGCTGACCTGGTAATATTTTGGTAAAAATATATGGGCGGAACAAGATGACGGCCTAGCAAAACGTTAAGAAAATATTACTAAAAAGCTAATTATCCAATTTATCTTTAATTTTGCACAAAAATCAAGTGTGGCATAGGTAGAAACTAGTAAAATATTGGTAGGAATCCAATATGGTGGAACAAAACGGTGAAAACATTGGATAACAGTTGACTATTCCTAATAAAAGGTAAGATCGATAACAGTTCCGTTCAGAGGAAATTCATCAATTTTTTATTTTTGTGGTCTTCTTTTTGCTTGTTAAAATCATCTATGGAGTCTGAAGCAAACACAGCCAAATCTGACAGTCTTTTGACTTCTGCCCTTAAGTCTTGAATAATATCATCATATTTATCTTCAGTACTCTTTATAAGCTTTGTATTCTGGTCCTTTATATCATTTACTAGTCTAGATATTCTTACTTTCTGATATTTTTGTTCTACAGCAAATACATATCCATCTCTTTTCGTCTTTAAAGCTATATATTTTAAGTCCGGTCCTGTTGAATCAGGTGGTGGGTACTGTTTATTTTTATTCAAAACAGGTACACTGAACTAAAATCTACAAATCATTTGAACGTATTTTTATTCAGCTTGAACAGAGCAGCAAAAAAGGGCCAGAATGAATAGCAATACCTTTGGACTTTGTAATATTAAAACTAGATTTAATCCACCCAAAAAACGTATTTCTATGAAGAGTTTTAAAAGGATAGTTATAGTTTCTCTGACATGTAGTAGAATTGAATAAGACTTCGATGAAACTCTCTGCGTCTGATGCAGTCGATCGGATCGAGTTTTCTCGAAGTAAACCTAGTCATTATTACAGTAATGGGAGGTGTAACTAATTACAAATCCTTATAAAATATTTTAACATACTTATATGTACAGGTTGTCCCGTTTTCGTTGTTTTTATCGGGTATCTCTCTTATTAGTGAAGATAAAGAGTTGCGGTTTTCGAGACTTGGTGTTACTTTTTTGTGAAACGAAAGATGACCCAAACAAAATTTTCACAACCCCTTTCGTTTTTAAGATACAGTGTGAAATTGAAAATATTGCATTTCTGGCGGTTGTTGTTTAACTTATCGAAAAGGTAAAAACTGGCTCTGATACAGTTTTTCACGTAGAATCCAGTGGCGTCAATTTTTTTATGTGAGCTGTCGTTTTGGAGATATAACACAAACCTATAATTTTTTAAAAGGCCACCCTGTATATTTTTATTTTGTATTGTTCAGTTCACAATAAGCTTCTCGAAAATATGTAATAGTATATACTTTTCTATTCGAATCGCCCAGTAAAGTGCATTTTTTTAGAGATAGACTAAGTTTTTGGTAATAGGCTGGGATTGCCTTCAAAATAAATGAATTTTTTTAGTAACAAGAATTTTTTTAAAAATTCTACAATAAATTATTACCTTGTATATCCTTGTTTTATATTATTTTACAAGAAGTGTTCAAATTTTAGCAATTTAATAATTCAATAATTATAATTTAAAATGTAAGTAGATTTGTAATAACTATCATAGCATTATTTATCTTAAATTGTTATAATTTTAGCCTGTTGCCTTGAAGAAGGTTCAAAATCGGACCGAAAACTCGGTTTTATAATAAAAATAATTATTATTAACCTGTTTTTCGCTGCTAAACCTGTGAATCCATCAATTTTGAAAAGTATTATTGATTGAATAAAATAAACATGTCAATAATTCTACCTCTAATCAGTGGCGGCTCCTCAATAAGTGCACATGTGCACGTGCACTCCCAAATTTTTTAAACAAACATATTTAAATGTTAATTTTCTTTAAACAATATTATCATAAAATAATAATTTAAAAACCATGCCGTCAAAGAACATAACCCAAAGACCAGACATTAAAATATGCGATGTAAATTGATCGACGAATTTCTTAACTAGCGGCAATGTCATGATTCATCAATAATAAGCACTAAACAAAACCAAAGTTTGCAGAATAAATATTTCTGTAGACTTTGACGCTGGACCTGGACGCCTATGCGTACGTATTAAATATCGAAGCGGGCCTTTCATCGGATCCATCCATCCTGCCGCAGCGACTTCGTTCACTGCTCGCCCGAATATTAAATCTAATTGGTGGAAACCTGCCCCCCGCACTCTTTGTTCCCCGCGACAATCAGGCGACGTCCGATAGCTCCCGAGCACCTGAAAGCAGTGCACATTAGAATTAGCGCTTTGCGGTACGATAAGGTTGTTTTCATTTCGCCATTGCAAGAATGACGGAATTATCAAACCTTGATTGCATTAGCGTGCAATATTTAAAGACAATTAAATTTTCCTCGTTATCTTTAAACGAAAAAATAAAAATTAAAAGTGTCGGTCGTCCAAAACCAAATTTGTTAATTACGAGTGTAACTAAATGCAAAAGTCGTGATTATAAACGAACTTTTAAAATAGAAACTTACGAAAAAACCGAGTGGTTGTGCCGGTGTAGTATTAGTAATAGTCTTTACTGTTTTCCGTATTTATTATTTGAAAGCGGTGAGGCATCAGAATGGACAAAATCCGGGGTTAAAGATTTAGTACATTTATCCGAAAAAATTAAAAAGCATCAAAATTCAAAGTCACATCTATCTGCTAAATTAGGATTTAATTTATTAGGTAAACAAGATATTCGGCAACAATTAAATAGTGAATACCGATTAAGCATTCAAAAACATAATGACGAAGTAAAGAATAATAGGTATGTCTTATCTAAAATTATAAATTGTATTAAATTTTGTGGCGCATTTGAGCTTGCTCTCCGTTGACACGATGAACAACAAGATTCATTAAACCCTGGTATATTTAGAGGCCTCATAAATTTTTCTGCCGAATTGGATTTAGCACTGAGGGATCATTTGCAGCAAGCTACCGTGTTTAAAGGCACGTCAAAAGACATTCAAAATGATTTATTAGAATCTATGCTTTCCGTGAGTCAGGCACATATAAAAAAAGAAATTGCCGCTGCAAATTTTTTGTCTGTTATGAGTGACGAAACAAGTGACATTTCGAATATTTTTCAAATGGTTATAGTTTACCGTTATACTTTAGCAAACGGCACCCCCGTTGAATGATTTTGGACTTTTGTAAAACCAAATGAACATGATGCTGTTGCCTTAGCTGGCTGCATAGAGGAGGCTCTTAATTATGTTTTAAAAAATTCTGAACAATTGATTTCCCAAAGTTATGACGGAGCAAGTGTCATGAGTGGCGCCCATGGTGGTGTGCAAAAACGTATTAAAGATAAATTTAAATATGCGCATTATATCCATTGTTATGCTCATCAACTAAGTTTGATAATGTCGCAGGCAACAAGCATAAATACAAATGTACGCATATTTTTTTCCGATTTGAGTGACCTTACCAATTTTTTTTCGAATTCTCCACAAAGAGTTGCAATATTAGATGAAGTGGTTGGAAATAGGGTTCCTAGAGCATCTGCTACAAGATGGAATTTTAAAATTAGAACAGTTAACACTGTATACGAAAACAGAGAAGCACTTTTAGAGTGTATGGAAAAAATACAATCCACATCCAAACAATCTGATACCATTAGAAAGGCGGGTGCCATTTTCAGATTATTGAATGACTCTAAATTTGTTTTTTGGTTGACAGTGTTTCATCGTGTAATGCCCCATGTTGATATTTTATATTCACAGCTGCAAAAAAGGGCTACTGATTCCGTTACTGTAAAACGATATATTACTGAGCTCGAAAAAAATATTCAAAAGGAGAGAGATAACATACATACTATTAGAGAAACCGGGTTAGTAGACATTGATGAAAGTCAAGCTAGAAAAAGAAGGAAGACGGATGAGAGAAATTCTTATGTTTCCACGACTGTGCAAGCTAAAGAAGTGTGTGACACCATAATTGCAGAAATAAAAAGAAGGTTTTCGTTCACAGGCCATTTGGAAATAGCTCACTTATTTTCGGTGGAAAATTTTGAAACATATTCAACAAATTTTCCTATACTACATTTAGATTCAGCAATTCAAAACTTTCCATTTTTAAATAAAAATAAATTAAAGACAGAATTAGAAATAATATACAGAAGAGCAGATTTTAGAGAAGTTTCCGGAGCAGTCCACTTGCTTAAATTTTTAATTGAAAATAATTTGCAAATAGATTTCTCAGAAACATTTTCAGTGTTACAGGCGATTGTTACAATGCCAATGACAACCGCAGAAGCGGAATGTTGTTTTTCCACATTGAATCGCATAAAAACTTTTCTTAGAAGTACAATGGGCCAGAATAGACTAACTGCTCTCGCAATGTTATCTATTGAGAAACAAATGATTCAAGAAATTCCAAATTTTAATGAATTGGTTATTGAAGAATTTGTCTCAAAAAAGGATAGAAGACTTCATTTTCAATACAAAACCTGTTTGTAAAATATGAAAACAATTATTGTTTGGCCAGACCGATGTGCTCAGAGAGGTAAGTTACTTAATTCTTAAATTCTTATAAGTTTATTTAATTTGTATGATTTGATAGTCCAATGAAAGTCTTTTGGGCGTGGCACCCAAAAAACGTTTCGCTTCCGCCGATCTACCAACGGCACTCATGTTCTATTCTAAGGTTGTGCACCCCCAAGTTATTTAACCACGCGCCGACACTGCCTCTAATCCCTCTAAACAGCAATTATCAACAACAAAAACTAATCCCACCACTAAAGATCACTAAAATAAACAGAAAAACTAAATCTATACCCTAAAGATATTGCTCGAAATGATGTCCATTTTGCCTTACACAAAGCCTACTTAATTTCTGTATTCTTCTTAAGGCATTGAAAATACTAACCGGTCGTTGTTGCATTTCATTGAATGCCCTTCTTGTGGCGTTTATTAAATCGGCTTAGGTGTCATATCTTGTCCTATATATTTTGTTTTCTAAGGTAACCCACAGGAAGTTATCCAAAACCGAGAGATCTGGCGATCTCGCCGGCCATCTTACAGGACCATTGGTCCCTATCCATTTTCTAAGAAAATTATTTTCCAAATACTGCCTTATTCTACCGGAATTATAAGCAGCTACTCCGTCCTGCTGAAAATATATGTCGCGTAAATAGGCCAAATGCAGATGTTCAAGTAATTCCGGTAAAATAAGTTCCAGTATTTGGAAATACCGATCTGTATCTAAGCTCCCCCTGTATGCATTATTTTTGAACCAAATATGAAACAAGAAATATTAAACCCAAACCTATCCTGTCGTTCGCGAGGAAATATTCGATGCTTGTTTTCTTGCGACCAGCATCTAGAATTAAGACCTATTTAGTATTTAATCCGGCGCTACTTATATATGCCTCATCGGACCATATTACTTTTCTATAAAAGTCAGGGTCATTATCGCATATTTTTAGATACCAGTTACAGAAAATCATACGACGGCCGAGATGTAAGTGTTGCACCAATCTGAATTTAAATGGTTTATACCCTTGTTTCCTTAAAAAATTTCGTACCCGGCTTTTTGGAACCCCAACATTCTGATGGATTTTTCTGTAAGAACTTGAAGGTTCTACATCAGCCATGTCAAACTCAAAGTCACTGGTGGGCCAAAAGCATGAAGACTATCGACTAGGTGGGCCGCAAAACCTTATCTTAAAGAAGACGAAGTACTAAAAATGTTGAAAAAGAGTACTATTATAGGACAAGTCTGTTTATTAAATTTCCAATAAAAAGCATATTACAAAAAACTACACAAATTAAATTCTTTTGCCAGATATGTGACATCTTTTGTCTTTACTTAAGTTGTCTATTTGTGGCGCGAATTTATCGGCGGAAATAACTTTTAAAACTGCGTCCAAGTGTGCGTCCGTCAATCGCGATCCTGCGGGAGATGTGTTTCCTTTCATCAAAGAAAATAGTTATTCACATCTATAGGTAGACAGGATTTTACAGGCAAATTTTCTCATTTCTTGGTATTAAACAGGGAAATACTTATAAAATTCTAATGTACCAACACTATCAAATTTTTGTTTTAAATGGGTCTGACACTGAATCTCAATTACTTCAATTTGCAAGTAAGGGGAACTTTATCAATATCGATAGTGAAAAGACCAGTAAATAGAGAAAAATTGTTTTCTAGGGTCTTAAAATCCTGAAAACGCGTCTCAAATTCTGCCAGAAGGCTCCTCATTTTCTCTGAATATATTTTGTATGATATTGGGACACTTGTGCTTTCCTGATATGCCTTACAAGTCAGAAAATGTGACAGATTATCCTCTGCTAACCGTTTTTCCCACAACATCATCTTACACTTGAAAGCTTTCACATGATCATGCATATCTGTAATAACGACGTGGTCCTTGCAATTTCGTATTTAAGTCCGACAAATGTTTTGTTATATCTACTATAAATGAAAGATCTTGTAAAAAAGGTACATCGCATAATAAGCTGACATCTTCTCCTTTTGTTTCCATGAAAACGCGTATTTCTTCTTTGAGTTTCAAAAACCAGTCGAGTACCATAGAACACGAAAGCCATCGCACCTCTACATAATATGGTAAACCAGTGTACTCACTTTCTAAACCACATAAAAATGCAGAAAACTGTCGCTGATTAAGGCCTCGTGACCTTATGAAGTTTATAATTTTTTTCACTGACTTTAAAACACTTTCCAACTTGATCACTTTTGAGCATAAAACTTCTTGGTGGATTATACAATGAATATGATGACAATCTGGTTTGTTACTGCCCGTTTCTCTGATCTTTGTCTGTAATATTTTAACGGAAGCCATTTTTTACTCCAGTCATTGAAGGAGCTCCGTCTTTTGCAACGGAACACAGTTTTGACAAATCTAAATTGTACTTTTGCGGAAGTCCATAAACAGCATTGAAAATATCCTTCCCAGTGATTGTATCATGCAATGGCACTAATTCCAGTAATTCTTCATACACATTGATATCTGTATCAAACGCACGAAGAAAAACAGCGAGTTGCGCCACACCACACACATCCGTACTTTCGTCATAGGCAATAGAAAATGCAAATTTTCTTTTCGCGATCAACTCCTACAGCACGTAGCTCGCTTGAAGGACAGATTCATTTTCTTGCTTTGGACGTGTAAACATAAGCTGCTGATCTTTCAACCGCGATTTTAACTTATTTAACTTTTCGTTTCTGACTATGCCTGTATACTTTTCAAACATAGTTTTATGAATATCACAGTGACGTTTTATATTATATAATTTTGGGACACCGACTGTACTATTACAAATCAAACAAATAATTTTTTCTTTCACTTCACAGCAAAAAAACTCTAATTCCCACTTTTCTTGAAAGATACGATGGTCATCTACAAGTTTCCTCTTACTTGTACTTGGTTTTGAAAGAGACATGTTAGAAACTGTATCCGAAATAAATTATAAGTACTGTTAAGTGTGTAACAATAAGTACGCAATTCAACTCGAAACTCTGTCGCAACTGATTCATAACTGACTAAACACTGAACGACTGAACTCAATCGAACACGGCTTATACACGGATTGTGATTTCTCGAGTTCTTTCTAGAATGTTCAGATAGCGTCATCTGCGTTTTTGCGCGATAGAATTTCATGGAACAAGCCAGATAACGTTTGGCTTTAGGTTTTAGGTTGAGTATGTGTAGTTCATCTTCCTAAACATAGATGGCACTATGTACAATTGTACATTTTATTATACCAATCGTTGTTGCAGCGGCGTTTTCAAAACTGATTTGGACCGCAGAAAAATGCTTACTGGGCCGCATGTTTGACATGGATCTACATCAATGGATTCCAGAACATTAACGATATCTTCTTCGTTTTTCTTGTTATAGGTTTTGCTTCGCGCTTTATTGAAAAATCCGAAATCAACTAGATTTCTTTTCATCCTAAGAAATGTGATATCACAGGGTTGTCTTCGTTCTGGATACCTATATTTAAAACGCCAACAGCTTCATAAAAATTTATTTATTATAAAATACGATGAATGCTAAGCATACCTTAATAAATATAGTTCCGAAGCGTCGTTAACATTTTCGTTAGATTGTGCAAAGCAGAGCAACATGTCGTATTTTTCTTCATTAGAAAACGTTTGGTCTCTAGCCATTTTCTATTATAAAATTTGAAATAATTATTGCGGTTATCTAATCTAGCTTCAAAACGAACCAGAGGTTTTTGACAAGTAATATATTTAACATTTCAACAATTTTATTTTGTTTTCGAATAGAAAAGTATATACTATTATATACACTCACAGGCAAAATAATCGATCCGTGCAAATTTTTGATGAATTTCAATTGCAAATAACTTTTTTATTTAATGCAGAATTTTAATAAATTCTGGAGAATATTTTAGATCAACTAATCGAGAATCGCCTACATGTTAAACATTTAAAAAATAGACCAACGTATATAATATACAGGTCTAAACAAAAAGTCGTTTTTTACCATAGGTTTAAGAGGCTCTGTGAAGCGGAGTAATAGTAAATTGGTCCAAATGAAGCTTTGGTTTTAAAGTCGCATCTATTCTAACCATATTTGTTTTTGGTTCACCTCGATATCTTTATTTTTCTGGAATACATGGATTTTTTTAACAAACCATTGCAATTTTTATCAATTTTTCGGCACGGGCAACTAAGTTCAGTTTTACAGTTTTAGTCAGAAATAAGATTTTTAAAGAGAAACATAAATATTTTTAACACAATTTAATTAATCTTCTATAAAAAACATTATAAAACTTAAATTATTAAACACGAAGCACAAATATTATACGAGCAAATTAATTAAAAAAACAATAACAATTAACAACAACAATAATAGAAACAATAACAAATAAATCAGTAGCGCGTGTTTCCTCCACGTGCTCGAATGACAGCCTCTATACGCCTTCGCATACCTTCAATTAGGTTCCGTATAAAAACTTGATCAATTTGCTGCCATTCTTCAATGAGAACATCACTAAGTTCTTGCAAATCGGCTGGAGCAGGTACCCGAGCCCGTACTATTCTGCCCAGTCTATCCAAGACGTGTTCGATCGGGTTCAGGTCGTGACTACTGGGGGGCCAATTCATTTTTGTAATTTCCACCAGTTCTAAATATTCGCTTACGACTCTCGCAACATGCGGTCGAGCATTATCATGCATTAGCATGAAATCATCTCCTACAAATGGAGCAAAGGGGACAACATGTGGTTCTCAAATATCTTGTATATATCTGTCTGCTGTCATTGCTTCGCCATCGACGATTACCAATTCCGTTCTTGCGTCGAACTGAACACCACCCCACACCATAATGGAGCCTCCGCCATAGCTTACCCTAGGCGAAAAATGGTTTTGCTCAAAACGTTCTCCTGTTCTTCTGTAGATTCTTTCACGACCATCCGGTGATTTTAAACAAAATCTGGATTCGTCGGTGAATAGGACCTTTTTCCATTCATCAGGGCCCCAATTTTGATGTTCCCTAGCAAATCTAAGCCGTTCAACCCTATGATTTCTCAGCAACTCGGGAGCAGTTGCAGGTCTCCTTACATGTAATCCATTATCAGACAACCTCCTTATCGTTCTTTCACTTACTTGGACTGCCGTACGTACTCCAATCTGTTTTTAACCTCCACAGAAGTTACTCTTCGGTCACCTAAAACACTTAGGGTAATAAAACGATCATCTCGTTCATTCGTACATCTCTTCCTACCACAGTGAGTTCTTCTGCTGTACTCTCCATGCTGATTAAACCGATTTACAGCCCTTTGTACTTTACTTCTTGTGACATTTAAAACTCTTGCCACGTAATACTGTGATCGTCCATCTTGGGTTAAAGCAATTGCTTTGGCAGCATCAGTCGGAGACATATCCATTTTAAAAATTAAGAAGTAGCCTCACGAAAAAACACACACTTATTTAAAAAAAATAATTTGATTACTTTTGAAAGTCATAAATGACATTTCCAGGTATGGCGTTATTTCACGAAACTGTCACAGCCACCTTGATTTATACCTTACTTCACCTTAGTTGTTCGCACAAAAAGATTAATAAAAATTGCAACATCTTTTTTAAAAATTCATATATTCCAGAAAAATAAAGATATCGATGTGAACCAAAAACAAAAATGGTGAGAATAGATGCGACTTTAAAACCAAAACTTCATTTAGACCAATTTACTATTACTCCACTCCATAGAGCCTCTTAAACTTATTGTAAAAAACGTCTTTTTGTTTAGTCCTCTATATTATATATTATATATGTTGGTCTATTTTTAAAAAATGTTTAACATGTGGGCGATTCTCAATTAGTTCATCTAAAATATTCTTCAAAATTCATTAAAATCCTGCATTAAATAAAAAAGTTATTTGCAATTGAAATTCGTCAATAATTTGTGTGGATCGATTATTTTGCCTGTGAGTGTATTTTCGAGAGGCTTATTGTGAACTGAATAATATAAAATAAAAATATATGGAGTGTCGCATTTCAAAAATTATAGGTTTGTGTTATATCTCGAAAACGACAGCTCACATAAAAAATCTGACTACGCCACTGGATTCTACGTGAAAAACTGTATCAGAGCCAGTTTTTACCTTTTTGATAAGCTGAAGAACAACCGGAATAGGAGGTAGGTCCAAAAATGCAATATTTTCAATTTCACACTGTATCATAAAAACGAAGGGGGCTATGAAAATTTTGTTTGGGTCATTTTTTGTTTCACAAAAAAGTAGCACCATGTCGCGAAAACCAGAACCCTCTATCTTCACTAATAAGAGAGATACCCCATAAAGACAACGAAAACGGGACACCCTGTATGCTTACAGTAATAATTTTAAAAGGAAATCGAACATTTTAAATAAAATAACATAAATAATAAAGATGATTTTAAATTCCCGTACAAGTGTCATTAACTCTCAGTATTAAGTGCAGTAGTATTTAGGAAATGAGTGATTAAATAGAAAGTCACTATTTACTAACTTGCATAATTTTATTCCATCATTTTTCAATGGTACTTGTTACCATATCGCTCCCGTAAAGCGATGTAAAAAAATGTTTTTTTACATAACGTACCTGCGAAATAGTAGTTAAGTCAAATGTGGCAATAGCAATCATTCGCCAGCTCTCAATTTGCAGAATAATCACGTAATAGATCAGTGCTCCACTGACCTTCAGTAAATCGGTCTAAGTCAAGGTTTTCTCTTTCATTTTTTCACGACAAACCATTTATGATTAGAGCAGATAATCTATCTACAAGGCGTTTAGTGATGGTGAATGTCTGTTCAATTGTGTGTTTCATTTAAAAGAAATTCCCTTCTTATGTTTGCTTTTCATTCCTTACTTAAAAGAAATCTAATATATAATAAATAATTATACTGGACAACTTTTGTCTTCAATATAAATGTCAAATTCTGGCTGGTTAAAAAGTACTTTGTTTTACGTTTTTTTGCTATTCTAAGTCAGTTGAATTCGTACCACAGCTTTACCAGTTTATCTCTATATCACACTTAAGGTTTGCACAAAATTTGAAATTAATCTAATAGTAGTTTTTCAAACCGATTTTTTAAATGTTTTTGCTGCCATTTTGTTTTGCTATCTTATATCCATACCAAAATGTTATCAGCTCATTCTTACGTAACACTTGAGTTTCGTGCAAAATTTGAGGAAATTGGGTAATTACTTTTTATAGTTATATTTTTTTTAACGTTTTACTAGGCCGCCATCTTGTTCCGACATATTCAATTTTTACCAAAATATTTGAGGTGTCCCCACAAAAACTAGTCGAGAGGCGTCAAGTCCAGAGACCGTCTTTCAAAAATAATCCAACATTGAAAAAAAAAACATTGTCTAAATATTCCCGACATTCCGAACAAAATGCGCTAGAGTACTATCCTATTGAAACTATATTTCATCATTTAGTGCAATACTACCTAAAAAAATCAAGTTTACGGTTATTCGGAAATAGTTCTGCAATAGCTGGGACATTTTCAGTCCTTAAAAGATTCAAATATCTTTCTCCAGTTAATGTGTCTTCCATGATGAAGGGACCGATTATTTTTGCACCCTTTATACCACACCAAACATTTATCTTTTGGGGAAATTGGGTATGATTTTCACGTGTCCAATGTGGATTTTCCCTAGCCCAATATCGACAAATATGCCTGTCAACTTTTCCATTCAAAAAAAAAAGTTGCTTGGTCAAAAAAAATAATTTGATTGACAAAATTTAGATTCATATTGCATATATTCATCATGATTTCACAAAATTCCGAGCGCCTATCGTTATCATCCTCAGAGAGTTCTTGCACCAAAATTATTTTGTATGGATGAAACTTTTCGGTTTTTAGACGGACATGTGTGAGACGTTATTTTCTCTTCCTAATATTCTGGTAGAAAAGTGCGGAGTTTCTTCTAAACTGATTAAAACATTCAGAGCCTTATCACCATCTGTTGCGCTTTTAAATCTACCAGAACGTACAGCACCTTTTACCTTTCCAGTTTCACGAAATGTTTTGTTAATTTTACGTACACTAGGTTTAGTTCGGCAAAAACTGTTGACTTTAATAAAACGTGCTCTTAATAAAAATTATTGAGCATTTTACGCAGATTTTAAAAAAAGTAATATAATAGAGGGTGTTCCAGAAAAAAAAAATCTTTTATAACAAAAAAAAAACGGTAAACTTCGCAGCAATGCATAACTCGACATTAGATCCGGCATAATTTCATTTTTGAGTGTAGGTACAGGGTGTCCCATTTTGGGTACATTTGCGGAGTATCTCCGTTATTTTTATCGATAGAGAGTTGCAGTTTTCGCGACAGTGTGCTACTTTTTCGTAAAACTAAAGATGTGGTTAACGAAATTTGCATAGTTCTTTTAGTTGTTAAGATACAGTGTTAAATTGAAAATGTTGCATTTTTAGGTACCCCTCGTATCTCTACTATCAGATAACTTATCGAAAATGTGATAACTGTTTCTCATATAAATTTTCCCGTAGAACTCAATTCCGCCTTCGGAATTAGTATACAGGGTCAGGTCAAAAAGTTATCTGACCCTACTTTATTTTTTTAAATGGGATACCCTGTATATTTATAGACTATGATATTTGTCTTTATTTTACCTTTTCAAAAATATATAATAGTACTCACTTTTTCTCGGAAAAACGCAAATAGATGACCATTTCTTGAAATTAAATGCATAATTTAATAGTAAGCTATGGCTATTGTTTGCGACAACAAACAAAAATAAATGTCAAATATTTGTCTTTTTCTCATCGGTTTTCGGATTGACGTTTGCCTTATAAAGCAGTTTATAAACGTTTTTTTAATATTTTTATTTAACTGATATTTATCATCATCTTCAAATAATGGCAACGTATGAAAATTATGAAAAATATGATATGCTTTTTATGTTTTATACAGAGTAATGAAAATTCTGAAGAAGCTTGGGAATTATATTTCCAAAGGTAAGTAAGCGATTATGGCTATGAAAATCTGTATTATCGTTATAAGTTTTTGCTTGTTAGATATTCAGAAAAAAAACAACCGTTTTTTGAGATATTTGCCCGTTTAAAAGCAAATTTAGTTGAGCATGGTTCATTTGTTCACCCGCGTACTAAAACATACAACAAAGAGAACAAGGAAAGAAAGGAGATAGACGTTTTGGTATATATAGAAGCAACACCTTCGTCCGTCCTCATGTAGAAAAATTGAGAAGGAAATTGGTGTGTCAAAAACTGACGGTCATTTCATTAGCCCAGTATAATACCTACAGCAAGATGGTGCCACAAGTCATAACTCTAGACTCTTAAGGGAATTTCTTGATAATAACTTTCCCCAAAGATGGATAGGTGCCAACGGACCTATTAGATGGCCTCCACGATCTTCATATCTCTCAATTTTAGATTTCTTTTTGGGGCTATATACAAAATAAAGTATATAAAACACGATATGAAGGTATAGCAGAACTTTGAGAGGCAATTCATTCAGCATTTCGAAATCTGCGAATTAGACGAATGGTTCTTTTTAACGCTATTCAAAGAATTACAAAAATGTGTCAATTTTGTATTAGAGAAAATGGTCATCAATTTCAACATCAACTTTAAAAATTTGTTTTTTTCCTTTTTTTTAATAATGTAATTTTTGTGTGTGTGTTATATTGTTACTTTATGCTATAAAACTGTTGTTATAAACTTACTGTTATTTAAAAACTCTATAGGTCTTTTTATATAAGAAGATACCTATATGCAAGGTATCCAATTCTTCGTTAGCAATATGTAACTTTCAATTGTTTATTATTGTTATTCATGGCCTACTATTAAATTATGGAATTAATTTTAGAAAATTGTCATTTATTTGCGTGTTTCTGAGAAAAAGTGCTAACTATTATATGTTTTTGAAAAGGTAAAAAAAGAAAAATTTTATAGTCTATAAATATACAGGGGGTTCCATTAAAAAAATAAAGTTGGGTCCTATAACTTTTTAACCTAACCCTGTATACTAATTCCGTAGGCGGAATTGAGTTCTACGAGAAAAGTTATATAAGAAACAGTTTTCACATTGTCGATAAATTATCTGATAGTTGAGATACGAAGGGACACCCTGTACATATTTTTATTAATTCAGGTGGGCGGTACCTGAGATATTTCGCTGTTTCGTTACTTTTGTTACACGCTGTATAATACATATAACTTACACACATTTGAAATGTCAAAAGCATGTAACATCGAGAAATGTACTCTATCTAGTATGACATTATTTTATATGTAATTATATCATTGTTTTACTTTGTTTTTGATAATTTACTTAATTTCCAGGACTGGATCTAGATACATTTACCCTATATTAAAATGGGACCAGCCAGGAAAAACGACAGGAGTATGCGCAGGCGTCATGGTACTAATGATTTTTCTACATATTTTCACTTTTTGCATTTATAAAATTCGCATCAAAGTGTATGAGGTGCTTTTCCTTCCTAGAATTGAACCTCCGCTACCAGAAAAAGAACAGACTGAAGGGAAAAATGGTTACATCAACAACGCTATGGCCAATGATTACGTTTAAAATATTAATTTAAAATAGGGACTTTTATATAATTAATGGTTCTTTAAGATTTTTGATATTTAAGCTGTAAAAATCATTTTTCGACAATGAAAGTGATGTAAAAAATAAATACGTTGGAATATTACATGCTGAAATATTTGAGGGTATTTTTGTGGAAGAATTGTCTAAGTGAGTCAAGGTTCTATTAGTTTATCTATTTGCTCAAAAGCTATTCACGTACCATACTTTTATTTAAATTACTCTAAAAGTATATTTTTAATACTGTATAACTAAGAATGTTCAGATGCCAAATTGTTTTCATTAAAATTCATAAAGGCATTTCTTATTTTTTGTAATTTCGGGACTAAAGTATATTCTGGACTAACCAGCCTAATAGGGATTAAAGAGGTTCATTTAGTCCCAAATTCCATCTTAGCAACACATAATTAAAAAAGAGTTAAATTGAACAAATTTATTTATTTATATTTAGATGAATATTTACCTTAGTACAGGATAGGATAAACTAGTGCTTTTTTATATTGTTTATCTTTTACTATTTTATTTATGAGATTTTGATAGTAATTAACACGCAACACCCCCAACAAGACCCTCGGTAGATATATTAAAAACAATAAGACAAAGACCAAAAAAGAGAACAAATCGGGGGTTTACAAGTTAAATTGTGGAACAATGGAACAATGGACAAACAGGAAGAACATTTAAAAAAATGATTAATGAACATAAATCAAGTTACAGAAATCATAAAGATGATTCTAATTATTCTAAACATCTAATTCAGGAAAACCATACTTTTAATGAGAAATTTGAAATTTTACATGTACAACAAAAAAGTAAAAAACTTAATTTACTAGAAAGTATGGAAATAAACAAACATAAAGATAACAACATATTATTAAATGATCAATTCGACCTAAATATTCCCCATTGTTAAATCTTTATTAAGCAATAACTAAAATTCGACCTCTCCAACCTGTATGTATAATAACCGTAATTGTAAAAAAATGTTTGTGTTGCATTGTCATTTAAGATCAAACATCTGATGAAGCCACAGTGTTGGCGAAACATTTATCATGTTTTTTATTTTTTTGTTTGTTTTTTTTTTCTGTAAAATAAATTAAGTTGAAATTTTAAACAAGCGTTTTTTGTTACTGAGTTAAAATGGATTTCCATCAAGTAACGGCTAGTTCAGTTCAAAATTTGTATGTGTTACCTGCAATAATTTGTCACATTATGAGGTGTTTTAAATTTGCACCTATACATTACATTTAGTAATATTCTTCCTGAAAGTGACTTAATCCCTTGAATGGTTGTCCCTAGTTATATAATGTACTATTCTATTACATTCAAAACGCTTAATTAAGCATCCCAAAGAATTAGTAAACAATGGTTTTAGCTAGAGCAGTACATTATCCTCCTAATGTACTCATCAGAATCAGAATCAATTTAAACTCTCGGTCTGCTCCTGCACACAAATAACATGACTGCAGTGTGATAGGTCGATGAGAGTCCTGACAACAAACCTCATTAGTCTAGCGAACGAGGAGGATTTTCAGCCAAACCAAATTATGGCGGTTGGCCTTGAAAAATCCGTCGTCATGTAGTAAAAACCCCGTTTTGTTTTTCGAAAAAAGATTAAAATAAATTTTATAATAAAATATCAGAAAGTCAATTTCAATAAGCAAAAAGAAAAAAATTAAATAATATTGACTTTTTGATAATCTTAACGAAAAAAAATATACTTTTATTTGGAACTTCGTCTGTTAATAAGATATTCAAAAGTCGGTGTGTTTTAGAGTTACTCAATTATTCTCTTAATAATACTTTATAATTTTTACTAATACCATTATTAAAAAAAAACACGATCTCTCTCTCTCTAAATTGTGTGTGGATTATCCTTAGACATTTCATAAAATATAGGAATATTGCATACACTTAAGTCTATATGGTCCACTCTTGTATTCCATGTAAATGTTATTTACAACAAAGAGCCAAGAATGTAAACATTAGATATACGATGTGTATTAAACCTTATATAGTTAGGTGGTCTATTTTTAAAAATTTTAGTGATATAGATATAGTTTTTTGTTCCTTTCTGGTATCTTATTCAAATATGGTTACCTACAATTTATTCTTGCCCCCATGTTTAGCCAAGCTGCCGTAAGTTTGCTTCTACCTATATCAATAATAAAATTGATCTCTTACTTAGTTTGTCAGATTCACAAGTTAGTTTAAACTAACACTGAGTTAAGTAATTAGAAGCAAACTTAAGGCCTTAAAATAGTGTATTTCTGTTGTTAACATAAGTATTATAACCTAAAATATTTTCTATTATGGTTAGGTATCGCTCTCTTCTATGTAAATTTACTAGTAATTTTTATATTAAACTATTAAAATCAAGTGTTTAAAATATTCTTGCCTGGAACGTCAATTTTCTTGTGGATTTATTGACATAAATATTGAAAATATTCTGGGTATTTTATATGTTTCAAAATACATTTATTTGTGATATATGTTGTATGTTTTATTTCCTATGCCTTATCATATAATAAATCCCATGTAAATAAAGTACCGATATATTTTCGCCAAAAACGTATACGGGATGTAAAATTTCGCGCTTTTCACCATACAGTGCCACGTTTCTGTTAAAATGCCGTAAACCGTAAAGGCATTTTTCAAAACTTATTTCGTTTTTAAAGTGCAGGGCAAAATTTAAATTTGGCACTTTTTGGGTATTCCTTGGAAACTTTATGACGTATTTGCGTGTTCAGTTAACAATTTTCAACAAAGTTCAGGTAACACTTGTATATTACTATTTTATATTGTTTAGTCAGAGCTGGAATTCCGGTTCGTGAAAAAATTGGAACAAAATGGCGGCCTTGTGAAATGTTAAACAAATTATTATTAAAAACTAGTTATCCAATTTCTCTCAAATTTTGCAGAAAAATCAGGTATTATGTAGGAAAAAATCACCCTCTCAGGTTTTGCATATCTTCGTGTTTTAGCGTCCCTAGATTTTAAAAAATATGTTTTATCAATTCCGTCGGTGCGTCTGTCTGTTTGTCGATCTGTAAATTCACGGCATAGCTTAAAAACCACTTACCCGATTGACTTCAAATTTTGGTAAAACATTAAGAGTCATATGGGGATGACCTGGTAACATTTTGGTAAAAATCCAATATGGCAAAACAAAATGGCGTCCTAGTGTAATGTTAAAAAAAAATCACTGAAAAAAACTAATTATCCAATTTACTTCAGTGTTATATAGGAATAAACTGATAATATTTTGATATCATTAAAAGGTATCAAAACAAAATGGCGGCCTAATAAAATCAGCTTGAAATCACTACTTATTAGGTTAATTTTGTGCAAGCATTAAGTGCGATATAGAGAAACAACTGGTAAAGTTGTGGTACGAATTCAAGATAGCCAAACAAAATGTAAAGAAATTTACCGATTTTTTAAAGCTGGAAAAACGGTTTTTAAGAATAAAAAATTTGGGATCATATGTTGATCAAAAAGTTTTAAACATAAAAATTATGAGTCCAAAAATTAACCTAATTAAATATCAATTTGAACATCTCTTAAAATAAGGAATCTAACAAGAAAATCTCCCGAATTTTTTACTTTTGTAGAAAAATGGCATTTTTGACAATTTTTCATTTAACCAAAACGTAAGTATTAGTCCGAACGCCACAAAAGTACTGGTTTTTAGACGTCTATGTCCAACACACAACCTAAACAGTACCAAAAACCGCATGACATTAAAATTTTTTCGAATTTTGAAAATTAATGAATTTTGTTAATATGTGTAGTCAGCGGCGAGGCAGTTCTATGGACGGGACTTGGGGAGCCCTGAACACCCTCTAACTTTTTTGCTCTAAAACGTGTAGCTAAAAAGTGAAATTACAAGGTTCTGGAAACATGACTGGTATAGATGGGCGCCACCTTGGTAAGTATAAAAAATTCAACTTAAGTGGAACTCGGGCCTTTAGGGCCCACCGGTCTTGAAGGATTGAGGGCCCCATCGTGCCAACTCAATAATAAATTGTACGTTTGAATACATTTCACTTAATGGCTCACTTGTATCAATTTGTAACCTAAGAAGGGGACATTTTTGAAATACTATAATAATAATAGAAATAAACCTTAAATTAAAAATAATTAACTAAAAGGGTCCTTTCCCATTGGGGCCTACCGTTAGGAGCCCACCGATCTTAGGACCGGTACTGCTAGAACTTGCCGAAATTTTTCGTTATATACCAAACTTCAAAAACATTCACAATTTTAGTAGCATGACTGACAAAGACGTGGATACAAAATATGAGAGATCTATCTTATAGTTCTAAATCTGCAAATATTTTTTGGATCATTTCAATCCCATATTAAATGTAAAGAGAGTAAGTTGGCGCAAAGAAAATACTACAAAGTTTTAAAACGTCTTGGTATGATAAATTTCTATTGCTTTTTCAATTTGGACGAAGCTTTTCGTTTTTCATGTCGTTTAATTTATTCTAGTCAATCAGAACATGTTCTTGGGGCCTTTGTAGAAAATGTGTTAGTAATTGAAAAAAAAAAGCATTGGATAGGTAAAAAAAAACAGATACATCAAACAGGAAAGCTATAGGTGTTAGGTATTGCGTTATAAAAAATAAAACATTCATAATTAAAGAAAGGTTCCTGTTATTTTTGTTCTCGCATAAAAGGGAAAAAATCATCTTCCGAGATATTTTCGGATCTTTACGACTCAGGGTCCCTAGATTCAGAAAAACATATTTTCTCAATTCCGTCGGTCTGTCTGTTCGAGGCATAACTAAAAAATACTTACCTGGTTGACTTCAAATTTTGGTCTGGAACTAATAGTCAAATGGTGGATTAGTGAAAGGTTAAAAAATTATTAGTAAAAAACTGTTTATCCAATTTTTCTCAAATTCTGGACAAAAATCAGGTGTTATGTAGGAATCAATTGGTAAAATTTTAGTACGAATCCAAGATAAAGGAACCAAATGGCATCTTAATATATCTTTTTAAAAATTCAGCCTGAAAAAACTACATAATGGATTGATTTCAAATTTTGTGTAATAATTAATTATGGTAGAGAAATCAACTCATAAAATTCTAATATGAATTCAAGATGGCGGAAAAAAATGGCGACCAAAAAAAAATGTTTTAATCGCGAAAAAATCACCAGGTTTTACATATCTTCACGTTTTAGTGTCCCTAGATTTCAATTAAATATATATTTTGTCAATTCCGTCGGTCTGCCTTGTCTGTTGCTTTTTCATTTTGCGACATACATTTGGTAAAAGTCTATTAAGGCGGAACAAGATGGCGGCCTAGTAAAACGTTAAATAAAATATAACTAACAAAACTAATTATCCAATTTACCTCAAATTTTGCCCAAAAATCAAGCGTTATATAGGAATGAACTGGTAATATTTAGGTATGAATCCAAGAAAGCAAAACAAAATGGCAGCCTAATAAAATATTTGAAAAATCAACTTAAAAAAATTCTCTTATTCAATTTTGCAGAAAACTTAAATGTTATATAGGGATAAACTGGATTCGAATTCAACATGTCGGAACAATATGGCCGTGTGTGTCTATGTAAAAACTACTCATTCAATTTTTTTTTAATTATACCCAAAAATCAAGTGTGGGATATGCAGAAACTGGTAAAATATTATTAGGAATCTAATATGGTGGAACAAAACGGTATCCAATATAAATGTTTAAAAATACCATAAATATGTGTTACTAAATGACTATGTAACGAACAAAATTGGGCCACGTTTCACTATTCTTAATAAAAAAAAAGAATCATAACGAGAGAAGTTCCGGGTTAAGGAAATTTACCGATCTTTTTCAGTATATATTAGTGTTTTTTCTATTTTATTGGCTTAGTTACCAGGAATTTTTGGCTAAAATAAAATAGGATTACCTGTTGGGGGCTTTCTCGACCCAAACCGAAAACTCCGTTTCTTAAAGTGGAATTTATAAAATATCTTAAAAATATGATTTTTCTATAGATTTCACACTTTTCGAAGGAAATATCCCCTAATCCCCATATTCTTTACGTTATCCATGAATGTGGAGAAATTTTCCTGTATATATGGCAACACTTTATGACGAGAACAGATGGACAGACTGACAGATAAACGGACAGACCGACGGACGGAATTGAGAAAAGATGTTTTTCGCCGTCTAGGGTCCCTGAAATGTGAAGATCTGCAAAAATCTAGGACGGTGATTTTTTCTTGTTATGAGGAAAGTAAAAATTGAAAATAATTTTTTAAGGACGGCCCGTCCGTGACGCCAGATCACGGATTTCTTCCCTAGTTCTAGGGATTTTTTATTCGTCTAGGGAAAAAGGGAATAGCGTTTCTAACTTAGGGATTTTTTATTTTGTTCTTTATATATGATTTTCTTCTATTTTGAGAATTTAGTGAGCCAATTTTATTTAAACGGGAATATATAAAAAAGAAATTGCACTCGCCCGATTTTGGTGTTTACAACTGTATGCCCTGATTTGGAAGTTAAGGCTAAAATTTTATTGAACCTCACCGAACTGGCAATATTGTTTTTTTCTTCCCATCTAAAAAAATTGCATTAAGGGATGGTTTTGACTTGTTGCAAAGCTTTACAATAATTTTTTGTTAACAATTACCTGAAAATATTCAATCATCAATTAGAAAAAGATGTCTTGAATTTCTAATTACAGCTGCATATAATATGCGGCAACGATTCCTTTTAGCTGATGCGTTTTTTAATTACCTGACATTTCTGATGCCTGATATTGCATGAGGATTAAACAGATCAGGTTATTTAACATCTTTTCAACAGGTTTGTAACAAAATTGTCGCACTTGATTTAAATAATAACACAAAGTACAAAATATGTCCCTTTGATTATAATATTTCAGTTGATTATAAGTTATTAATTTAGTGGTATTTTATTTGTCTAGATTATAGACTTTTTAAATTCCTATTATTTTGTTATTTCCCCAGTTAAAACTTTAGTTTGTTGTTGTACAAAACCGTAGAATATATTTATCGATTTTTAATAAACAGAAAAATAAACCTTTTACTCAATGCGAATAATACCTTTTTTACTTTTCTATAGAGGAGAAAAAGTGACAAAGTGGAAATAATTTCATCTCTCACTTCAATTAATCCTAAAATTTTAGGAAAACCAAATAAGTGGAGAAAAACAAGGCACCAATAGAAACTTAGTAATCTTGCATAACGGTAAAGAACAAAACTTAACAAAGAAACTACACTCAGTCTCAAAATCACAGAGCTTTACAATAAAATAGCTAAAATTATTGCGAGGCAGGGCAGGACTCGGTTAGAGCAAAAAAGATTAAACCGGGTTTCAGTAAAACAACAAAAAAAACGACGAAATGAGCTAATAACTAACAATAAACTAACAACAAATATATTTAAAATTACTGGAAACTACTTAAGGTAAAACTATTTAATATATACGAGTCGACCTACTACAAGAAACGATGGTGGGCCGTATTAGGAAAGCCATCCAAAGTATCTCTATAGCAAAAGTGGATGCTGCAGTCCAATCGACACAGGAAAGATTGCAACCAGGGGCGTGCAGTCCATGGAAGCAAGGGAAGCAGTGCTTCCCCATAAAAAATTACAAAACATCTTCTAAAATGTAATTTTTGAAATAGGAAACCATTAATTTAGTTTATATTAAAAATGCTAAAATATTATCTTAATTATCAAGCCCATAATAAAGCGGCCTTGACTCCGACCAAGCGACGGTAGAACATCAAATAGAACCTATGCGGGCCTCTAGCTTCTCTGCAGCCAAGTCCTGTATGCTTGATTTCCTGTGAATTATTGAATTATCGAAATTATTGAGGTTATTAAACTTTCCACCAGCTGTTTGCAATTTTTGCATTTCGGTCACGTGATTTAAGTGGTGGCGGAAGCTATCGTTGGAGTAGGTTCTTTGTTTGAACGGTGATCCGTGTGTTGTGTGATACGTACGTCGCGTCGTGCATGGTGCGATATGGAAGACAATAATACCAACGTGGATATACAAATAACGTCAACTTCCGCTGTCGGTAATAACGTTGAAAATGTTGGAGAATTTAATAAGAAGAGTGTGTGTGTGAATGTGTGGTGTGTGTCTTAATAATAAAGGGATTTTCAACATTAAACTTCGCTGATAAGCTTCAAATAATTTCCAAAGGAAGGGCAAAACCGCCTATGAAAAATTTAACCACAAAAATGAAAAACTGTATTAGACATTTTTATCCGGAAAAACAATGCGAACAATTTAAATGGCTAACAGGGTGTGAAAATATAAGTGAATTATTTTGTTGGCCATGTTTATTTTTTGAAAATGAAAAGGGTCTCTGGAATAAAACTGGTTTTTCCGATTTAAACCATTTCCATAAAGCTATAAAAAAACACATTATGTCCAAAGCGTATTTGCAGGCCATCATAAAAGAAAAAGTCTTCGGCAAAACCAGAATTGAACACACCCTTAATAAACAGTTGGAAATTAGTCACCGCCAACACAATAAACTTGTCGATAAAAATAGGCAAATATTAAGAAGACTTATCAATATTGTTTGTTTTCTCGGGCAGCACGAATTGGGATTTAGAGGTCATGACGAAAGAAGAGTTTCTTCAAATAGAGGAAATTTTCAAGATTTACTTAGTTTAACGGCTAAATATGATGATTGCTTAAAAATCATTTAAAGCAGTCTAGCGTTTTTTCGCGGAACGTCCAATCGAATCCAGAATGATTTAATTTCCGCTGGTGCAACCATTATTCTAAAAAGAATTAAGCAGGAGATTGGCGCGGCGCGGTTCATTGCTATTGTTCTGGACGAAACAACTGATATCACTAATTTTAGCCAATTATCTATAGTAATACGCTACGTTAAAGCAGATGGAAGTATTCAAGAGCAATTTTTAGGTTTTAAGAATGTGTCCGAAAATCGTACAGCAGATGCATTATATACCGTAGTTTATAACGTTACTAAATAAATTAACGGAGAGAAAAAATTAGTAGCTCAAAGTTATGATGGAGCTGCAGTGATGGCAGGACAATTAGGGGGTCTGCAAGCTAAAGTTCGAGAAACTTTCCCAAGTGCTGTGTTTGTCCATTGTTTTGCTCATAAATTAAATTTAGTTTTATCCCAGTCCATCAATCACATTAAAGAGTGTAAAGTATTTTTCGTTACTTTAAGTCGCATGGCTGCTTTTTTTTACAAGTCAACAAAACGTACACAAGCTTTGGACTCCATTGTCCACAAACGATTGCCCAAAGTAGCTCCTACTAGGTGGAACTATAATGGAAGACTTGTGTTAACAGTATCACTGATTGACCTATTTGAGAATATAATAGAGAATAATGAAACATGGGACTCAGAAGCAATAAATAGTTCGAGGAGGTTTTTGGACTGTTTGAAACGAGATTTTAATTTTAGTTATTTGTTGAACCTATTTTCAGAAAAACTTCCATTCTCGGACAATGTTTTTAATATATTACAAACCAAAACAAATGATATTGCTTTTTGCCTAAAAAAAGTGGATGATTTTAAGTCCATGTTAAGCCAAAAAAGAGATGACTTTGACCTATTTTGGGAGAACACGATGTCGTTAAATGTAGAGCCACAAGCCAAGCGTCTTCGAACAGACACAGACAGACGGAGATGTTCAAACATCATACACACGCCTCTTTTATGAAATAATCGATCAAATTCAGCAATAAATAAACTATAGATTTAACGGTTTAAATGATTTTAAATTCCTCGAGCTCTGCAATTTTGATGCATTTAAAGGGAAAACTTTTCCAGAAGATGCGTTTAATCTCTTCTTCATCATTATGGCCAGTTCTAAGACCGAATGTTACTGTTAATTTGGGAGTACCACAGGGTTCCGTCCTGGGCCCTGTGTTATTTCTTCTCTTTGTAAATGATCTGCCACACGACTTGACTCACAGTCGTATAACTATGTATGCGGACGACACATCAGCGCTGGTTAGGGCCAACGGAGGGTTAAGTGTGGAGGTTGCAGCAAATAGGGCACTTAAAGAAATGAATGAGTGGTTTACACTGAATGAACTTTTTCTCAACGCAAAAAAGACTTGCTATATGGTATTTCATACTAGTCAAACTCGCGCTAGTTTAAATTTGGAATTGTGCTCAGATCAGGACAGACTTCCGAGTTAGAAATCGGTAAAGTTTCTTGGGCTGACCCTGGACGATACTCTTTCCTGGGAAGCTCACTGTGTGAATTTATCTGCTAAACCAAATAGTCTTTGCTATGTAGTCAGAAATCTCAGGCTCGTCATGGATGCTCATCAAATTGTTAGTGTCTACCATGCTATCATACACTCTAGGATTTTGTACGGGGTCCATTTCTGGGGTATGACTTCTCACGCGGACAGGGTCTTTAAAAGTCAAAAAAGGATTCTAAGATGTATTGCTGGTGTTTCATCCACTACTTCTTGTAGACCTCTATTTAGTAAATTTAAAATTTTACCAGTACCTTGTGTAGTTATTTTTGAGATATGTCTGTTTGTATTCAAAAACGGTCATATGTTTGTAAGGAATAAACATTTTCACGATTACTTTACTCGCTCTAATAATGCATTTTCTTTGACTTATTGTAGGCTTAATTTCTCCAAAAATTTTATACTTAAAGCAGGTCCTAAAATATTTAATAACTTGCCCAACCAAATTAAATATAGCAATAGTGTGCCGCTATTTAAAAAAAGTCTCAAACTATTTTTATTAGATAAGTGTTATTATTACGTTAAGGATTTTCTTGACTGATTTTCTGTATTATTTTGTTAGTTAGTTGTAGTACTTTGTTAGTTTTTGGATGTTTATTGTGTACATTTTCTTTTACACTGTTAACTTTAGTGAAATTCTATACACTTTGTGTCATTTGGATAATAAATGTATTTATTTATTTTATTTATTTATTTAAAAGTGATTTACGAAACTGATGACATTAGCGCAAAAAATAACGCTAAGGAACTAACGCAATTTTTAAAAGACAAAGAGCTGGAAGATGCCTACACCGAAGTGTCGAAATTGTGTGAATTAGTATTGCCAATACCTGCCACAGGTTCATCAGTAGAACGCAATTTGTCAACACTTAAACGTATAAAAATTTCGTGAGAAATTCAACGGGGCAGGAGAGACTTTCACATACATCGCTGTTGTCCATTGAAAATAAACTTCTCCAAAATATGTCGGAGCATCGACGTTTTTATGATGACGTCATTGACGAATTTGCAAAAATCGATCGAAGAATCGAATTACATTACGAATAGGTAAGTTTCTAAAAATTGCTTCCCTTTCTTAAAATTTCACCGCACGCCCCTGATTGCAACTTTGTATTGACAATCACGGCCGGCATTTTGATAATTTGCGAAAATAGTTTTTAGTAATTTTAATTATATATTTGTTGTTAGTTTATTGTTAGTTGTTAGTTTATTTCGTGGTTTTCTTTTTTTTACTAAAGTAAGGTAGAACTAGGTTTAATCTTTTGCCAAGTCCAAGCCCTGCACTACCTCGCCCTAGTTTTAACTATTTTATTGCGAAGCTTATGTAATTATGAGACTGAGTTTTAGTATTTTTTGTTTTGATCCTTTGTTAAGTTTTGTTCTTTACAGTTATTGACGATTACTAAAGTTTCTATTGGAACCTTGTATTTTTCCAGTTTTCTGATTTCCCTAAAGTTTTAGGATTAATTGAAATAAGAAATGAAAATAATTCAATAGTGAATTGTAATATTTTTGTATTTCAATTACCTGGCACAAATAAATCATTAAAAAAAAAGTAATAAAATACAAATTAAACACGTTTTTCTAGTCTCGAATTATCGCAGGATTTTGAAGGTCTCAAGTTACACATGATTTTCTACGAACTACGTACGTAACCGATTTTATAAAGCATGCCTTGTTGTAATAAAAGAACTGATTTGACACAACGCATATAAGCGAACACAAAGTGAAATACGATGTCATAAAAGTCTTTCGTAATGCTTGTTCGCAGTCAATTCAAATCATATTCGTACAACAGCACGTCGCAAAAATTACAAACACAACACAGCATCAAAATCAAATTTTAATTGCAGTAGGAAATTGAATGGGACAACATAAAGTTCTTTATATGGCGATATACTGATATCCTACACCTACTCCCACACATTTTTTTATTATTGCTTGTTGCTGTTTTCATTCGCCTTTTTCTTTTTCGCAATATACGACGCTTTTGTTGGTTATAAAGTAGTTAAATCAAGGTTTGTGATTTATTTTATTCTCAACTGGTGAATTCGCAGTGATTTCACAAAATGTCTGCAGATGTCGCCATTATCAACTTCGCATCAATAATAATATTTTATAAGGGTAATTTAATTAAATATTTTTATTCTACAGTAAATCAATCACATTACTTCTCAACACATTTCAGAAACAACGGTAAATTTCTTTTACCCAGAACTTCCCTCGTTATGATTCTTTTTTTTTGTTAGGAATAGCCAAGTGTGACCCAATTTAGTTCATTACATAGTCACCAGCGATGCTAGGTCTATCCAAGCCAGAATCGTAAGACCGCTCATCAAAAAATCATGGGAAATTGTGAGATTTTCAGAAATCTTTATTATTCGTCCAAAACCTATTTTTTCACTTCTTTGACTCTCGGTTATTAGTGTTAATACTTATGCAATTATAATCATGCCAAATATTGGTTTAATACCTTTCTTTTATTTAGTTTTAGATATATAGTTAAGGTTACGACGATTACAATTGGTATAATAACTGGTTGTGTTAGATATTCTTTAGTTGCTCAGTCGATATATAATATATAAATGCACTGCTCTTTGAAATACTGAATAAAACTATATTGGCTGGCAAACACTGGCGACACAAATAGATAGAAAATATCCTGTTTGGTTCAATAGTCAAATTATTAAGCAAATTAAACTTGAAGAAAAATATCTAAAAAAACTTAAAAAGTCTAAATCAAATTTCTGGAGAATAATTCTTCTATGAGACTTATCAAAACCATGATTAAATCAGCTCATGATGAATACATAAACAAAGTTCAGATTAGTTTAAAAGAAAATCCTAAATTTTTTTGGTCTTATGTAAAATCTCAAAAAGAAAGTCCACAGACTATGGACGAGATGATCTATAATGATGAACATGTTAGAGGCACAGAGGATATATCTGATGGATTTGCTCGATTCTTTGGATCAGTTTTTGTGGATGATATTGAACCTGCATGTGAGATGTCTGGAATTATGTCACATTTTTGTGAAAATGCCATAAATAGCCAGGAAATTTTGTATGCCTGTGAAAAAAATGAAGGGTAATAGGTCAATTGGGGTGGATGGAGTACCAGGGTATATAATAAAGGGTTATGGGGAGCTCTTGTTCTAAGGACTTCGGTGTATCCTAGTAAATGGAAAGTTAGTAAGGTAATTCCAATATATAAAAGTGGGCCTAGAGATCAAATTAAAAACTACCGACCCATTAGTATAATTTGCTCGGTCTCAAAAGTATTTGAAATAATAATATTTAATAGAATTTATCAGGAAATTGTGCATAGAATAAATTACTCGCAACATGGATTTTTACCTAGAAAGTCTACCTTTACAAATGTATCCGCTTTCACACAATATGTCCATGAGTCATTAAAACGCAGAGCACAAGTTGATGTTATAATACTGATATGGAAAAGGCTTTTGATAAGGTTAGGCATTGAATTCTAATTAGGGCACTGAAAAAAATTGATGTGGCGGAAAACCTTATCAAATTGATACAATCTTATTTGGTAGGACGTGAACAGTATGTGGAAGTCAAGGGGTGCAAATCCATTACTTATAAAAGCACTTCTGTAGTTACTCAAGGGTCTAATCTTGGACCATTACTCTTTTTAATAGCTCTAAATGACATCACCAGTGTTATCGAAAGTTCAAGAGCACTGCTCTTTGCGGATGATTTTAAACTTTATCGAGAAATTAAGACTGATACTGACTGTGATACTTTACAAAATGACTTAAAAAATGTGATACAATGGTGAGATGATAATAGTTTTAAACTGAATGTGGATAAATGTGCTTGCATGTCTTTTTCCCTTAATCGCGATGTATACCACAACAACTATACAATTAGTGATATTAATCTAAAGCTTGTGAATGAACAATGTGACCTAGGAGTCGTTTTTAATAAGAGCATGACATTTGAGCAACACATTCTAACAAGGATCAAGGAGTGCAACCGCATCTTGGGATTAATTACCAGAAACACAAAGAGTTTTGGGTGTGATGTGTATTTTACTTTGTTTGATTCATTGGTTCTGCCAAGGGTGGAATATTCCTCTATTATTTGTTCCCCCAATTATGAGCTTTGGATAAAACATATAGAGAGGGTACAGAGAAAGTTTTTAAAGTACATGTATTTTAAGCGGTTTAACGTATATCCTCAGAGAGAATGTGATCAGGACCACCTTTTAAGGGTTTTTGGTAGGATGTCTTTGGAGGTCCGTCGCGTTAGAATTTGTCTGTTCACACTATTTAAAATATTGAAAGGCGACATTGAACACCCAGACTTATTCTGTCAGCTTCCATTTGCTATTCATCGAAATAACACTAGACATAAAAAAGTATTTTATCTTGATTTTCCGAGGACTAATATTTACAAAAAGTCGCCTATATATCAAATGTGTTGTTATTTCAATGAGTATACTAATGACATAGACGTTGATACCACAAGTTTCAGTCAGTTCAAGAAAAAGATTGATCTGAGATTAAATGTTTTTGTGTGTATTATTCTGTTTTTTTTTTTGTTTTTCTGTTATTTGTTATGTGTGTTAGAATCACTGCAGTTCAAGGTTTCTTGTTTGTTTCTTATTTAAACATATTTACATAATACTATTGGGCTTAAATTTAGAAGTATAAGGACATTTTTACTCAAATAATTGCTGTAATGTTATTTGTAAGCTAGTTTAAGTGTCTGTAATTGGCATAAGCTGTAGATACTTTTTATGAAATAAATAAATAAATATATTAGAAAAGATAATATTTTTTCATTATTAAAAACAATAAAAAGTAGTCTTAAAAATACAAACAACACAAGCATAATAAATCATAGAAAAACATCAAAAATGATAAACATACATTATCTAAGGAATACAAAAAAATAAACTGTTCAAAATTTAGTTCAGAAGTTTATTCTGTCAAATGTATAAGTGGAAAACAGACTTTGATTTGACATTCATGAAAACGTAAAAATCATGAGAAATATAGCATTTATCGTAAGATCGTGAGATCAGGTTCAAAATCGTAAGATCTCACGACCTGGTATCACTGATAGTCACAGTATATATGTGGTATGTGTTACATATATTGTCTTTTCAAAAATTTTTATTGGGCGCTATTTTGTTTAATCTTATTGGATTCCTACCAGTTGGCAGTTTCTTTCTACCTATGGCACACTTGACTTTTGGACATAATTTAAAATAAATTCAATAAGTAGTTTTTACATTGACACATACCGCCTTTTTGTTACATCATGTTGAATTCATACCAGTTTATCCCATTCTCACATTTAATTTTTCTGCAAAATTTAAAGTCAATTGAACAAGATTTTTTCACGTTTATTTTTAAAAAAAATTATTTGGCGCCATTTTGTTTCGCTATCTTAAATTCGTACCACAAGTTTACCAGTTTATCTCTATATCACACAATTCTTGCACAAAAATTGAAATTAATTTAATAAGTACGAATTCAAGATGGCGGTACAAAATGGCGGCCCAATAAAAGGTTTTTAATCGTGAACAAATCACCAAATTGTACATATCTTCACATTTTAACGTCTCTAGATGGCAAAAAAATATATATTTCATTAATTCCGTCGGCCTGTCTGTCTGTTTGTCGGTCTGTCAGTTCGCGGCATAGCTTAAAGACTACGTACCCGACTGGCTTGAAATTTTGGCCAAACATTAAGGGTCATATGAGGATCATCTGGTAATATTTTGGTAAAAATCTAGTATGGCGGAACAAGATGGCGGCCTAGTGAAACGTTAAGAAAGTTAGTATTTGATTTTTGTGCAAAATTTGAGCTAAATTGGATAAGTAGTTCTTTAGTAATAATTTTTTTTATCATTTCATTAGGCCATCATTTTGTTTAGCCATATTGGATGTTTACCAAAATGTTACCAGGTCATCCATAATTTTTGATCAAAATGTGAAGTCGATTAAGTAGTTTTTTAGCTATGCCGCGAACAGACAGACCGATAGACAAACAGGCCGAAGGAATTAAGAAAAGATGTTTTTCGACATCTTGGAGGGTGTAAAAATACATTCTCTTCAAAAACAAAACCAAAGTAGATTTAAGGGAAATTAATAACTAATTTTAATACAACAGTTGTTTGCAGTAGAAATACTAATATTATAAACAGCTGACAGTTTTTCTTTTTTTTTATTATGCTTAGTAATTTACATCGTAACTTCACAGAACACATACGACTAATTGCAATTTTGACGTTTCAATCGACTGTTTTTTGCAATTTTAACAGAGAAGCCGCCTGGAATGTAGTAACCGTTAAGTTCTTTAAATTTTACAACTTAATTAGATAAAAATGTTTTTTTGGAATTGCTGTGGTGTATTCAGTTGACTTTTTAAAGTTACTCTTTCTAAACAGCATAATTCCGTTTCTATGTATTCATTCACCAGTTAATGTTATTTGTTATTATACAGGGTATCCGAAAAAATATGGGAATTATCTCAGCATCCAAAAATATTGTTACTTTGTCATAAAATGTTTTGCTAATTTTAAATGGAACAACTTGTATAATATTATTTCATTAAATAGGTTCATTCTTGCTGATTAAAAATATACCTTCACCTTTACACGGATTTATTTTTAATACAATACATGGTTAATGCAAAAAAGCTTGCGAATTTTGCGTTTTCGTTTGCTTGTAGCTCTTAGTGATTTTTTAAAAACCCGTTGTTCAAACTCTAACACTCTAAACCTTATATTAAATTTAATTACCTGCATATACAGTGTGTTTATTTAAGTATCCTCACCTCCACTAAGGCTTTTTTCTAAATAATCTTTCAAAAAAATAAGTATGGTCTTATAGTAATATAGAATATATAGGATGCATATTAATTCAGATTTACTAAAGGAACACAGTATTCCTACTTGAGAAAAATAAGAAAGAATGAACTTTTATAATATGTAGCCAATTCGTGTTACATAGTAATATATGTACAGGGTGTCCCATTTTGGGTACTTTTGCGGGGTATCTTCGTTAATTTCAGAAAATTGTCATTTATTTGCGTGTTTGTGAGAAAAAGTGCATACTATCATATATTTGTGAAAAGGTAAAAAAGGTAAATTTTATAGTCAATAAATATACAGGGTGTCCCATATAAAAAAATAAAAAGGGTCGTCCGATAACTTTTTGACCTGACCCTGTATACTAATTCCGAAATCCGGCGTAATTGAGTTCTACGGGAAAAGTTATATAAGAAACAGTTTTCACATTTTCGATAAGTTATCTGATAGTTGAGATACGAGGGGTCCCTGAAAATGCAATATTTTCAAATTTGCCCTGTATCTAAAAAACTAAAAGGGCTATGATAATTTTGTCAACGGCATCTTAAGTTTTACGAAAAAGTAGCCAGTCTCCAAAACCGCAATTTTCTTGTACAGTACGTACAGGGAAGTTCCTCATGACAAGCTCTGGAGGTTTTATTATAACATATAGGAAATAAGTTCAAATACAAAAGTTATAAGGTTTCTCTTAAATCGTAAGAATTTTCTAAGGACAGAAACAAATGAAGGTGCTGTCAAAAATTGACAACTTTGTGTTTTTAAATAAAAAACCCTGTATATTATGACATATTTGAATTCTACGGAAAGGAAATTCTAGATATATTTGATATAACATACCCCAGGTCTATCTCCGATTCTGAAATATTGACATTTGAAAAATTACAGTTTTTTCTCTTTCATATGCTATAGAATCCAAACGATGCAAACAATTTGTATGTCCCTAATGTCATTCGACAGCTTATAGAAAACTAAGATAAAAACATGAAAACCGTTTTGTTCTATGTTGTATCGTTTGGGTTCTGTAGCACGTCAAAGATGAAAAACTGTCATTTTTCAAATGTCGATATTTCAAAAACGGAAATAGATAAACCTGGGGTATGTATATCAAATATGACTAGAATTCCCTGTAGAATCCAAATATGACATAATATACATTATACATTCAGAAAAACTAAAGTTGTCAATTTTTGACGGCTTTGCGACATTCATTTGTTTCTTTTCTTAGCAAATTCTTACGATTTAAGAGAAACTTTACAACTTTTGTGTTTGAACTTATTTCCCATATATTATAATAAAATCGCTAGAGCTTGTCAAAATATGAGGAACTACCCTGTACATAACGTATAGGATAAATTCATTATTTATCAACCCAGCATACTTTAGGGAAAATACTGTGACACGTGTATAATTATTTTTTGTTTGCGTATTTTTTGCCATCAAATTAATGTACACAGGGTGCCCCAAAAAAAATGCCTGTAATTTTTTTTTACTTTTTTAAATAACAAAACCGTGTATATTTTCCAGTTTTGAATTCTACTCAGAATTTTATTAATATTTGACAGTATATGTCATTTTTGATAAATTACATAGAATCTTTATTGAAAACCAGACAAATCGTTTTTCGATTAAGGTCCTTAGCTGCATGACAGCGACTTCAAATTTTAAGAATGAAATAAGAGTGAAAAGACCTTTTAAATAAGGTATCGCTCGACCGGCCATTGAATTTTTTTTCCAAAGTGGCGACCAGCCGCCATTTTGTTGAAGAATTTTTTTTATATTTACTTTAAAAAATTGTAAATACTTTTTTTGAATGTCGGGTTCAAACGTTACGCCGTTCAGGAGTTAGAGGGTGGGGGTAGGATGTGTACTTATAATTTCAGGTCATTTTAGAGTCACGACTTGTCATATTTTCCCGTATTACTGAGTTACAAATTAACATAATATTCGAGGCTAAATTTTTGTCAAACTTAAAAAGTTTTTCTCCTTACTTCTTTCTCTAAAAATTCATGCAGATATTTTTCTGCAGAATCAAAAAATTTCAGTTGTAAAATCTACATGAAAAAACGTATAATAGTGCCTATCTGTCGTAATCAAAATTCAATAACATATTTACTTCCAAAAATAACGTATAAAAAGGCTGGACACATGTGACAGCAATCTTCATTTAACACTAAAACAATTAAATCTCTCTTGTAAAATAAATATTTTGTAAAATACCTACATTATATTAAAGTTTAATATGCATATTAGTAAACCAAATAAACAAAACACCTTGGTTGCTACATTGCCAGAATGCCCTTTTGATATGCCTTTGTTATACCATTTTCCATAGTGCAACGTTACAACAAGGATACCCTGATCCCTGTCTGGAACGTATCCAGCAATGCCGCAGACGCAATGATCAGTCAAACGATAATCGCGATTTCGCTCTTTTTGGAGCTCATAAGGTCGCCTTAAACAAGCGAGCTCCCTGCGGGGTGCAGTGATGTATTTAGAATGTCTTCCTGGAGAAGCAAACAATTACATTTAGCGACTAAACAAAAAGGTCCTATGTTTTTGTTAACACAAAATAAGCACATCTCCCATAATGAAAATCAGCGAAGACTAATAAAAAATCGGTAAATTTCCTTATCCCGGGATTTCCTTCGTGATGAATTTCTTCTTTTATTAGGAATAGTGAAGTATGACCCAATTTAGTTTCGCACATAGTCATTTGGTAGCACTGTATTTTCGAACATTTTTATTGGGAGACATTTTGTTTCACCATATTGGATTCGTTTGCCAGTTTCTACCTAAGCCACACTTGATTTGTGAATATAATTTGAAAGAATAGTTTTTAAATTGATTTTTTAAGACCACCATTTTGTTCGGTCATATCCAATTGTACCAATTGATTAAAAAAAAATACGTTGATTTTGTTTAAACATTTTATTTGTTCGCTATTTTGAATTCGTACCACAATTTTACTAGTTTATCTCTATATCACACTTAATGCTTGCACGCAATTTGAAGTTAAAAAATAAATTAAAACTTAAAAGGAAACAAAGAAATATTCGTTTTTGAATATTTATTTATGCTTCTCCAGATAAGAGTATAGTATAGAACATCTTAGGTTAGACACCTTATATATAAACTAACGGGATAAAAAAAATGTACTGTCGTGTGCATTAATCCGTTGGACAAAATTTGGCTTGTGTAAACCATCCTGTCACCCCTCAAAAGTTCATAAATATGTTGTACAATGTAAAAAATAGGGATCTTATTTTAATAGCATTTTTGCAATATTTTATTATAAACGGTAATATTAAACTTTTAGTAAAAATAAAACAATCACATATTTTTAAACACTAGTATTTATTAAAGTTGTAACAAATGAACCAAAAGAAAAATAAATAAAGCAATAAAATAAAGTGTTAATATTTAGTTATTGCTCCATTCCTGGCTAAAACTTCGTCAATTCTCCGGGGTATCGACAAATATAAATTTCTGCAAAGATCAACATCTTCTCTTAATTCATCCCATATGTTCATTATTTCATTTTCCAGATCATCCTTGCTCTCTGGATGAAAATTGGACTTGCCTGACTATGCCGCGAAAAGACAGACCGATAGACAAACAGGCCGAAGGAATTAAGACAAGATGTTTTTTGACATCTTGAAGGGTGTAAAAATACATTCTCTTCAAAAACAAAACCAAAGTAGTTTTAAGGGAAATTAATAACTAATTTTAATACAACAGTTGTTTGCAGTAGAAATACTAATATTATAAACAGCTGACAGTTTTTCTTTTTTTTTTATTATGCTTAGTAATTTACATCGTAACTTCACAGAACACAGACGACTAATTGCAATTTTGACGTTTCAATCGACTGTTTTTTGCAATTTTAACAGAGAAGCCGCCTGGAATGTAGTAACCGTTAAGTTCTTTAAATTTTACAACTTAATTAGATAAAAATGTTTTTTTGGAATTGCTGTGGTGTATTCAGTTGACTTTTTAAAGTCACTCTTTCTAAACAGCATAATTCCGTTTCTATGTATTCATTCACCAGTTAATGTTATTTGTTATTATACAGGGTATCCGAAAAAATATGGGAATTATCTCAGCATCCAAAAATATTGTTACTTTGTCATAAAATGTTTTGCTAATTTTAAATGGAACAACTTGTATGATATTATTTCATCAAATAGGTCTATTCTTGCTGATTAAAAATATACCTTTACCTTTACACGGATTTATTTTTAATACAATACATGGTTAGTGGAAAAAAGCTTGTGAATTTTGCGTTTTCGTTTGCTTGTAGCTCTTAGTGATTTTCTAAAAATCCATTGTTCAAACTCTAACACTCTAAACCTTAGAATAAATTTAATTACCTGCATATACAGTGTGTTCATTTAAGTATCCTTGTCTACACTAAGCCGTTTTTCTAAATAATCTTTCAAAAAAATACGTATCGTCTTATAGTAATATAGAATATATAGGATGCACATTAATTCAGATTTACTAAAGGAACACAATATTCCTACTTGAGAAAAATAAGAAAGAATGATCTTATTTTAATAGCATTTTTGCAAATATTTTATTATAAACGGTAATATTAAACTTTTAGTAAAAATAAAACAATCACATATTTTTAAACACTAGTATTTATTAAAGTTATAACAAATGAACCAAAAGAAAAATAAATAAAGCAATAAAATAAAGTGTTAATATTTAGTTATTGCTCCATTCCTGGCTAAAACTTCGTCAATTCTCCGGGGTATCGACAAATATAAATTTCTGCAAAGATCAACATCTTCTCTTAATTCATCCCATATGTTCATTATTTCATTTTCCAGATCATCCTTGCTCTCTGGATGAAAATTGGACTTATACATTTTTTTCGTAACCAGGCCCCAAACATTTTCTATAATATTGATATCCGGACTTTTTGCAGGCCATAACAGAGTCTCAATATTTTTATTTACAAACCATTCAGAAATTATATGAGCATTATGAATAGGACAATTGTCTTGCTGATATATAAAATCATTTTGTGGAAAGTGTTCCGTTACGCTGGGTAGCATAACATTTTCTAAAATATTGCTATATACTGTAGCACTAAATCTTTCGTGAATACTCCACCATACCCCAAGTCCCTTAATGCTAATCCATGCCCATGAATTAACAGAAAAACGTCCAGATCTATCAGAATTATTGATATATGCTTCATCATACCTAGAATTTCGGGGTCTGTATACTCTAACTTGTCCATTATAGCTTGATTGAAAAACCTTTTCATCCGTAAAAACGACTCTATTCCAATTCTCCCTTCGCAAATTATTTAGAGCAAAAATAACTCTTCCTTGTTTGTGATGTTCAGTCAGCTTCATTTTTCTTGCTGCTACATGATTGCCTAAGACAGACTTTTGTATCCTGCGGCAAGCGGTACTTCGTGATGCAGGAAAATTAGTCGCTTCTACAGCATCTCTTGCTATACTAAATGGATGTTGTTGCAAATAATCAATCAACGCGTTATTCTGTTGATTGGAAGTGATTCTTGGTCTCCCTGTAGGTTTAAGTTTTTGAAAACTCCTAGTAGTTTCCCACTGATTTTTGATTTTTTGCACAGTATTTTTGCTAGTGTTCATAAACTCGGCCACTTTTCTCACTGGAAGCCCGTCTTCAACATACTGCACAATTTTTGCCCTTTCAAGCAAGGATAAACCCGGCATGGTTTGACTTTGGCAATTTCGACTTTGATTGGCATCAATTTCAGTTAAACAATGGTCACAGGACAGGTTATCAGCCCAGTTTACATACAATAAAACTGTACTTCTCGTTATATATGTAAAAAGGAAAAAATGCATTTGCATTTCATGATACAAATTTATTTTTTATTTACTAATTGGCTTAAAATGATATGCAAAATGTATACTGAACGACTTGGTGCAGTTTCGATCTCGTTTTCTTGACGCCTACTGAATTTTTAATAATTAAACCTAGTTAGCAAGTAAATTCAAGGTGATATGGTCATATATCTAAAAAAAATTATACGTACGTAGAAAGAGAGAGGAAAACGATGCAGTAAAACATTTAATCAAAACTGGTGAAAATCTTGACATAACATATTATTTTAAGTGATTTTTTGCAGTACATAGTCATTTATTAAAACATATATACTGTCTTCTCAGATATTTTTATTGGACGCCATTTTGTTCCATCATTTTTGATTCTTACCAAAATTTTACAAGTTTCTACCTATGCCACTCTTGATTTTTGGGCATAATTTAAAAGAAATTGAATAAGTAGTTTTTACAATCACGCACACATCCCTGTTTTGTCCCGTCATGTTCAGTTCGTACCAGTTTTTCCCTATATCACATTTAATTTTTCTGCAAAACTTAAAGTCCATTGAAGAGGAAGATTTTTACGTTGCTTTTTTAAACATTTTATTTGGCCACCATTTTGTTTCGCCATCTCGAATTTGTACTACAAATTTGCCAGTTTATCTCTTTATCACACCAAAATTTGAAATTAATCAAATAAATAGTTTTTGAGGATGATTTTTTAAATATTTTATTAGGCCGCCATTTTGTTTTGCTGTCATAGATTCATACCAAAATGTTACCAGTTCAGTCCTATGTAACACTTTTGTGCAAAATTTGAGATATATTGTATAATTAGTTTTTATAGTAATAATTTTTTTAACGTTTCTCCAAGCCGCATCTTGTTCCGGTATATTAGATTTTTACCAAAATATTACCATGTAATCCTCTCATGATTTTTGGCCTAAAATTTTAAGTGAATCTGGTAAGTAGTTTTTAAGCTATGCCGCGAACTGACAGACAGACAGACGAACCGACGGAATTGATAAAACATATTTGGCATCTAGGTAAGACAAGTGAAACCTGAGAGAGAGATTTTTTCACGATTACAAACATTTTATTTGGTGGCCATTTTGTTTCGCCACCTTGAATTAGTACCAGAAATTGTCTAGTTCACCTCTATACCACAATTAGTTATGACACATGATTTGAAATCAATCCACATTAAGTTGTTTTTTCAGGCTAAATTTTTAGACTTTTTATTAAGCCGACATCTTGGATTCGTAGCAAAATTTTACCAGTTAATTCCTAAATATTACTTGATGTTTGTGGAAATTTGAGAAAAATTGAATAAGCAGTTTTAGTAATAATTTTTTTAACATTTCCCAAAATTTTAACAGGTCTTCCCAATGTGATCTTTATTTTTGACCAAAATTTGAAGTCAATCGGGTAAGTGGTTGTTTAGCTATGCTGCGGCTAGACAGAGCGACAGACAGACAGACGACAGAATTGAGAAAACATATTTTTCGGCATCTAGGGACCCTGAAACGTGAAGATCTGAAAAAATCTCGAAGGGTGATTATTTCACGATTACAATACTTTCCTTTTTCGAGGGAAGTTTTTATGTCGAAACAATTTTAGTTTAAAATGAAAATTGTTATTATGGGCATTGCCCCCCCTGCAAAATTATATATTATGGTAAAACATTGATTTTGCCCCCTTCCTGGACACAATCTAAGCTTTTTCCGTCCGCTTTTCGGGTTACATTTATATACCCAGTGAATTATGAATGACTTTTAATACATTGTTGCCCCCCTGGATATGGTTCTGCGGGCACCCATGGTTGTTATATTTTTGAAATATAAGTTTCATCTAAAAGGAGCAATGGTAAACGTATGTCCGACTTTTAGAAAAGAAACAACAGGTTACACTTATATACCAAGTGGATTATGGATGTCCTTTTTTTTAGTCGTCAGTTATTTTTATTTTTAAACATTGGGGGGCCCTATAAAAACAGCTTATAAAAACTAAGATAAAAACATAAAAACCGTTTTATGTTGTATCGTTTGGGTTCTGTAGCATGTCAAAGATGAAAAACTGTCATTTTTCAAATGTCAATATTTCAGGAACGGAGATAGATAAACCTGGAGTATGTATATAAAATATGACTATGACTAGAATTCCTCATAGAATCCAAATATGACATAATATACAGGGTGTTCTATTCAGAAAAACGAAAGTTTTCAATTTTTGACGGCTTTGCGACATTCATTTGTTTCTTTTCTTAGCAAATTCGTACGATTTAAGAGAAACCTTACAACTTTTGTATTTGAACTTATTTCCCATATATTATAATAAAATCGCTAGAGCTTGTCAAAATATGAGGAACTACCCTATACATAACGTATGGGACAAATTCATTATTTATCAACCCAGCATACTTTAGGGAAAATACTGTGACACGTGTATAATTATTTTTTGTTTGCGTATTTTTTGCCATCAAATTAATGTACACAGGATGCCCCAAAAAATGCCTGTAATTTTTTTTATTTTTTTAAATGACATACCGTGTATATTTTCCCAGTTTTGAATTCTACCCAGAATTTTATTAGTATTTGACAGTATATGTCATTTTTGATAGACTACATAGAATCTTTATTGAAAACCAGACAAATCGTTTTTGTTAATGGATGTCCTTTTTTTTAGTCGTCAGTTATTTTTATTTTTAAAGATTGGAGGGGCCCTTCAAATTATTCTACAGACGCCCATAATTTGTATATTTTTGAAAAATGAGTTTCATCTAAAAGGGGCACTTGATAAACGTATGTCCGACTTTTAAAAACAAACAGCAGGACCACTCAAAATTCCATAATATTATTCATGTTTAAAACTCTTGAAGGTGAATTATTTAAAAAAAAATAAGAAAAAGGAACGCATATAATCAACAGTTTGCAAACTCAAAATTTGACGAAGCTACTAAGTTGGGTCAGTGTCGTTACATACAAAAAATTGGGGCATTACAAGGAGTTATGAGCCAAAAAAAATCACTGTGAAGATGGCTCCAAACGTCAATAATATGGTTGTATAGGGAATCAGCAACTGGTTGCATCATCAGACTACAAGAATTTTTAAAACAATTGAGAGATCTCGTAAGTAAAGGTATTAAATACGTTAGCGTCGTCTAGTACGTTTTTTAAGTGTAACTATTTTGTTGAGAAAATATGGTATTTGTTCGTCAATATTGTGATATTGTCAATGTACTTATGTTCGTTTTACTTATGAGATCTTTCAATTATTTTAAATAATTCTTGTATTATGATGATGCGACTTGGGCGCTAAACCGGTTGCTGATATAATAAAGATTTTTTTGAGGTACATTAGTTTAATAATATTTTTAACATTTCACCAGGTCTTTATATCGGATTTTTACCAAAATGTAACCATTTCTTCTCTTTATGACCATTGATTTTTGACCAAAATTTTAAGTAGTTTTTGAGCTATGCCACATACAGACAGATCGACAGACACACCGAGAGACCCACGGAATTGAGCCATTTTTGTTCCGCCATCTTGGATTCGTACCAAAATTTTACTAGTAGATTCTTACTTTATACTTCATTTTTGTGCAAAATTTGAGGTAATTTGGATAATCAGTTCTTTAGTAATATTTTTTTAACATTTTATTCAATCGTTGTCGTTGTTCATATTGTTCCTTCATATTGGATTTTGGGTGATCCCCATATGAAGTCAATCGGGTGAATTGTTTTTTAGCCACTCCGCGAACTGCCAGACAAACGAATATACTAACAGACAGACATGCAAAATTGAGAAAACGTATTTTTGGCATCTAGAGACACTAAAATGTGAAGATACCTAGAACCTGGGAGCGATTTTTTCACGATACACAAATTTTATTTGGCTGCCATATTATTCCGTCATCTTGAATTCGTACCACAATTTTACCAATTCATCTCTTTACCGCAGTTAATTTTTGCACGAAATTTAAAATCAATATATTAAGTAGTTTTTTTAAATGGGATATACAGGGTGGGCCAATCAAAACGAAACAAGGCCGATATTTCACATACCGCTCGTTTGAAAAAAAATTGACGATTTTTATTTCCCGGGGAAAGGTTTTGAGCATACCATCAGCCTTGTCACTTCAACCCCCTCGCGGGGGTGAACTCCAACCCCAAAATCTCAAATGGGGATAGAGGTCCAGTGATATTTTAAAGGCAATTAGATTCTGTTGTTAAAGCATCTTATTTTTTCAAATTTGATGCAACCGTTTTTGAAAAAATTTGTATCAATCTCTACGTTAATTTTATGTAATGACATTGTTTTCTGGAAAAAATAATTCGTTTTGAGCTTTGCTTTCCGGTATGGGTATGATTTAGGTTTACAAAGAAAGATGAGACACAAGATGTAAATTTTGCTTATTCATTGTTCATAACAATAAATGCTGAAAGTGTTGGCCTCCTGCACCCATACAATAATTGGGATTTTGTTCAAAATGGTACCGGACATTATGAAGCATTTCTGGTGTAATGGCGTGACATTCATCAGTGATCCGCTAACGTAAATCGTTTAATCACCGTGGCTAAGTTTTATAAATCTTACTTTTCAAGTTACCACATAGAAAAAACTCTAAGGGGATTAAGTCAGGTGATCTTGCAGGACACTCTATTGCTCCTCTTCGGCCGATCCATCTACCAGGATAAGTCCGATTTAATTATGCGCAAACAGCAAGGGTAGGTAAGGAGCTACACGATATTGTGAACTCATTGGCATTGTAATTGTTATTATTTTCAATCAATGCAAGATCGATAGCGTGTTCTAATAATTGGAGATACATTTCTCCATTTAAATTTCTGGGAGAAAAAAGGGACCAATTAACCAATCGCCATAAATTCCAATCCAGACGTTTAATTTCTCAGGAGTGTGAACCTCATGGGTTAGATGTGAATTTTTGGTCAGAGCAATATCGAAAATTGTAACGATTAACAGTCCCATTTAGAAAAAACGAGCACTCATCGGAAAAACAAATTTTGAACACTAAATTCGGATTATTTATTATTAGTTTACTCATAATCTCCCAAAATTCCAAACGTCTGTCAAAGGCATCTTCGTTTAATTGTTGTACAAGAACAATTTTGTAGGGGTGAAATTTATGTGTCTTTAAAATTCTGCGAATACTCGCACGAGATATGCCATACACTAAAGGTTGTTGCCTGGTGCTTAATATAGGGTCCATATTGACGTGGCCCAAAACAGCAAGTGCCACTGCTTCGTTTCCTACTGTCTTGGACCGATTGGTTTTCTCTTTGCCACTAATCCTGTCTAACTAAACTTTGCTACCAGTTCAATTATGTATTTTGGTAAACATTCTTATCTGGATTCATTTGATTAAATACCTGTGCTGCAATATTAGCACGTCTATCATTTTCATAATAGTGTTCAATCAGCGATACTCTTTCTGCAATAGAATAAACCAATTTAGATCAAAATAGAGTTATAAACAGTCACAGACAAAACCCTACGAGATACTAAATTTAAATAAATTAAATGTAAATACTCTTTAGTCTCCACTTCTATGGAATATAAACAACTGCATTATTTATAAATTTTTTATACCAACATAGAGTTCTACAGTACAAAAAGTTATTAAGATTTGACTAATTGCAAAAAGACTAGTACTTACTACTTTTTTCTTCAAAAGATAAAATTGGAATTTAAATTAACTTTTTTGAGTGATAAATGTAATGAGATATGTAAAAACATTTCCTTATTTTTATGTTTTTTTATGACCATTAATTAAAATGAGGTTTCACATGAAGTTTAATCTGATTGAATTTAAGGGTTGAAGCTCACCCCTGCGGGGGGTTGAAGTGACATAGTTGAAGACTTCTTCTTCGGGTTTCAATATTTTGTTCATCGAGCAATAACAATGAGAAATCGTATTTTTTTTTATTTTCATTGTTCACATGAAGTTTAATCTGATTGAATTTAAGGGTTGAAGCTCACCCCTGCGGGGGGTTGAAGTGACATAGTTGAAGACTTCTTCTTCGGGTTTCAATATTTTGTTCATCGAGCAATAACAATGAGAAATCGTATTTTTTTTTATTTTCATTGTTCTTCCCTTATTTTCTCAAAAACAGCTGTATCAAATTTAAAAAAACTAAGATGCGTTAAAAAGAGAATTTAATTACCTTTAAAATAAGTATCAGTCGACCCCTATTTTAATTTTTTATTTTGGGGTTGGAGTTCACCCCCAAGAGGGGGTTGAAGTGACAAAGCTGATAATATAACCAAAACCTTTCCCCCGGGAAATAAAAATCGACGGGACCGAGCATTTTTTTTTCGCGAACGGCATATGAAATATCGGCCTTGTTTCGTTTTGATTTGGCCCACCCGGTGTAGGTTTTTAGTAATATTTTTTTAACATTGCAGTAGGCCGTCATTTTGTTTTGGGCATATTGGATTTTTACCAAAATGTTACCAAATCGCCCTATGTTACCCTTAATTTTTCACCAAAAATTGTCAGTCGGGGAAGTAGTTTTTTAGTGATGCCGCGAACAGACAGACAGAAAGAAATCTCGGATTTTTTCACGATTATAATTTTACGAGGGAAGCAAAAATTAAAAAAAAAAAATTTGTCACTCTATATCTTGAAAAATAAGCGTTTTTGGATATAAGTTTATCTGAACTTTTCTTTTAATTTCGATTTCCCTGTATAATATTGAATAGACCAACACAATTATTGGAGCTGTAATTATATTGAATATCAATATTTCACCTCGTGTTTAATTTCAGTATCTTCAAACAATAGCGATTATTAATATTAATTTGCACTAATTGCATATTAATAAGCCAAGTAAAAAATAACAATAGCCAATAACACTAATGCTGAATATAAAATCTACATATGTGAATACAAAAACTCCTTATTAATACGACTGACATTTTGGCCGGGCGTTAACGGTACTCACAAAGAATACCTGTTTTAATTTAGGAAAAAAAAGAGAAAGAAAAAAACAACCCAAAATGTTTAAAATGCAAAATTCATGAGAGTCTGCCACTGAGAATTTGGTTTCGTATGTTTCTTTGTTGCAACTTGCAACAATGTATTACCTTCAAAAGCAGTATTTAAATATGCTGGCATTAATCTCTTGACAGCGCACGAACGGTTTTTTTTATCGCAATATGATATGTCCAAGCATACTCAGGTATTAATAAATTAAGGAGCTTCTTCAATTTGTTTGCCTTTTCCTTTGTTGTATAAAGTATAAGACCACAAAAAGTTAGCTCAGAAAAGGAGGATCTATATGTCCGTTTTTAGCTTAAATTATAGACTTGAATACTTGAAGTGTATTTTTCAATGTTTCTGTTCGTACTGAAGTATTCCAGGCACATCACTGAAGAAAGTATACACTAGAGTTTTATCGGCTTGGAAACCTTACCCTGAACTTCCCCCGTCATGAATATTTCCTTTTATTAGGAATAGTGTGTCTCAATTTAGTTCCGCACATAGTTTTGCCGCCATTTTGTTCCACCATATTGGATTCGTAACAATAGTTTACCAGTTTCTATCTACCGACATCTTGTTCCGAAATACTGGATTTTTACCAAAATATTACCAGGTCATCCCCATATGACCCTTAATTTTTCACTAACATTTGAAGTCCATCTGATGAGTAGTTTTTAAGCTATACCGCGAACTGACAGCCAGACAGACAAACCGACAGAAGGACTGACGGAGTTGATAAAATATATTTTTTAGCATCTAAAGACCCTAAATCGTAAAGATATGTAAAACTTGAGATGGCGATTTTTTCAAATTACAAACATTTTATTTGGCCGCCATTTTGTTCCGCCATCCTGAATTAGTACCACAGTTTTACTAGTTTATCTCTATACCACAATTAGTTAGGGCACACAGTTTGAAATCAGTTTATTAAGTAGTTTTTTTCAGGCTGAATCCTTCGTAAAAGGGAAGTACTGGGTGTCCATCTGTAAAGAATCACATTTTAACAGGTTATAACTCAACATCGAGTAAAGTAAGATGCGATTTTCACATAATTTCTTAGAATTGCTTCAAGTTTTTGCCTACGTTCTTGCCAAGTCTCAGTAATTTTTTGAAAATAGAAAAAAAAAGTTTTTCCAATGCAGATTAAGGGTTCATTTCAAATAGAACACTGTATCTCTAACACTCATTTAGAAGCGTCCCCTTTTCTAAAAACATATAATTTGTTATAATCTTTCAGAACAAACAACAGAAACAACAACATTTAATCTACATTAATTTGATTAGAAACAGTTTTCTCTTGGAAGAAAAATGGTACATATTATTTGTTTTTGCCGCACCACATCATACATTTAACTTAGGGGCATCTCTTTCAAACTCGTTGAAAGCTCTAGGTTTTTTGTCACCCAAAATTTTCAGGTGAAACGTTGTTTCACCTCACATTTTTTGACAAAAGTGACAGATTATTATTAATTATTTACGTGATTTAAAAATGTTTACCAAAGATAAAAGGCGCAGTCCGTTTTGCTCTACACTAATACTAATTCTATTACAATAACAAGAAGAAGATTCAGAACAATTTTTGAAAGAAATCCGCCTACTCGAAAATCAATCCTAAGCTGGGTAAGAAAACTTTCAGAAACTGGCACAATGGAATGGAAAAAAAGACAAAACAGAGACTCTCAAAACAATCTTTTAAATGACATTTTATGGGTCAAAGTTTTAACAAGAAACAATAATAAAACAAAGTCTTAAACATGTCAAAAAGTAAGGTACATAATCTTTTAAAAGTAATTAAGTTTAAAGACTATAAGATACAAACAAAAAATTGAAAATCATGCTATTGAAAAGAGATATATCATGTGTGAGACATTATTAGATCTGTTTAGAAATCAACCGGATGCAATTCTAATAATGTTAGATGAAGCAACGTTTCACCTAAGTGGAAGAGTAAACAAAGATAACTGCAAGATTTGGGATAACAAAAATCCTAGAGCTTATAACGAGTTTGAAAGAAATGCCCCTAAGTTAAATGTATGGTGTGGTGCGTCAAAAACAAAAATGATTCTTCTTTTTCCAAGAGAAAATTGTAACTGGAAACAATTATACAGATATGTTAGAAATTTTTTTATACCCTCAACGGGAACAAGAAGGAATATTGCATGATGCATATTTCCCCACCTCCCTTTTCTGTAATAGCAAGGAATTCATTAAACACAACTTTTGGAATCAACTGGATAGGTCGAGCTTGCTCCATGGAATTTTCCTGATTTAACAATACCCAATTTTTTATATAGAGTATATTAAGGAAAAGTGTTTTAGTCCTACTCCTGCAAATTTAAATGAACTCTGAAATAACGTAATTGACATTTTTAATACAATTACCGCTGAAATGCTCCAAAATGCTTTTGCCAATTTCGTTTTTCCGCTACGTACATGTATTGAAGAAAATAGAAGTCATATTCAGCAGTTAATGTATTAGTTTATTAATTTAATTAATGCGTTTACTCTGCTGTATGTAATAAAATTAATGTAGATTAGTTGGTGGTTATTATACGTTTTTACAAAAGGGAAGCATCGGACTTCTAAATGAGTGTTAGAGATACAGGGTGTTCCATTTGAAATGAGCTCTTAATCTGCATTGGAAAGAACTTTTTTTTCGCTATTTTCAGAAAATTATTGATACTTGGCTACAACGTAGGCAAGAACTTGAAACAATTCTAAGAAATTCGGTGAACACCGCATCTTAACATCTTTACTCGATTTTTGAGTTATAACCTATTAAAATGTGATACTTTATCGAAGGACACCCTGTATTGTATCGTGAAAAAATCATCCTCAGGGATTTTTTCGGAACTTTACGTTTCAGGGGTCTCTAAATGCCTAATAACATGTTTTTTCAATTGTGTATCTCCGAAGTAGACGTGTCGGGCCAGGAGCCCACTCCTTTTTAGAAAGAAAAGGATCCTTTCAGGTCGAGCACGTCCCACAAGAACGGGTTCCACATAGATATCACCAAAGTAAAAAAGTCTGGCGTTGACTAAAGCGTCACATCGACAGATCAGATGCTCGGCAGTTTCATCTACCTCAGCACAAAACCTCCAATATGGATCGTTCTTGAATCCAATCTTAGGCAGGTAATATTTCACCAACCAGTGTCCAGTTAGGACCCTGGTAATGGTTCTAAGTTGGCCTTGTTTAGGTTTAGAAGTCTATTAGACTCAGAACGGCGAAAAGGGCCTGACATGAAGACCTTGGACTATCTGAGTCTTGCTAGCTCGTGCCATTCAGCACGGAATTCTTCGACAGTGCGATTCTTAGTCCTAGACTGGACAGCTGAAGGAGCAATTGAGCACCTAAATGAGGCTAACCCTATTGAACTCACACATCCTCTCTAGGGCTCTCCTGCATTTAAGTGTTAGCAGCGAATCGACCCTGTTCGAAGACAGAGCCTTAGTCGCGACTTGACTACCACAGCATATATAGATATGCTTGTCGTGATATCCTCTGGAAGGGTATTCATGTACCCAGTCCAAGATTGCTGTAATCTCAGCCTGATACACAGTCGCATACTGTCCAAGAGCAAAACTATTTCTTGCCCTGGGTCTCTCTCCATAGATTCCTGCCCCAGATCCCTCCTCCATTAGAGAGTCGTCTGTAAACCAGACAAAGTCCTCCGGTTTGAGAAAGCACGGGAAAGGATCCGTCCATTGTTCTCTCTCAGGAACAATTACCCGAAAGCCCTTAGAGGCTATTGAGACCGAAATAATGGCATCTCTCCTAGTTACGAGAGGGTCTGATTTGATCACTTTCCACTCGCTATATATCCAACGAACCTAGACGTTTAAACGAACAGGAGCCTTTCGAGCCTCTTCCTCTACAAACAAGTGTAGAGGACTTAGTCCCAGAATTGCCTCCATAGCTCGGGTGGATGTGGTTCTTATGGTTCTTATATGCACAATACGAGGTTTTAGACCCCAAGTTGATCCGAAGAACCGTCTGCCCACAGACACACTATGGTCCAGGTCAGTCGGGAGTCTATTAAAATACCCAGATATTTCACAACCCCACTTTGTCCACTTGTGGGTAAATGGTATCATTTCGGTCTTATCTGGATTAACCCAGACCGTGTTTTTTGCACCATTTTTCCATCATTGCCAAAGCCCTCTGCATGAGCTTTACCATAGTGTTTGGGAACTTGCCTATTACTATAATGGCAATATCATCGGCGAACATCCTTTGACCACGGACGAGCACACTGTCACGCTCCTAAGGGAAGATATTATGATTCCGCTTTCAAACATGATAGAATTTCTGTCCAGTGCGCCATTCCTTATAAAAGCAACCACGAAAAGAGAATAGACTGATGGGCTTAAAGTGCTTAGCCGTTTCGTAGCAACTACGACCCGGTTTAGGAATAAACGCTACCCGAACCCTGCTCCATCGTTCGGGAATATATCCCAAAACCAGGCAGGCCCGAAAGAGACGCAAAAATGGCGGCTTAATAAGTTATTTAAAAATTTAGCCTGAAAAAGCTATTTAATGGACTGATTTTAAATTGTGTGCCATAACTAATTGTGGTATAAAGATGAACTAGTAAAACTATGATTCTAATTCAAGATGGCAGAACAAAATGGAGGCCAAATAAAATATTAGTAATCGTGGAAAAATCAATCTCTCAGGTTTTACATATTTTCAGGTTTTAGCGTCCTTAGATGCCAAAAATAAGTTTTATCTATTCTGTCGGTCCGTCTGATGATTTGGCTGTCTGCCTGTCAGTTCGCGACATAGCTTAAGAAGTATTTATCAGATTGACTTCAAATTTTAATCAAAAATTAAGGGACATATGGGGATGCCCTGGTAATATTTTGGTAAAAATCCGATATGCCGGTACAAGATGGCAGCCTAGTGAAACGTTAAAGAAATATGTTCCGGCTGTCGGTTTGTCTGTCTGTGAGTTCGCAGCATAGCTTAAAAATTACTCATCATATTGACTTCTAATTTTAGTCAAAAATTATAGGTCATATGGGGATGATCTGGTAATATTTTGGTAAATATCGAATACGGCGAAACAAAATGTCGGCCTATTGAATTGTTAAATAAATTATTACTAAAAAATACTTATCCAATTTACTTCAAATTTTGTACAAAAATCAAGTATTACCTAGAAACCAACTGGTAAAATTTTGGTACGAATCGAAGATGGCGAAACAAAATGGAGGTTTAAAAAAATATTAAAAATTCAGCGTGGAAAACTATTTAATAGACTTATTTTAAATTGTGTGCCATAACTAATTGTGGCATAGAGATCAACTAGTAAAATTGTGGTACTAATTTAAAATGGTAGAACAAAATGGCGGTGAAATAAAATATTTTGGAATCGTGAAAAAAATCACCCTTTCATGTTTTACATATTTTCAGGTTTTAGCGTCCCCAGATGCCAAAAAATATTGTTTATCAATTCCGTCGGTTCGTCTGTATCTCAGTTCGCATAGCTTAAAAACTATTCTTCAGAGTGACCTCAATTTTTAATCTAAAATTAAGAGTCATATGGGAATGACCTGGTAATATTTTGGTAAAAATCCAATACGCCGCAACAAGATGGCAGCCTTTTGAAACGTTAAAAAACTAATTATTCAATTTCCTCAAATTTTGCACAAAAATCAAGTGTTACATAGGAATGAACTGGTAACATTTTGGTATGAATATAACATAACAAAACAAAAAATCTTTTATCATAAAAAGAAAAGTACTTGTTTGAGCTTTACCACTTTTTAAAGATCAGTACATTAAAGTTAAGAAATATAAACGTATATAAAAAATCGGTCTGAAAAAACTACTCATTAGATTAATTTCAAGTTTTGTATAAGCATTAAGTGTGATATAGGGATAAATTGGTACGAATTAAACATGACGTAGCAAAATGCCGGTGTGTGTCAATGTAAAAACTGCTTATTGAATTTATTTTAAAATATGCTCAAGAATCAAGTGTGGGATAGGTAGAAACTGGTAAAATGTTGGTAGGAATCTAATATGATGGAACAAATGGCGGCCAGTAAAAATATTATATATATAGGAGTTACTAAATGACTATGTACCAGGGGCCTGCAGTCCATGGAAGAAAGGGAAGCAGTGCTTCCCCAAAAAAACTACAAAACATCTTCTAAAATGTAATGTTTGAAATAGGAAACCATTATTTTGGTTTATATTAAATTGATTTTCAACATTAAACTTCGCTGATAAGCTTCAAATAATTTCCAAAGGAAGGACAAAACCGCCTATGAAAAATTTAACCACAAAAATGAAAAACTGTATTAGACATTTTTATCCGGAAAAACAATACGAACAATTTAAATGGCTAACAGGGTGTGAAAATATAAGTAAATTATTTTGTTGGCCATGTTTACTTTTTGAAAATGAAAAAGGTCTCTGGAACAAAACTGGTTTTTCCGATTTAAACAATTTCCATAAACCTGTAAAAAGACACATTATGTCCAAAGCGCATTTGCAGGCCGTCATAAAAGAAAAAGTCTTCGGCAAAACCAGAATTGAACACGCCATTAATAAACAGTTGGAAATTAGTCACCGCCAACACAATGAACTAGTCGATAAAAATAGGCAAATATTAAGAAGACTTATCGATATTGTTTGTTTTCTCGGACAGCACGAATTGGGATTTAGAGGTCATGACGAAACAAGGGTTTCTTCAAATAGAGGAAATTTTCAAGATTTACTTAGTTTAATGGCTAAATATGATGATTGCTTAAAAAATCATTTAGAGCAGTCTAGCGTTTTCGCGGAACGCCGAATCGAATCCAGAATGATTTAATTTCCGCTGTTGTTACCATTATTCTAAAAAGAATTAAGCAGGAAGAACTCAATAAATAGTTCGAGGGGGTTTTTGGACTGTTTGAAATGAGATTTTAATTTTAATTATTTGTTGAACATATTTTCAGAAATATTTCCATTCTCGGACAATGTTTTTAATATATTACAAACTAAAACAAATGATATTGCTTTTGCCTAAAAAAAGTAGATGATTTTAAGTCCATGTTAAGCCAAAAAAGAGATGACTTTGACCTATTTTGGGAGAAAACGATGACGTTAAATGTAGAGCTATAAGCCAAGCGTCTTCGAACAGACAAGGTGGGAGATGTTCAAACATCATACAGACGCCTCTTTTATGAAATAATTGATCAAATTCAGCAACAAATAAACTATAGATTTAACGGTTTAAATGATTTTAAATTCCTCGAGCTCTGGAATTTTGATGCATTTAAAAGAAAAACTTTTCCAGAAGATGCGTTTAAATCTCTTCTTCTTCATTATGGCCAGTTCTTCGACCGAGTGTAACTGAACTAAAAGTGATTTACGAAACTGATGACATAAGCGCAAAAAATAACGCTAAGGAACTAATGCAATTTTTAAAAGACAAGGAGCTGGAAGATGCTTACACCGAAGTGTCGAAATTGTGTGAATTAGTATTGACAATACCTGCCACAAGTTCATCAGTAGAACGCAATTTTTCAATACTTATACGTATAAAAGGGCAGGAGAGACTTTCGCATACATCGCTGTTGTCCATTGAAAATAAACTTCTCCAAAATATGTCGGAGCATCGACGTTTTTATGATGACGTCATTGACGAATTTGCAAAAAATGATCGAAGAATCGACTTACATTACAAATAGGTAAGTTTCTAAAAATTGCTTCCCTTTTTTAAAATTTCACCGCACGCCCCTGCTATGTACTGGACTAAATTGGGTCACACTTCACTATTCCTAATAAAAATTAAAATTCATAGCTAGGAAAGTTTCGGGAAAAGGAAAGGATTTTTTTCCTAAAATTTTAACATCCCGTATTTTCGAAACGAAATATTTTTGACCATAGTTTATAAATGTAGAATCACACCCTAAAATATTTCGCATATTATTAAGGAACGCCCTGTATATATTTTGATTTTAAATATGAAAACATAAACTATAATACAAAACGGTTTATATATTCTACCCAAAACATTAAACTTAATTTCTAGCATTGCTGTTTTGCTACCAACATTGCTTTTGCACTTGCAAATTGGATGTATATCGAATACCTATTGGTTCGGATTAAAATAAAAAACACTGAACTGTTGGGATAAGCACAAAGTATAATTATCATATAACTAGAACTAATTGCCCGTATTTGCTCCCTATTAGCCAGGTTATCAACAGAAATAAGTTTAAAAAAAGCAGTCGAAAAATTTGCTGTTACATACGACCTTGCGTCGCAAAGAGTCCAGATCATGCAGCAGGACAAGAAGGCAGTACCGCAGTACCAAAGCAGTAGGCAGTCTGCAATCACAGTTATTTGATAGCCGTTGCGCGAAGTGCACAGCGCGGTGTGCTCCGCAGATCGTACCTCGGCTCGATACACCAATTTGTAGTACTGCACTTCAGCAAAGGCCTTTGTTATTGAAATCGGCCATATCTGACCTATCTTGTCGGTAGGCTGAACGTCCCAAAACCGCGGGAGACCAACGGAAAACTAAGTTATTGACAACCAAATTCGCTGCTTTTTATCGACCGGCATTTTGTGTTTGTGACTTTGTTTTACAGTTTTTTTTATCACCTCTGCTGCCTGTTTGATGTCTCTATAAAAGTTGACTGGTAAGTTTTACAAATTTTTACTTTAAAGCGTACGTAAGTAAAAAATACGTTTATATTTCTTAACTTTATTGTCTTTAAAAAGTGTTAAAGCTGAAACAAGTACTTTTCTTTTTATGATAAAAGATTTCTTTTTTTATATTTAGCATTTAATTTCCTAATTAATAATGTACTAAGGACAATTGTGGACTATATATATGTTTCCATTCTTTACTTGGAATAAAAAAATGTTCGTTCAAAGTTTAAAATATTTACTTAAATACATATACATATGTACATATGTTAAAAGAAATTATTAAGCTTATTATTAAACTGATATCCAAAGAAGTCTTAATGTCTCATGTATTGGGAATACAAATTTGAAATAAAAATTCATTAACATTCATAAATTTCATTATAAAATTTGTAAATAATTTGCGAATTATCATATTTAAATAAACAAAGTCTACTTAAAAGTCTGCAGTTATGGATTTTTAAATGCTCTTTTTGAAATATCGTGGGCATCAGTTTTGGAATAGTATCAATTCAGATACAAATTTAAAGTTAAATTTAGCTATAGTTATAGACATTCAAATTCGCTGATTTTTATCTACTGGTAGTTGGTTTTTGTGACTTTGTTTTACAGTTTTATTTATCACCTATGCTGTCTGTTTGATGTCTCTATAACTTTAAAGTTTTATTTATCACCTATGCTGTCTGTTTGATGTCTCTATAACAGTTGACTGGTAAGTTTTACAAATTTTAAATTTAAATAAAGAACAATTCGACGTTATCGCAACTTTAAAGCTTACCCAAGTTAAAAATACGTTTATACTTCTTAAATTTAATGTACTGAGCTATAAAAAGTGAAAAAGCTCAAACAAGGACTTTTCTTTTTATGATAAAACATTTCTTTTTTTATATTTAGCATTTAATTTCCTAATTAATAAAGTACTAATGACAGTTGTGTACTATATATGTTTCCAGTCTTTACTTGGAATAAAAAAATGTTCGTTTAAAGTTTTTTATAGTTTTAATTAAATACATATATGTATATATATTAAGAACCGTTAAAGGAAATTATCATATATTGGGAATACAAATTCATTAACATTCATAAATTTCAGTTATAAGGTTTGTAAACAATTTGCAAATTATCATATTTAAATAAATAGAGTTTGCTCAAAAGTATGCACATATGGATTTTTTAAATGTTCTTTCATCAGTTTTTGAGTAGTATCAATTCAGAAACCAATTTAAAGTTAAATTTTGAAATAAATTTAGCTTGGCAATTATTCGAAGTTTTTAACAAAGTTATTGACAACCAAAGTCGCTGATTTCTGTCTACTGGTATTTTGTGTTTGTAACTTTGTTTTACAGTTTTATTTATCACCTTTGCTGTCTGTTTTGATGTCTCTATAAGAGTTGAGTGGTAAGTTTTACAAATTTTAAATTTAAATAAAGAACAATTCAATTGCAACTTTAAAGCAGACATAAGTAAAAAATACGTTTATATTTCTTAAATTTAATGTACTGAGTGTGTTCAAACTATTTACTGATGTACATATATGTACATATGTTAAGCACCTATAAATGAAATTATCAAGCTTATTATTAAACTGATATTCAAAAAAGTCTTGATGTCACATGTATTGGGAATACAAATTTGACAAGGTTTGTAAATAATTTGCGAATTATCATATTTAAATATACCAAGTCTGCATATATGGATTTTTTAAATGTTCTTTTAGAAGTGCCGTGGGCATCAGTTTTGGACTAGTATCAATTCAGATATCAATTTAAAATTAAATTTTGAAATAAATTTAGCTTGGCAATGAATCTAAGTTTTTGACTAAGTTATTGACAACCAAAGTCGCTTGTTAGGATATGTACTGGTATTTTGGATTTGTAACTTGGTTTGACAGTTTTATTTATCACCTCTGCTCTCTGTTTGATGTCTCTATAAGAGTTGACTGGTAAGTTTTAGCAATTTTAAATTTAAAGAAAGAACAATTCGACGTTATCGCAATTTTAAAGCATACGCAAGTAAAAAATACGTTTATATTTCTTAATTTTAACGTATTGAGCTTTAAAAATCTAAAAAGCACAATCAAGGACTTTCCTTTTTAAGATAAAAGATTTCTTTTGTCATATTTAGCATTTAATTTCCAAATTAATATAGTATTAACGACAAATTGAGGACTATATATTTCCAGTCTTAACTTCATATAAAAAAATGGGCGTTAAAACTATTTACTTAAATAATATATATACAGGTTCATTTAGACTTTTAAACTAACATATTTTTATATATACAGGGTGGTTGGTTTTTTGTAATCAAGTATCAACTTCCTTATTTTATATGCCCGTTAAATACATTTCATGGGTCTAACCGTTTTTGACATATTTTCAATTTTACGTCAAAAATGACAGAGATAGCCTTTATTAGAGAAGTGGACCTACTTTAGTGGTTCGTTTTGACATTTTTATGATAAATAAATACAGGGTGACCAAAAACTAACATTAAAAATGTAATTGAAAAAATGCTTAAAAGTCATTTTGTGCAATCTTATTTAGCATTGAAAATAAGGGTAAATTTGTATAAGATTGTCTAATCCAAAAATTTGTAATTTTCGAGATATTTGCAATTAAACATTTTTCTATTGTAAAAATGCCAGACCTACGGCTTTAAAGGCATTGTAATTAGTCGACCATGAAGGTGAGGCGTGGCGAAAAAAAATACAATCGAGCACTAAAGAAATGAAACTAAGTATTCCTTGACGTTTGGCAATTTACATACTTATTATTGATAATTATCATGCTGGGGCCATTAAGTTATTAACAAGAAGGTCATATAAATTTGTTTATAATCTGTAGGGAATGTAACAAAGTTTATTAAAAAAATGCTACACATTATTTGCTGATAGATATTTAGATAAACAGAAACCATCACATAACAGTGCTAAAAAAATGTTGGAATATTTCAAAAGTTTTGGCACCGTTAAGGCACTACCTCTTTTTTATTTATTCTTTATTACCGCTTATAATGATAACGAGAACAATGTTTTATTATTAAATAATCGTACTAGTGTTTACCCTAAGAACTATTGCACTAAGTTTTGTATTTGTCCACGATTTTGGGCAATACACGTTGTGTAAATTGTTTCTAAATATGAAGTTGCACATACTTGGATTCTGTGACGCAATTCATTCATCGTTGTTGGCTTTTGCTTATATACAATTTCTTTAAGGGTACCCAGAAATAGTCCATAGGAGTCAAGTCTGGACTCCTGTGTGGCCATGCAAGATTTCTGTTTTCCTCATTCCAGCATTAGTAACGATTGGATAGGTAGTTAAATATTTCTTGACTCCTATGGTAAGAGGATCACCATCCTGTTGCCATATTAAATGTCGCATTTCTAGTTATGGTACTTGGTTTTCAATAAGCTGCTGGATATCGCTGCTTAGTAGTTGAAAATATTTTGCAGAATTTAAATTTTCGTCGTAAAATAGTGGCCCTAGAATTCTTGAATGTCTAATTGGGCACCAAACCTTTACCGATTTTCATTTGTGTGTTTTATCCTATATTATTTTCTTTCCATTTTTATTGCTCCAGTAATGCAAGTTTTTTCTATTATACACATTATTTATAACACACTTTTAAACGCTGAACTGGTAAATATTTACAAGGCGTCCATCCATTCAATTCTAAACAAGTTTGGATAGTTGTTCTTTTAAAATCCAAGTCCATAGCTGCCTGTCGGGTGCAGTAAGCGCCAAGTAATTACAAAACTTAAAAGCCGTAGGTATGGCATTTTTACAATAAAAATATTTAATTGCGAATATTTCAAAAACTATAAATTTTTGGAATAGACAATCTTATATAAAGTTACCCTTATTTTTAATGCTAAATGAGATAATATTTGAATGAATGAATTTGAAAAAAAAATGAGTTTTAACGGTTTTTCAATCCAATTTTTACTGTTAATTTTTGGAAACCCTGTATTTATTAATTACAAAAATGTCAACACGGTTAAACTTACGTATAGAATATTAAACATGAAATATATCTAAAATGTTTTGAGGAATTCGAAAATGCGGTAATATACAGGGTGTATCATTTAAAATAAGGAAGCTGACACTTGACCACGAAAATGAAAACACCCTGTATATATAAAAATATTATATTAAAAGTTTAAATGATCTCTTACAGAGATAAGGTATCATCCCATAATAAACGGGCCACCTTGTATGTACATATGTTAAATACCTTTAAATGAAATCATCATGCTTATTATTCAACTGATATCCAAAGAAGTCTTAATAGCATATGTATCGGGAATACAAATTTGAAATGAAAATTCATTAACATTCATAAATTTCATTATAAGATTTGTAAATAATTTGCAAATTATCACATTAAAATATACAATATCTGCTTAAAAGTATGCACTTATGGATTTTTAAGTATTCTTTTAGAAGTGTTATGGGCATCAGTTTTGAACTAGTATCAGTTCAGATTCAAATTTAAAGTTAAGTTTTGAAATAAATTTTTCTTGGAAATTAGTCTTAAGTGTTTGATAACCAAATTCGCTCATTTTTATCTGCTGGTATCTCTGATGTCTGTTTGATATCCCTATAACAGTTGACTGGTAAATGTGATAAGTAGTTTTTTAGTAAATGTTGCCAAATCATTCCCATACGACTGTTAATTTTTAACCAAAATTTGAAGTCAATCGGGTAAGTAGTTCTTTAGCTATGCCTCGAACAGACAAACCGACGGAATTGGGAAAATATGTTTTCCGGTAACTAGGGACCCTGAAAGGTGCTAAATTCACCCAACAGTTTTGATGGTTTTACATTTGTCCTATTCCTGTGTGATCAATTTTAACTTCCACCTGTATTAATACCGTTAGTAAGGCTAGATCAGATTGACTGACAGTAAATGCCTGAAATTCCTTCAAATCAAAAAAGTATTGATGCTGCCGATGGTGGTAATTATATTTAATTACTCTTATATTTATGCTATTTTTTATGATGTGTGTAATATCCTTAATCAATATAGTATAACCATTTAACGATTATGGTTCTAATTAATTATAGTGCTTGGAAATCGAAGGAAAACTGCTTTGTTGTTTCGCTTCTAAAACCAAACAATACACTAAACGAAAAAACTTCTGTTTTAGTTCGAAAAATTCTACACTATGTCCATGGTTTATTAAGGTTTACAAGACCACAAATGGAGCAGCAAATTTAATTTTTGAAGAAACAGTCATTCGTGATAAAAATTTTTGCTTCCAATAAAAACATAATTAGTGTTGATATTTTTTTTTTTACTTCCCTCGTAAAAGAGACCCCTATTGTGTCCACTAATAATAAATAGAACTGGATGAAAATGGGGTTTTTGGAAACCATAAGAAACAACTATAGAAACAATGTGCACCAAGACTTGAAAATATAGGCAAATACCAACAAGCAATTGGCCAACTATAAAGATCATTAGAACGTTTTTGTTACAGCGTCTTGAAGATGGCCTCATAGAGATCGAAACGTAGGCTAATTACAACAATAGATTTTCTATGTGCGTTTTATTGACCATCATTCAACCTTAAACACACCCAAAATTACTATTGTGGTCCCTTATAATAAATCAGGATAAATAGTAGTATAGTAGAGACTAAATTTAACTGTCCTTAAATGTTTAATAATGTTTAAAAAAACTGTATTGTGAGATTAGTTGCATCCTAATATCTAGTTAATTTAATAAATATTTCGAATTAAGTTCAAAATATACAAGATATTCTTTACACTTTTTCGCATTTCTTTTATCAAAATATGTCTCAACACTGTCAACATATATTTTTAGAAAAACTCATAATAATCATTCATCTATTAACTCCTTGAAAATATCGAAAAACTACATACACACTCGCGTATTTTAGGGAGTAAAAATCATATTAAAAAAACTTAAATTTTTCGATAAGTTTTGCGATCACAAATATCGCGGTTCTATCCCATATAATTAGAGCATTAGTTAGGATTAGTAAAAAGAACCGGAACGCTTAAATATCTTCAAAACCCCTAACGTTATGCTTGCAAAATTTGGCATTTGAGAGTTTGTATCGGCACTGTTGCCAGATTTCTCAGTTTTGCCCTACAAGTAGTCATTTTTTTTTCTTAAATGGAATGCCCTATTTTTATTGCATTATATTGGCCGTCTCAAGTTTAGTACCATCCGAAATTTTCAACATTCTGTCTTTACTGATTGCTGAGATCAACACCGCATTTACAGTAAAAAGTACTGGAACGCCTAAATCTCTCAAACTGCCAAAGTTGTGCTTTCAAAATTCGGTCTTTGAGTCTTCGGAATCGCCTCGTCGAAGGCAGACCTCTGTGTTTTTAATATAAGTGGTTGCACGTGTTCGGTTTAGCTGCTTTATTTCGGGGGGAAGCAGGAGACTCAACCGCTCAGTGAGGAAACTAACGACCTCGCTAGAAAGGTAGCAGACACTGTGAACGTGTGAGGCCTAGTTGTTCCTGCATTCGATCCCGTTCGTCTGCCGCAGTTGTACGTAGAATATTAGCATAATGGCCGCTATGTGGCGGGAGTAGGAGGGGTAAGGGTAAGAGGATAGCTTGAAAGAAAAGGACATCTCGTGAGACCAGTAGTACTCTCAAGGGGAATCTAGTGGAAGCCAAGATGCATTTCAAAAATTAAAAGGAAAGGAAATATTAAAAAGTTATTTGAATGATTCGAGAAGTTCCGGGAGCTTAGAGCTCGCTATCCGGACATCCTACCTATTGGGCTGGAGAATGGCGCTGAAAGCAAAAAAAGTGGCAGCAGAGTCCATATTGAAAAAGAATGAAAGAAAGAAAATTCGGTCTCTGCGGGTTTCTGAGCACGCGAAATTGAAAAATGGTATTGGCACTGTTGCCAGATTTTTCAGTTTTGCGCTACAGATAGTCCTTTTCTTATCTTAAATAGAATGTCCCACTGATTTTTACTGCATATAATTGGCCTTTTCAAGTTTAGTAATATTTCAAATTTTCAAAATTCTATCTGTCCTAGTTGTTGAGATATGACAACACCGCATTTATAGTAAAAAGTACCGGAAGCTTACATATCTGCAAATCCGCTAAAGTTGTGCTTACATATTTTGGCATTTGGGGGTTTCTAGGCATGCGGAATGGGAAAATGGTATCGGCACTGTTGCCAGATTTCCCAGTTTCGTGCTACACGTAGTCATTTTCTTATCCTAAATGGAATGCCCTATTTATTTTTATTGCACTAAATTGGCAAATTTAGTAAAATCCTAAACTTTCAAAATTCTATCTTCACTGGTTGCTGAGATACGACAACACCCCTTTAAAGTAAAAAGTACGGGAACGCCCAATTATCATTTTAACCGCTAAAGTTGTGCTTACGAAATTCGGAAATTATGGATTTGTGAGCATGCAGAATTGAAAAATGGTATCTGCAAAGTTGACATGTTTTTCCAGTTTTGCTCTACATGTAAACATTTTCTAATCTTAAATGTAATGCCCCATTTATTTCATTGAAATGCATGGCTTTTGAGTTATTAAGCTGTTTTTCTTGTTAAGTGATATTGGTGGCTTTGCACAAAGGAAAAAAATAAAATTTTTAAAAAAATTACTTTTTAGTTCTGCGTACATTGAAAAAAGCAATTATTTCCAACCTACATCACCAGCCGTTCATTCTGGAAGAAGAAAACATATCTTCTTATTACCTAAAAGGGCGAAATCCTGTATTGAATAAAAAATAAATATACGTAGGTACTTTAAATCTTCACACCATTAGTTTAAAAGATATTTAGGCGTTCCGGTACTTTTAACTGTAAATGTGGTGTTGTCATGTCTCAGCAACCAATTCAGATAGAATTTTGAAAAATTGGGATAGTATTAAATTTGAGACGGCCAATTTAGTGCAATAAAAATAAATAGGACATTAATTTAAGATAAGAACCTGACTACTTGTAGCGCAAAACTGGGAAATCCGGCAACAGTGCTGATTCAATTTTTCAATTCCACATGCCCAAAAAACCCCAAACTCCGCATTTTGTAAGCACAACTTTAGCGATTTTGATGATATTTAAGGGTTCTCGTACTTTTTACTGTAAATGCGATGTTGTCATATCACAACAACTAGTATAGATACAATTTTAAAAATGTAAGACGGCCAATTTAGTGCAATAAGAATAAATAGGTCATTCTATTTAAGAAAAGAAAATGACTACCTGTAGCGCAAAACTGGAAAATCTGGCAAAAGTGTCGATACAATTTTTCAAATTCTGCATGTCTAGAAACTACCATATGCTAAATTTTGTAAGCACAACTTTAGCGGTTTTGAAGATATTTAAGCGTTCCGGTTCTTTTTACTAACCCTGTATATTTAAAACAATAAGCCAGATTTTTCGGGAAGTTCGTAAAAGAGTTATACTAAAAATCGATAAAAATGCGCTCTCACACATCTTTATCAAAAGTTCTTGGCCGGAAAAGATATATGTATAATAGGGGTAGAGGCCCAGAAATCATGAGCGCAGGAGGGTACCCTGTGACATAATCGAAAGCAATTCTTCTTGTAGGCCGTTTTGCACCTGCAGAAAATATATATTTCTGCTATTATACATAAAAGAGTTATACTGCACCAATTTACATGATTTTTTTTGAAATCATTCAACATTATTTTTTGTATTGTTTTATTACGTATTTTTTCTATAAAACTAATATGTTTTTCTTTAAAAACCTTTCTGGACGATGTGGTGAATGCGCCTCATATCTTATAATTCCACTGGAAACTGATCGCGCTTTCTAACGGAAAAGCCAGGACAAGGTCTGCCGGGCCAGCTATTATTATATTAATATGTTATTTTGACTGATATATGAGGAAAGAAACTGTGCAACGAACGGATCACTTTAAAATGTTTTCTGCTTGACGGTACCTGTACCGAAAATGACATATTATTAAACTATTTGGCCAAATGTTAAAATTCTAATTCTAACCTGCCGTGTTGCCGAAACCTATAGCAATAGACATTATTACTAAGACTAAAAGGCACTGTCATAATCAAGGGTAGGTGATAAACATCTAATGGCAACAACCATCTTGAATAATCATGAAATAACGAATCTAATTTTCTCATTTATATTCAGTTTATGCAGTATCAATTCCCATTTTATTTTATGTCTTCTATGTTTTAATCGCGTATGTGTTTTTAATAAGAATTTATATTATATTTTTAACAGCAATAACATCTTATGTCGACAGAAGAACAAGCACAAAAACAAGCCGTAAAGTCAGTGGCGTAACTATCAATCTTTCAGTTTACTGAAAAAAGCTAATTATTCCATCACTTAAGCACAATTTAAATGCAAATCAGAAATTTGATTGGAAACTTAATCCGATTGATTCATCTGAGTGAAAATCGCCAGCCGCGGCAGTTAGATCGGTTTTTTTTCTTATTCTGGGATTATTCGGATTGTTGCTACCTGGAGATTAAGATTTATTTTTCGAATGTCATGATATTGATGTTTGAAGTCTGATTTACTGCTTGACTCATTTTTATTTTGTGCTAATACTTAAAAAATGTGCTATTTGATTGCTGAAAGGTTCAGAATGGTCGAGCTTTATTTCAAGAATATTAATAACGCCCCAAGAACTCGAGAACACCATAGGGAAAATGTTCAGAATGATCAGAGGATGCTGTCTGTACCAATTATAATTCATACGAAGAAGTTATTGCAAGAAACAGTGTCTCTAAAAAATAAGAAAAGGACAAAGCAGAGAAATGGAGAAAGAGATCTTAATATATTACTTTATTTTCGAGAAAATCCAATAAAATCTATATTACATTACATATAAGCCAAATATATAGCCTTATCTTTTAAAACTGATGCCCTAATCACTTGCTCTCAGGGCCCCTTCTCTTCTTCTGGGCTATTTCCATCCAATCACTGAGCCCAAAATAGTGACGTGACCCTCTCTGAATAACATATTAAAATCTGTATTAAGTTAGTAAGTTTAAGGTTACTAGTGAGTAAGGAGTATAGGATATATATATATATATATATATATATATATATATATATATATATATATATATATATGTTATTACAGATTAGTCATTTTTTGGGCGCCGACTTCAAAATGAGTTAACGATAAATTTGACGAGATTAATGGGGACATACAGAGCATTTCCTTTAGGCTAGAAACTATAAATTTTTTTTCTTGTTTATGGTTAATTATAAGTATGAGTTAGTACCATGTTATTTCTAAATTCAGTAAAGATAATTTGTAAAATACTTTATCTCGTTTCGTAAATATTTTGTAGAATATTAGTACAAAATAAAAATGAGTCAAGCAGTAAATCAGACTTTAAACATCAGTGTCAGCAGATATCTAAATAGGTAAGCAATATCCGAAAAATTGTAGTATTTCGTCCTTCTAAAACCTTCCATATTTCGAAAACCGTTAGTTTTGATATATACATATACGCAGAATTTAACATAAAATCCAAAAACATTAAAAAAGGTGGTATATTATATTATATGCACCCCACTGGTAGAAATTTCAAAAATTGATTGTTAATAAAAAATGCCCTTTTATGCAATTTTATCAAAGTTCACACAGTTATTTATCTATAATAGCATAAGAATTAGGATTTAGAAAAATGTATTTTTAAAACCCTGTATCTGCAAAGTTAAGACTTTTAGGTTCATATTAAACTTTTTTATTAAAAAGGTCCAAGAATCACCCCCCTTTAACATTAGCATGCAATTATGAAACGCCCTGTATAGTATAGTACTTCACAATGACGTCCCCTGTACAAAGTAATATGACAGACGGAAACAAACGGTCACTTTTGGCATACCCGAATAGACCAAAGTCGAACTGCATAAGTTAAAATTTTGATAAATCTTGTTCACTGGAATCAATGCTGGCTCCCCTACTATAACTACATTGATGTGTTAATTTTGGAAAAATATGAGTTCTGTAGTTTTTCAAATATTAATTGCAATATTAGATATTTTTTGACACCCGGTATTGAACAGAAAATTAATGTCAATAAAGCAGTTTATTGACAGCTACTTTATGAACAATTTTACAAAATATATGAAAAAAACTAAGCCATTTTTGAGGTTGACGGCTGTGATTCTAATGGTTGGATTCCTTCTAAATCGTTGTCTTCCTCTAAAAATGATTAGGTTTCGTCGTCACTACTTGAAGATCCCAGTGTGATAACTAAATCATCACTAACCGTTTCAATTTTGCTATCTACTTCCCACTATGTATCTTCAATAGAACGAACATGTTTAACGTACGATTTCCAATTTTCAGCCGATATTGAGTCAATCGCTTCTAATGTTATTTTATTTAAATCTTTAATTGAAAGTTCACCGGTGTTGCGCTCTGGAATATATTTTTTTACTCCTGCCCATGCAAGTTCAATAGAGTTGAGGTCGGACATGTATGGAGGCAGCCTTAAAGGTGTATGACCGGGGTCACGTAAAGGACCGTCAATTTTATACTTTTTTTCTCTAGGCTTGTTGGCTGCTATTACTTCATTTAATTGATATTTTCTCTATGTTGGATCACATACAAGATTGTTCGATTTAAGCCACGATATCATATGAGCTTTTGTAGAGTATCTAGTTGGTAATTTATCTTCTACGTGAGAATGATAAGATGCATTATCCATTTGGATTTGGGAGGAATGTTAGGTAGAAGCTTCTCGAGCAACCACTTTTCAAAATTATCTCTATTCATCTGTCCATGATAGTCTCCAGTTGTTAGTTCCGAGCTAAAAACTAAAGCAGCACCTGGAACAAATTCGGCTTCTCAACCAGCATGAACTATAATAAAGCGACTACTAGAGCGGATTCCCTGAACAACACCTGTAATACTTTCACTTTGCCAGCATTTGTTCACTGTCATATCATTATCTACCCTTCTTGCCTATATTGCCTTACAGTTGATAGATATTTCACCCACCAGTGAAAAATATTTATCAATGAGCAATTTTCGTTTATTTTGGCACTTGCGCCAAACAAAACCATTTGATCGTAAAAGCCGATTTAAGGTTTTATACCCGTACGGAAAATCTATTTTGTTCTTTAGAGCACGAAGTAGGGGTTTGCAGGTCGGAACCTTCTTCAAGTTTATGTAAAAATCCTCTATTGTTCGTCGAATTACTTGAAAATCACCATCGTCAATTTTATCTTTGTATGATAATCGGGGTCTTTTTTTACCAGGAGATTTTAAAGGTGAAGTAGAACATGAGCGATCATTATGTTCTCTTTGAATTTTTCTTAAACTACTTTCCGAAACACCAGTGTAAAATGCAGCGCGTTCTGTTCGATTTTGAATTGGAATAGTCAAACTATTATTTTCAGCTTCTCTAGTACAGGCCTCTATAACGCTCGCAATAACTTCAGTGCACCGCTTCGAATTGTTTTTCCTCTTTTGCTCGCCATCGTTACTTCGAAATAATAATTCAAATTCAATGCAACGCATTTATGTAGAAATAAAAACAAATGCTCCAAATGTATAGGCACCACTGGAAATAGCTTGAACCTTCTAGCGGCAAGTGCATGGAGACTCTAGGCACGTCCCAATTACAAGTGGACCAATGCGAAATTTACTAAATCCTCGATTAATTTTCCGTACCGCTTAGCTGGCGCACTTTATAAGTGAAGCGGCAAACTATTACGACAAATAAAATGACATAAAATTTATTTGCGTACACAAATTTTACTTTTCCGCTTGCTTAAGACTATGAACCTATATTTTAAAGACCGCCCGGTTTTCTTTCGTGTCCCGCACTTTACAATCTTTAATACACATAAGAAAATCGGACAATGCTTGCGATCCCCGAAAGATATTATACCTTTTCAAACAGAAGGAGTATATAACATTCCTTGCTCCTGTGGAGAAGTGTATGTGGAAGAAACTGGACGCTCAATGTCAACTAGGCTTAAGGAACATGAACGATGTATTAAAAAGAAACAAATTGTTCAATCTGCTGTAGCTGAACACCAGCATACCACTGGCCATATTATAAATGTAAAGGAAACCAATATTCCAGCATTTTATCCAGAATTTTATAATCCAGAAGTTAGATAATATAATGAAATTTTTAAGCATACAACAAATTTCAATAGAGATACGGGTTACGGCCTACATCACACGTGGAAACCTATCTTAAGGCAGGGTCACGGTTCGGCGAGCACAAGTCGGGTATAAAAGCCCGCCTAAATCCTATTATTGCCAATATTCTAAATCTAAGATGTACACTTTTCTCTAGAAGAATAATATTAAATTCGCTTGGACAAAAGGTCATTGTGGATAGAGCCGCAAAGTTCAGTAGGCCCGGCCGTCCCTCAGGAATTATCCCACATTCAGATTTATTTAGAATAATCAAAGAAAATACACGGGAAATCTGGAAACAATAATTATATATAAATAGAGCACTTAGTTACCCTACTCAGTACTAGTTGATTTACCATAATCTAAACGAGAAACCTCTTGTCCATGGAATGCAACTGTCTCGCAAATTGTTTGTCTCTTATTTTAGTTTTCTGGTTGGGCATAGAAAATTCAACAAAAATCTACAAACATTAAAACTATCTGACACCTCATTATGTTCATGTGACAGTGAATCATTAGATGACCTAAACCATAAACTTTTTAGCTGTTTTCGTAACACAGAATCTGTAATATCTCTTTCTTCCGAACTATCGAAATTACATTTACTTCCTTTAAGTATATACTGTGCCTAGTATAGAGAAATGTTGTATGATTTGAAAAGCTGCAAAATGGATATTTAATTACTTTTGATCTATTTGCTATCGACCACCTTCTTTTCCTCTCCTGAAATTTTTTCCAACCTACCTATCCTACATGTTTTGTGTGTATTTATAAAATGTCTACACTGGCCCCAATACGAGAAATGTGTGCCCATTTCTAAATGTCCGTTGCCTTATATATTTTCCCTTTAATTGTTTAGGGGATTAGAGATCTAATATCTGTAATTTTAATTTTGTTACCATTTTTAACCTATTATTTACATTGTTTATAATAATTAACCTAACAACCGAAATAAATGGTCCTTTAGGCTCAAGGCCAATAAAAAAAATTATGATGTCTGCAGTCTGTACGGATGTGTGTGTATGTAAACACAATTTGGGCGAACGATAACTTGACAACGTACGGTGGAAGGGATGAGATATCCAGTAAGACAAAACTCCATACTACAAGTTTCAGATAATTACCCTTTTTTGCTCTAGAACTAAAGTAAAATGTCATACTTGGTTAATGCGTATTAAAAAATTACCATAGTAGGCCATGAACCAATTAAAAGTTGTCCAAAGTCATCTGTCACTCTAGGCGTCTCAGTAATGTTTGCTTTGATTGCGAAATAACGCATATTTTAAGTTATCTTAGTTTACCTAAAATTACATATAAAAACTACCGGTATGGCAAACGGACAGAGGGGTATGTAAATTTTAAATTAGTGTAGAATTTTTTCCTTTATTGCATAAACTTTCGGCTCTTTTTAAAACTTTATAAACATATGCATCAAAACAACTTTTTCTTCAAAAAGTTGAACTACTCTGGACATTTAAAAAAATAAAAAAAGAGTATTTCTGATTTTCATATAAAACTGAAGTTTACGATATTCTGTATAATATATCCAAAAATGGTTTGTCTCTATTTGCAGCTTTTTGAGATTTTTAATATTTTATGAACGCAGAGAGAAAAATGATTTTTTGTACGACCTTAAAGAAATTTATTAAAGATTTTATATTTTTTATTATGATTTGGTTCATTACTAAATCGCTAGGGTCGTAAGGGGGCATGTTTATGATGGAGAGGTCCTCATACACCTCATAATTTTGACCTAGTAAAGGAAAAAATTAGTTTTTAATTAATACAGATAACATTGCTTGTTATACAATCAGAGATATGCAGAAACTTTCTTGGCTATAGTCAACATTAAAACTTTACGTAAAAATGTGTGACAGATTTTTCAGTTATTTATTCCAGGAATTTGCCTGGCTGTCACGTGACTTTGACATAATTTTAAAAAAGTTTCTGCATAGGTCCAAATGTATTCTTTGCTAAATCTGCGAGGGATATTTTGGAAAATATTTCATATTACAAAACAGCTTTCCATTTAATATTCCTGGCTTGATTAAATTGTATTTTAGGTATAACTCGGCAAGAACTTTTATCGCTTTACGGCAAAATGGCAAGTTTTCGCCTATGTCCAAGGAATCCAAGAAGTTTTTTAAAGATTATATTACTAGCAGGCTTAATAATCAAAACCTCGAAAATCCTAAGTTGCTCGAATCATCCATTTTGACTTTTTTATCCGATTTAAATAAAAAATGGAAATCATGTCACAGAACATACACAAAATTCGTTTCTATATATGATTCTTGGTTAACAAAAAGCATTAATCTGTCTAGGTTATTTCAAATAAAGAAAACGGGTGGTAGACCGACAAAACATTTTGCCGAATGTTCAGCTCGAACTAAAACACGCAAAATTCAAAATTTTGTGGCCAGCAAATCAATACAAGAGCTTGCCACAGCTGAGTAAGTTTGAATCTTTCTGGTAAAAAAGACGCAGCTTTTTAGTTAAACAAGCAACATCTCAAACTAACCAGGCAACTGAAATAAAAAATGCTTTTCTTGATAACCAAAAAATCTCAAGCAGTTTTACGTCCACGGAATATTATTAACTGACCTAAAATTAAGTAAAAACCAGTATATTTCACTACGAGCTAGGTTAAAAGAAAAGGGATATAAAAATCTTATTCCATCATATGATCTGGTTCAAGTCGAGAAATGTAAATGTTATCCCGTTAAAGAGGCTATAAAAATAACGGAGTCTTCAGCTGAGATTCAATTACAGCCACTACTGGATATTACTGCGCACAGAATTTTAGAAGTTCAAAAAGATGTTCTGGAAGCTTATATACCAAAAGAAAAACCTACAGAGTTGCAGTTTATACACAAATGGGGTATTGATGGGAGTTCTGGGCAGGCAAGGTACAAGCAAAGATTTTTGGATCAAAATGTGAATGATGCAGATTTACTCTTAGTTTCATTGGTTCCACTTCAAACGACACAACTTATCAGACAAACCGGATACACAAAAAATTATTTGGAAAAATTAAAATGTTCATCTACAAAATTCTGTCGTCCAATAAGTTTTCAGTTTAAAAAAGAAACAAAAGAAACCACAAAATTTGAAGTAAATAAAATAGAGAACCAAATTATAAATTTAATTCCAACTATAGTACCCTTTCATCAAACAAACATTATTATAAATCACAAATTATTCCTTACTATGTTGGATGGCAAAGCAGGTAGCAACTTAACGGATACGTCAACTCAAACCTGTAACATTTGTAAAGTTACACCTAAACATATTAACAATTTGGAATATGTTAAAGAGCTGCCCGTAAACAAGGACAATTGTAAATACGGGTTATCATCGTTACATGCCCATATCCGTTTCTTTGAATGCCTGATTTATGTAGCTTATAGATTAGAAATAAAGAAATGGCAAATAAGAGATGCACAAGAAAAACAAAATTTTGAAATCAGGAAAGCTCATATTATTGACCAGTTTAAAAAGGAACTTGGATTATTGATAGATCTTCCTAAGCAGGGTGCAGGATCCACCAATGATGGCAAATGCGCAACTTTTTTTGAGAATATGAAAAATCAGCTTTAATAACAAACTTAGATCAGACTTTAATATGGAGATTTTATATTATATTGCTTGTTATATCCGCAGAATATGAAATAGACACTGAAAAGTTTCGTAGTTATACTTACGATACAGCAAAACTTTTTGTTGATCTATATAATTGGTACAAAATGCCCCAAAGTGTTCATAAAATTTTAATTCATGGGGCAAAAATAGACGACTTTATTCTGCCAATTGGACAGCTCGCTGAAGATGCCCAAGAGAGTAGGAACAAGGACTACAAATTTTACAGGGAGCATAATACGCGAAAACTCAAAGAGAAAATACAAACGAGGATTTAATAAAACGAATGTTGATAACGTCTGATCCAGTCATTTCTTCCATGCATCCATCACGATCATATAAATCTCTAAAAGAATATCCTTTAGAAGCCAAAGCGTTATTTAAATGTGTTGAAATTCCTAATTTATAGTTGATTCCTTTTATTACACTGTTACTTTCCCAATATACTAGTTTGCTTTTGCTTAAAGAGTTTTATTTACTATTTTTTTGTACCAGGCGCGTGTGGTGCAGGAATTTATAGAAGGGATATCTCATAAAACTTGTTTCTTGGGGCAGCATATATTAACGTTTAGGTAGAGTGTTAAATTAATTTAAATTGGGTACCAAAATATACCAAAATACTAATAAATAGCACCCCAGAAAGCAAGTTATATTAGGTTATTCAAAATGATCCATCTTTTTGCAAACCCTGTATGATAATGAAAATATTCACTAGGTTTTAGTAAATTCTTAATTATTTCTTCACTTTTGGTGTGTGTTCCAATTCTTATGAACCAATATATAGTTTTGTCTTACTGGATATCTCATTCCTTCCACCGTGCAACGGCCAAACTGATTCGTTTTGCAGCAAAAATAGTCTAAGCCATTGTCTTGCAGGATTTAACTTTGGGTGTCATGGGCGTAGATCTTCGATGTTTTTCAGGTATTGTTGAGGTAATTATTTTGACATCGAAAAGGTGGAAGTTATAGGCGTAGATACTTGATTTTTTTAAATTAATAAACTGGCCCACAAAAAAAGTGGCGAGCCTAAAATTTGTATCAATTTCAACCCTTAATAATTTTTGAATGGATTCTTAGATTCTGTTAATTTTTTTGCAATTTATTTCGATACCTTTTCACAATGATTTTGTGATATAAATTTAAACTTCGGAATAATACTGGATAATATACAGGGTCAAACGCAAACTTGTGTTTTTTCACCAATTTTTGAGACTCTCTATAGAATGACCTGGCTTAAATATCACTATCGTCTATGAGTCATTTTGTTGCCTGTGTAGTTGTGTGTTTTGTTTCAGTTTTCGTTGTAAAAGTAGGTATTCCCTAGAATAAATTATTTTTAATTTTTTGAAAAAAAAAATAAATGATAATAATAACAATTATTAAAAAATATTTTTTACTTTCCTATTTGAACATCACTTTACCTATTTGCTTTTTAAATTAATACATTTAGATACCCAAATTACGGAAAAGTGCTTATTTCTATTTAACGATTGGGGCATCCTGTCATAAAAGAACATAATATAACAAAATTTCTTAAGGCACTCATAATATATATTTTTGTCTTGGCATAATGTTTAAATATTTTCTTAATAATTTATTTTTATGTCCAAATATAAATTTCTAAAACATTTTGATGAACAATTGACCGAAATTCATATGATAATGCTGCTGTATTAGTTTGATATTAAATTTGTCGAAATTTATTGCATTAAAACCCAAAAAAACAGCATCAAAAAGCTAATGTAACTATCCTGTGTGGTTTACGATTCTTGGGTTTAAACTGGTACAAATTCAAAATGACGAAACAAAATAGCGGTCTTAAAAAATCAGTGTAGCAACTACTTATTCAATTTATTTTTAATTATGTCGAATGAACAAGAACAAGACAGTAAGTATAATTTCCGGACACCTTGTATAAATTTTTAATGATTCCTTGCTTGGTCGTTGTAGAAGGGTTGAGGTTGAGATTCAGTCCTGTTTGAGTAGGTTTCCTGCAAAGACAAGTCCCAAGACAAAAGTTCTTGGATGAGTCATCTGATCTGGATTCCAGTAGAGATGAATCTAGAGCGGAATAAATGTGCAGAACTTCTGGTTTATATTTTAATAAAACTGGAAAATTTGACGTACAAATGCAGATACGTATTATATCAGTTTTAAAACCTCGTTATTTCCACTAGGTCTGCAAACGCCTGTTCTAAATCAATATCGAGGTAATTATTTATTAAAAATGAACATCGTATTACTTCTTACAATGTATGAAATGATTAAATAAGTCAAAATTGGTTTCCTGAGATGAGGTATATCAAAATTGAAACGGGTTTTATTATAGTTAAACAGGAAAATTGAGCAATCATGATCATAATTCCAGTAGAGATGAAACTGAAAACTGGAATAAATGTCAGCATTTACCACTTTGGTTTATATTTTTACTGTTAATTTTATCATGGGATTTTAAAAATGACATCTTCATGTATATCTATTTTATTTCGATATCATTAAATCATGTTAAAGACCTATCTCTGAAAGAACATTTATTTTTAAAAATAAATGTATTACGATTTTATTCTGTATGAAATGTATATACAAACTTTTTGAAATGAAAAAGAGAAAACATAATAATGCAATTTTGCCATCAAATAGCTCAAATCAACGCAGCCAATATATATATATATATATATATATATATATATATATATATATATATATATATATATATATATATATATATATATATATATATATATATATATATATATATATATATATATATATATATATATATATATATATATATATATATATATATATATATATATATATATATATATATATATTTATGAAGACCTTCCAATTGTTGAAAGCTAAATATTTTATTAATTTTATAAAACAAAAATTTTATCGAATCGTTCCTTTTTGTAGTGTTTCTGATGAAGGTCAACGTTCGACGAAACGTTTATGAAAAAAATATAACAGAAATTTATATATTCATGTGCCTTATGCCATCAAATAGCTCAAATTAATCCACAATATATATATATATATATATATATATATATATATATATATATATATATATATATATATATATATATATATATATATATATACCGGAAATGACTCCAGTTTCGATTTTTTAAACGGAACACTGTATATTTTTACATTTTTGGATTCCTTAGACAATTCTGAATCAGAATGTGACATTTTAAAAACTTTTTACGCCTACTTGATTTTTTTATAGCCACTTTCAAAATTGCATCTAGGTGGCCATGACCAGACTCAAATTAATCTAAGGATATGAAATGATGACAGAATAATACAACGCTAAGTTTTAGTGATTAGTCTGATAGCTAGGAACAAGTTGATAAAATCAAATTTTTGTGTCTAACTATTTTTTTTCAAATTTTTATAATATATATATATATATATATATATATATATATATATATATATAAACGAAACCAGTAACGGTAAGGATTACTCCGTCACCATTTTGTCGAGAATCGACCAAAAAATGACGCTATGTTTGTTTCCAGGGCCAAGGGCCATTTGCTACGGTGGTATCTGCCCCAGCAAGGCTCATCAGGCAGTTTCCTTGGGGGGTAGTGTCGGTATTACAACCGAAATATCCCTGAAGAAAATGGTGAAGGAGTAATCCTTACCGTTAGTTCTTTCGTTTGTATAATTTTTTACGACCAAGAACCGCACAGAAATTAAAATGTCTGTTTCTCTTCTATAGTATATGTTTTATTAAGGCATGTGTACTTGTTTAAGATTATTATATCACTGAAATAAATCGATTTAGTATTTCCGAAATTAATATGCAATACCAACAAAATAATTTATTACGGCTATTACTTCACGTTAACCAAATATGTTTTTCTTTTTTATAATAACGCTGAATAGGTTTCAACTGTATACAAGCTCATTCATTACGGGATGTTTCGATAATTATTTTTGGAAAGAAAATATCTACTTTTTAATAAAGATAATTTTCCCTTTATAATTTATAGTTTCTAGTACCACCCGGCCGACCCTGCCTCCCTTGACTGTTGGGCACCTATTTATAAATTATTAATTATTTCAGGAAATCGACTTATTGGACCATTTTTGTGTGACTACAACCTAAACGAGCGGAGATAACTAGAGCTTTTGCGAAACCAGGTTGTACCAGCCTTACGAGCTGTTCTAACGGAAGATGAGTTAAAAAGAACTTGGTTTCAACAAGACGGATGTCCGGCTCACAATACCATTCAAGTCAGGAACTTCTTAAGAGAGCAGTTTGACGAAAGAATAATTTCTTTAAATGGTCCATTATCTTGGCCTCCTAGATCTCCTGACCTGTCTCCCTTGGATTTCTACCTCTGGGGTCACACGAAGAATGAAATCTATGAATTTGATCCCCACGTGACCATAGAAATCCTGAGACAAAGAGTTCTGGACACATTTAGAAATATTAACCGAAATACACTTACCAGGGTTATACGAAAAACAGTCACCAATTGCCAAAAATGTCTCGATGCAAATGGACGTCACTTTGCAGATTTGTAAATTAATGTTACCCACTTACAAAGTAGTTAAAGCTCATTTAGATTTTTTAAGTCGTTATTTACGTTCATGTTGTATTGAAAATTCAATGCGTTCAATACATTACTTACTTATTAATGTAATCTTGTGACAAATAAATCATGACCTCCTTTAAAAACATTGAAACCTAATTTACGAAGTGTCATATTTTCATGACACTAAAATCTTTAATGCACTTATGAGATATCACTAGACTGGAAATTTTAGGCTCTTTCCAAAAATCGAAAAATCCAATATGGCGGTCATAAGAAAAATGAAAGTTGAGGCGGGTTGCGGGTTAACAAAAAACAATAAAGACGTGTCGTATACGCCATCTTATTTGTCTTAAAAATGTGTCCGAATAATGTCACATTTTGACAGCTGTCAAATTTACCGTTCTGGATATACTGGCGAAAAACGAAATCCGTCATTTTCGGTTTTTCGCCGATATTTCCCAAACTTATTGATCGATCCTAAATCTGAAGCCAGATATCGAATATAATAAGTTTCCTCTAAAACTTTCCCCATTTAACCTTTGCTGTAGGTATAATAGGAGCCGAGATCCCTATATAGAGAAGCGAATCTGGGACACACTGTATAAGATCGATAGTTTTGAAAATTCAAGATTTTGTGCATTTTATACAAACTTCTGGTTCTGATAGTGCTCTATTTACGATAAGCAAGTATCGTTTCTAGTTTTGTGATAAATGTTGTGGGATATGATCACTTAATAATAGATAGATCAACAAAAAGTGGCATCATTGCTTTTTATGTGAAGTCACTCTTAAAAAATCATATCATTGAGACACCTATAGACTTAGTGAATGACAGTATAGAACAACTGTGGATCTGTGTTCAAATGGGTACACTAATTAGGTATGCTGAAGGTGCAATGGTTCATTTTAATAACTTTCAGAAGATCATAATCTTGGGTGATTTTAATGTAAATATGCTGGTCGGTTCGCGTGAAAATAGCCTATTTGATATCATGCTTAACGATCTTTTACTAAAACAGACAATTTCGGACCGAACTAGAGTAACTGTAGATTCACACTCTTTTTTAGATGTTATTCTATTAAGTGAGAATGTTCAATTTCAGAATTGTAAGTCTAAGCCCGAGCTAGTTAGAAATTATCATACTATGAATAATCAAGAATTTAATTTAGTATTAAACGGTTTTTATTACAACCACGTACTTAGGTATGGGTAACCATTCCTGACTTTCTTAATAAAAAAAATGATAGGCTACTGATTAAAAAAATATCAGCTTTATCTTTTAACGCAAGTAAAAATAAACAAAAAATGCCTCTTAGTATTTGTGATACTACTGGTTTTTTGAGAAAAAGAATATATATATATATATATATATATATATATATATATATATATATATATATATATATATATATATATATATATATATATATATATATATATATATATATATATATATATATATATATATATATATATATATATATATATATATATATATATATATATATATATATATATATATATATATATATATATATATATATATATATATATATATATATATATATATATATATATATATAGAGATATATATAAGAATTGCAAGACTGTCAAAATATCATCAACCCCTGACACCAAGATCATTTTTGTGCTAAAATTAACTCGAAACTCAGCTTAATTTGGTGGTATTATGTTATATTCATGAAGATAATGGTACAGTTGCACATGCAATTCCTTTTTCTGTTATTTTGGAAGCAACACGAAGCAGACTCATATTCCTGTAGTCAAATCCTACATCTGTACTATTTTTTGGAATTGGTTTACTCAATGCAGTCTTACCGATCTCTGGAGCTTGAATAACTTATAATGTCAGTTAATGACAGTAGACAGAATGGTTGGCAAATTGTAAAATTTTTGCTACTATTATATTATCACTGCCCATGGAGTGTTGTTTCTGTTTCATATGAATATGTTTGATAATTTCGTAAGAAACACTGTCACTAGTTGTTTAAAAAAAAAGGTTAATTGATCTTCCTCCCATTCGGTATTAGGAAGAGAGGTTTCAAATAACTGATTAGAGCTCTCAGCATTACACAATCGTGTTTATAAGGACTGGGTGAAATGCCTCATTTCTTAAATCTTACCCAAATATTTTTTGACTGCCCTGGTTTTCGCTATAAAAAAATAGCACCGCACTGATTTCTTTAACTTACTTCTACTAATTTACTAGCTTTCATCATTTAGAGTAAGTAAAAATACACAAAAAAAGTTTAGTATTTTGTGATAGGATAAATCATTTTCGAGAAAAAAAACGACGCACGTCTCTTGTCCTGTTTTAATTGAATTGAAAAAAACTTAAAACTCTACAAAAGTTCAATGATCATAAGGAAAAAAGATTTAATAAATAATCTCCTCAAATGTCCTATCTTTGAGATAAGGATTGATAAAGTTAAAAAAGTGATGGACTTTTTTTAAATTCAACACTCTGTATTTTCAAAATAGAACATTTGCCGACATTATTAAAATGATCCAAAGAATCACTTTTATAGTTTTGAGTAATTCTGACTCGAACTAAAATTCAACAAGAGGTGCTAGAGGCATAGAACGAAATACAATTTATTCTTTTTCTCAAAAAACCAGTAGTATCACAAATACTAATTTTTTGTTTATTTTTACTTGCCTTAAAAGATAAAGCTGGTATTTTTTTTAATCAGTAGCCTATCATTTTTTTTATTAAGAAAGTCAGGAATGGTTACCCACACCTACGTACGTGGTTGTAATAAAAACCGTTTAATACTAAATTAAATTCTTGATAATTCATAGTATGATAATTTCTAACTAGCTCGGGCTTAGACTTACAATTCTGAAATTAAACATTCTCACTTAATAGAATAACATCTAAAAGAGAGTGTGAATCCACAGTTACTCTAGTTCGGTCCGAAATTGTCTGTTTTAGTAAAAGATCGTTAAGCATGATATCAAATAGGCTGTTTTCACGCGAACCGACCAGCATATTTACATTAAAATCACCCAAGATTATGACCTTCTGAAAGTTATTGAAATGAACCATTGCTTGAAGACCCTGCAGATACTGCAGTGATTGTCTTGGCGGCCGATATACTACACCTTCAGCATACCTAATTATTTTACCCATTTGAACACAGATCCACAGTTGTTCTATACTGTCACTCAGTAAGTCTATAGGTGTCTCAATGATATGACTTTTTAAGAGTGACTTCACATAAAAAGCAATGATGCCACTTTTTGTTGATCTATCTATTATTAAGTGATCATATCCCACAACATTTATCACAAAACTAGAAACGATACTTGCTTATCATAGATAGAGCACTATCAGAACCAGAAGTTTGTATAAAATGCACAAAATCTTGAATTTTCAAAACTATCGATCTTATACAGTGTATCCCAGATTCGCTTCTCTATATAGGGATCTCGGCTCCTACTTTACCTAGAGCAAAGGTTAAATGGGGAAAGTTTTAGAGGAAACTTATTATATTCGATATCTGGCTTCAGATTTACGATCGATCGATAAGTTTGGGAAATATCGGCGAAAAACCGAAAATGGCGGATTTCGTTTTTCGCCAGTATATCCGGAACGGTAAATTTGACAGCTGTCAAAATGTGACATTATTGGGACACATTTTTGACACAAATACGATGGCGTATACGACACGTCTTCATTGTTTTTTGTTAACCCGCAACCCGCCTCAACTTTCATTTTTCTTATGACCGCCATATTGGATTTTTCGATTTTTGGAAAGAGCCTAAAATTTCCAGTCTAGTGATATCTCACAAGTGCGTTAAAGATTTTAGTGTCATCAAAATATGACACTTCGTAAATTAGGTTTCAATGTTTTTAAAGGAGGCCATGATTTATTTGTCACAAGATTACATTAATAAGTAAGTAATGTATTGAACGCATTGAATTTTCAATACAACATGAACGTAAATAAAGACTTAAAAAATCTAAATGAGCTTTAACTACTTTGTAAGTGGGTAACATTAATTTACGAATCTGCAAAGTGACGTCCATTTGCATCGAGACATTTTTGACAATTGGTGACTGTTTTTCGTATAACCCTGGTAAGTGTATTTCGGTTAATATTTCTAAATGTGTCCAGAACTCTTTGTCTCAAGATTTCTATGGTCACGGGGGGATCAAATTCATAGATTTCATTCTTCGTGTGACCCCAGAGGTAGAAATCCAAGGGCGACAGGTCAGGAGATCTAGGAGGCCAAGATAATGGACCATTTAAAGAAATTATTCTTTCGTCAAACTGCTCTCTTAAGAAGTTCCTGACTTGAATGGTATTGTGAGCCGGACATTCGTCTTGTTGAAACCAAGTTCTTTTTAACTCATCTTCCGTTAGAACAGCTCGTAAGGCTGGTACAACCTGGTTTCGCAAAAGCTCTAGGTATCTCCGCTCGTTTAGGTTGTAGTCACACAAAAATGGTCCAATAAGTCGATTTCCTGAAATTATTAATAATTTATAAATAGGTGCCCAACAGTCAAGGGAGGCAGGGTCGGCCGGGTGGTACTAGAAACTATAAATTATAAAGGGAAAATTATCTTTATTAAAAAGTAGATATTTTCTTTCCAAAAATAATTATCGAAACATCCCGTAATGAATGAGCTTGTATACAGTTGAAACCTATTCAGCGTTATTGTAAAAAAGAAAAACATATTTGGTTAACGTGAAGTAATAGCCGTAATAAATTATTTTGTTGGTATTGCATATTAATTTCGGAAATACTAAATCGATTTATTTCAGTGATATAATAATCTTAAACAAGTACACCGTGCCTTAATAAAACATAAAATATCAAAAGAACAAACCTCTTGCGCTTTAAAATTTTGAATTATTCGGAAATACAGCTGAACGCCATTCTATAAATCATAATGAAAATCGAAAAATAATTCGACATTTGATTAATATGGTATTTTTTTCATAACGCAAGAACTAGGCTTCCCGGGTAATAATAAATGATTAAATTCAGACAATCAAAATAATTTTAGAGAATTAGCTAAATCTGCAGAAAATTTAGATAAACTGTTAATAAATTTATAGAACCCAATTCTATTTTTATAGGTTCTTCGAAACTACAATACAAAATGATTGAATAAAAATGTAATACAATATCAAAAAAGTAACTTGACTGACTAGAGTAAAACGTTTTACTTTTTTTATTAGATTATACTCTTCTAGTATCATTAAAGAACTAAACGAAAAAAAAAGATTATTATTTGACCATCATTTGGTGCCTATTTAAAAAAGATTGGTTAGATTAACTTACCAATGATCCCACACCAAACGTTACTTCCAAATCTGATCTGTAGACGTCTCTCTGCCACTTCGTGAGAATTTTGCACAGGCCAATGTTGACCGTTGTGCCTATTAAAGACTCCACAATTCGTGAACCTGCTCTCATCGGACCACAAGACATGATTTACAAAATCAGGATTTTCATTACATCTCCTAGTGTATCACTCGCAGAACTGTAGTCGTCTTGGAAAATCAGTTTCCTTAAGTCCTTGTACTATTATGGGTTTGTATGGATGGTACTTATTCTTTTTTAAAACTTTCTGTACTGTTGATTTTGGCACATTAGTTTCCTGTTCTACAGTTCTTACCGATGCACTAGGATTTTCGTTGATAGCTTGTAAAATGTTTTCATTGTTATTATTGTAGCCGCTTCTAGGTTGTTCGAAAACACCATGGTTAATTAAATTAACTACGATTTTCCTGAATTGGGTTTTATGAGGTTGCCGTCGTTCGGGGTACATCTCCAAATACCTTGCTGAGGTAACGTCGGCGTTTCTGTATGATTAAAAGTACAGAGCTAACATGTCAACCTTTTCTTCATTTGAATACGGAATGCCGGCCATTTTCTATAGGTTTTGACAATTTATGTGTCGGATTTATGATTTTATTGGGATAAAAGCGTACCTACTACTTATTAAAACACAGCTTTGATACTTTCAACTATTTAACTTAACGTCAAAGTCAATACATTAAATCATGGCCTCCTTAGAAAAAACTGAAACCTAACTTTACGAAGTGTAATATTTCGATGATACAAAAATCTTTAATGCACTTGTGGGATATCACTAGACTGGAAATTTTAGGCTCTTTCCAAAAATCGAAAAATCCAATATGGCGGTCATAAGAAAAATGAAAGTTGAGGCGGGTTGCGGGCTCACAACAATCAATGAAGACGTGTCGTATACGATATATGTGTAAATGTGTCCCAATAATAACACACTCTGGCAGCAGTCAAATTTACCGTTCTGGATATATTGGCCAAAAACGAAATTCGCCATTTTCGATTTTTCGTCGATATTTCCAAAAACAATTGATCGATCGTAAATCTGAAGCCGGATATCGAATGCAATAAGTTTCCTCTAAAACCTTCCCCATTTGACCATTGCTGTAGGTATAATAGGAGCCGAGATCCCTGTATAGAGAAGCGAATCTTGGACACACTGTATTCAAATGGACAAACTTTAAATTACTTCCCCTTCGAAATTTTTCAGATCTTTGCGTTGCAGATGCCGAAAAACATGTTTTCTCAATTCCGTTGGTCTGTCTGTCTGTCTTTCGGTCTGCCTGTTCGCGGCATAGCTAAAAAACTACTTATCCGATTGACTTCAAATTTTGGTCAAAAATTAAGTATGAGGATAACTTGGTAATATTTTGGTAGAAATCCAATATGGCAAAACAAGATGGCGGCCTAGTGAAATTACTAAGAAAACTTCTCATCCAATGTATTTAAAATTTTACACAAAAATCCGGTATTATGTAGGAATCAACTGGCAAAATCTTGGTACGAATCCAAGATTGCAGAACAAAATGGCGGCTCAACAAAATGTTTATAAATTCACTACTTAATGGACTGATTTCAAATTATTTGCCATAACGAATTTAAGATGGCGGAACAAAATGGGGCCAAATAAAATATTTGTAATCGTGAAAAAATTACTCTCTCAGGGTTTACATTTCTTCACGTTTTAGTGTACCTAGATGCCTAAAAATACTGTCAGTTCACGGTATAGCTTAAAAACTATTTATCACACACGCAGAGCTCGAAAAATTTTTGACTCACGTAAATTCGATCCACCCCAGAATACAATTTACTCCGGAGTTAGAAGGAAACAACAAACTGCCATTTTTAGATGTTCTGGTCACAAAACTGCATAACGGACATTTCGAATGTTACTAAATGTCTATGTACTGTACTAAATTGTATCACACTTCATTATTCCTAATAAAAGGAAAGATTCATAACGAACGCTCCAGGTAAAGAAAATTTACCGATTTTTTTTCAATAATCCCCCCTTATTTTGTTAAATCAAGTCTCTACAACTCTCCTAGTATAGTTATTTTCTACAAAAAAGTAATAATTTTTGTTGCGCTAATGAGTTATACACCCAAAAGGTTTTTATATCGAAACGGTCATCGAACCTCGCCATTTGTATTCTTTAATTAAGTAACCACAATATTTCCTGTTAACTGTTCATTTAATATTTTTCAATTAACCCTTGTACACTTTAAGACAAATTGAAATCAGGAAACGCAACTGTTTTATTTATACTAATTGTCATCTGTCTAATGGGTAATATGTTTTTCATTTATATGTCATATCAAAGCAACCTGGCCGTATATGAGCTTATACTTATTTAAATAAATGGCCGAAGAAAAGTAATATATCAGTTACGTATGGTAATATTACGATTACAAGTTTGAGATATTGCAGTTATTTTAGATATCTTCGAAAGCATTTAATATCCTTGACAGGATATGGTTTGTTTTGTGTTTTCAGCTGGAATGATTTGCATGGAAAGTTGTTTTTTTTTTAGGTACTAAAAGACTTAAACGATATGTCCTTTCACTCCTCTGAACCGAATAAATTAAACTTAATGGTTCTATGGAAATGTTATTATTGTCTAGCACTTAATAAAAGTAATTTTCTGAGTTTATGTAATATGATAATTAATTAATTACATAATTAAACATTTCTTTTCCTTTATCAATAAAAATTACCGCGCTAACAGAACGACCTGCCTGCAGAGCTGTCACAAATACTTACAAAAAGTATTTGAAGCACCAAATACTCTAAAAAGTTTACACAAGTTAATATCATATATAAATAACAAATTAAATGTACTTAAGATATAGTGACATTTCATGAGGCCTAAAACATTGTTAAAACTAAATAAAAAATGGGTAAATGTCCTTTACCCGGAACTCCTCTGAATTTTTTCTTTTATTAGGAATAGTGAAGTGTGATGTAATTTAGTTCGGTGCATAGTCATTCACTAACACATATACATATTTTCTTTTCAAACATTTTCATTGGCCACCGTTTTATTCCACCATATTGGATTCCTACCAATATTTTACCAGTTTCTACCTATGCCACGCTTGAGTTTTGGATACAATTAAAATAAATTGAATACGTAGTTCTTACATTGACACACACACCGCCATTTTGTTCCGACATGTTGAATTCGCATCACTTTATCCCTATATCACATTTATTTTTTTTGCAAAATTTCAACACACAATGCATAGTCATTATGTTGCGAACCAGGCAATTTCAAAGCTAGACTTCCTTATTCCGTTTTTTATTTATGTTGATGATACACTTTTGTCCGTCCCCAAAAATAAAGTAAATCTCACCTTAGAAACTTTTAATAATATAAAACCGAATCTTCAATTTACAATAGAGCAAGAAAAAGAACTGAGACTGAGACGGATCATCAGACAGCAAGGTAGGATAATAACAGACCTATACTCAGTGCATCCACTACATCAAAAAATTAATATTTTAAAACAGTTTAGGGACAAAACTTACAAGCAGAGTGATAAACAGTTCCATACAAAAAAAAACGTAGATACATTAAAAAACAACTATTAAAAAATAACTTCCCCAACTATCTAGTTACCAAGTTACTAAAAAAAAGACGTAAGGCACTGCTGATGATCAATTGAGGTATGTAATGGGTGTTCTTTTATATACCGAAGACCTTTACATCAAGTTGGTTGATTTTAATTTCAAACATTTTTATATTTAGGCGAGTCAAAACTTTTTTCAATAGTATGTATTTTTAAATCATGTAAGCTTTTACTATAAATATATATATATATATATATATATATATATATATATATATATATATATATATATATATATATATATATATATATATATATATATATATATATATATATATATATATATATATATATATATATATATATATATATATATATATATATATATATATAATTGGACTTCTTTCTTGAGTATAGGTTTATTTGCAAAATCAAACAATGGGATTAATTTGACGTTTCGCCTATCATAGTAGGCTTTCTCAAAAATTGCTCATTCCTTTATTTTTTTTGTGGTATATAAGGCTTTCCTTTCCTATCTACAATTAATTTAAAAAACATTTAATGGTCTAATCATAAAAAGACATTTACAATTTTTCTAAAACTAATTTAAAATTTTATACTATTAACAAATAATTACTACTAAATTAATAACGAGGTATGTAACCTTATTACATACCTTGAAAAACGCATGATGATTATTTATTTATATTTGAATGATAGGTAGGAAGTTAGTGGTTTGCCAGGCAACTCATGGGACAATTTTAGGTAAAAAGGTGTTCCTATCGTACTTCGTATTTTTTTTGAGGAATTTAAAGACAATTTTTTGCTATTTTTTAATTTAAACCTTAGAGTAGAATCAGACATTCACAATGATATACTACATTTTAAAAATAACGGCTTAGACGAAGTTAAAACTATACTAAAATATCAAATTGTGGTATATTTGACTTAAATTTTGTATGTCTTGTTTGTCATTTACTGCATTTTTTTCTTTTTTTATGTAAATCATTTCTTTGATAATTAATTTCTGATACAGGTTATCTTCATGAATGATTTTGGTTTCAGAAAAATTAAATTCGTGTTTTGTGCTTTTTTCATGTTTGTGTAATGCAGTGGATGCATTCTTTGTATACTTATGCCCTTTTATTCTATTTTCTAAAACTTGGGTTGTCATACCAATATATTTCATAGGGCAGTTTAAACAAGGAATTTCATATACGAGATTGGATTTTTTATTTTTAGGAATTTTAGTTTTTAATTTTGTAAATAGGGAGCCTATCAGGTTCTGGGCTTTATGACACACAGTTATGTTATATTTTCCTAAGATATTTTTTAATTTTTTAGATAATTGAGATGTGTATGGCATTGCAATATATTTTTTTGCGTATTATTTTGTCTTACGTCTTTATGATTGTTATAATATATGTACGTCCTTTGTTTGATAATTTTTTTATCAGTTTTTCTGGGATATGATTTGCATTCAAGGTCTCTTTAACTTTATTAAGGGCTTCAGGACGGTATTTTGGTGACGTTAAAGATATGGCACGGTCAAGTAGACCAATCACAACACTTCTTTTTTGTTTGTATGGATGGTGGGAATTGAAATTAAGATATCGTCCAGACCAAGTTTCTTTTGTAAACCATTTAGTTTTTAAATTATTTTCTTTTTGTCTTATTATAGTAAGGTCAAGAAAATTTATTTTGTTTTCTGTTTCAACTTCAAGAGTGAACTGAAGTTTCGGGTGGAAACTATTGAATGCGAAAAGTAGTTCTTCTATTTTATTTTCTGGAACTGATGCTAAACAATCATCCACATATCTCTTAAAAAAAGTAATACTAAAATTCAATGTTTCGAAAACTTCCTCTTCTAGGTATTCCATAACTATTTGTGCGATTGTAGAGGAAATAGGTGAGCCCATAGCACATTAAATTGTTGATAAAATTGGTTTTTGTATTGAAAATAATTATTTGACATTATAAGATGTAAGGCTTCTAAAACTGTGCCATGAGTTGCCTGGCAAACCACTAACTTGCTACCTATCATTCAAATATAAATAAATAATCAACATGCATTTTTCGAGGTATGTAACCTTATTTTATTAATTTTGTAATAATTATTTGTCAATAGTATCAATTTTAAATTAGTTTTAGAGAAATTGTAAATGTCTTTTTATAATTAGACCATTAAATGTTTTTTAAATTAATTGTAGATAGGAAAGGAAAGCCTTATATACCACAAAAAAAAATAAAGGAATGAGCAATTTTTGAGAAAGCCTACTATGATAGACGAAACGTCAAATTAATCCCATTATTTGATTTTGCAAATAAACCTATAGCCAAGAAAGAAGTCCAATTAATATATACCGGGTTCAAGAAATAAATTGAATAATTATATATATATATATATATATATATATATATATATATATATATGTATATGTATATATGCCAGTACATTGGAGCTCGTATATTTTGTTATTTGTATGTTTATTTTAGTTGAAGCCGAGAGGAAGATAGAAACCAAACTCTCGAAACGTTGGCAATAATTTAAAACTATCAGCAATAAAAAACCTGTCCAACATTGAGCTCGTGATTTATTCCCCTGCAATTATAAAAAAGCTGGGCGTGACTTCCTAATTAAAATAAATAACTATTGCACAAAATTTCAATTCAAAATGAAATCAATCCATTAAGTAATTTTTTCGGGCTGAATTTTTAAATATTTCTCTAAGCCGCCATTTTGTTTCGCCATCTTGGATTCGTACCAAAATTTTACCAGTTGATACTGATATTTTCATAATACTTGATCCTTGAGCAAAATTGAATAAGCAGTTTTTCAGTAATAATTTTTTTAACATTTCACTAAACCACCATTGTGTTTCGCTATATTGGATTTTAGCAAAGTATTGCCAGGTTATTTCCGCATATGCCTCTTAATTTTTGACCAAAATTTAAAGTCAATGGGTTAGTAGTTTTTTGGCTAGGCCGCGAACAGACATACAGACAGACTTCGGAATTGAGAAACGTGTTTTTCGGCATCTAGGGACCTTGAAACGTAAAGATCTGAAAAAATCTTGGAGGGTGATTTTTTCACGATTACAATACCTCCCTTTACGAGAGAAACAAAAAAAAAACAAACCATACATCACAATACATTTAAAAAATCGGCCAATTTCTTTTACGGGTAACTTCCCTGGTTATGATTCTTTGATTTTATTAAAGATAGTGAAGTGTAACCCAATTTAGTTCATACATAATCATTTATAGTTATTGGACGCCACTTTGTTCCACCATATTAGATTCCTACCAATATTTTACCAGTTTCTACCTATGTCACAATTGATTTTTGGGCATAATTTAAAATAAATTCAGTAAGAAGTTTTTCTATTGACACACAGCGCCATTTTGTTACGTCATGTTAAATTTGTTCCAGTTTATTCATTATATTACATGTAATTTTTCCTCTATATTACGTTTAATTTTTCTGCAAAATTTAAACTCAATTGAATAAGATTTTTTTGCCTTGATTAAAAAAAAATATCATTTCCATCTTGAACTCGCACCACAACTTTACCAGTTTATCTCTATCACAATTAATGCGTGTACAAAATTTGAAATTTCTCTAAGTAGTTTTTTCAGGCGGATTTTTTAAATGCAACAATAGAATAAGCAATAATATTGAGTACAAAAATTAGGTACAAAATCCTTTATGATATTCTTGGACTTAATTTCCAATACGTCCAAAGCAATAAGTAATACCTGTTTAATAATTTCCATCCAAAGTGTTAAATTTTCAGATTTCAACTGCTAATATCTCGAAAACAATTAGAGATACGTGAAAACTTTAAATACAAAAAATTCGTACAATTTTGCGTACAATTCAGATATGCTATAATATATATAGGGTGTTCCATTTAAAATCGGTAAGTTCACATTTAATTCCGGTTTAACCGGAAGTGCTGCCATTTTGAAAATATTCTAGTTCTATCGCCAATAGCATAAGGACAAAAATTCAGATTTTTGACATTTATATTTTGGCTATAATTAAGCCACTCCACAACATTTGCCCAGTCCTGTATCTTCAAAAATCGTTATGAAAACAAAATCGCTTGCTAACTTTGCTTTTTTAATATACCTGTATTTAATTTTTTCTATGTATTTAATTAAACGAAGAACAAGATAAACGTACAGCTTAACAAAATTCACAGAAAAGTCAAAATTTGAATATTGCCCCAAATTTTATGGCCCTAACTGTACGCCCCTAGCCGGCTGAAGGTTCAGCTAAATTTTTACCCCACTCCCTCCTTCAACCTTCAACCCGACAGAATGAATACCTTAAATGCTTAAAAATTAAAAACATATATTTTATCAATGAATTATTAAACGTCAGACCGTGTTTCATTGACCTCAACACAATGTAAATTTCCACAATGTTCAAGAATAGGTCACAAGAACGATGAAATCACTGACAGGTTTGAAAGCTGACTAACAAATATTTTTAGACGTCTGTTAACAAAAAAATAATTCGTATAATTCTCAACACATTCCATGTCTAAAGCCGAACGAAAGTCGAAATCGTACTCTCAAAAATATAATCTAGAGGCGTTCTTATAGTAGGCCCTAATTATCTTTTGCATATTTTGGCAACCGCGTCTGAAGAAATGTTCTTGGATGCACCCCCTTCGTGATCGAGGTCGCTGACTGCTGTCGATGATGAATCCGTGCCACTGACACCTAATCCCATTACCACGTTGCCACACTTTCTTTTCATTCTTGAATATCCGACTTTTTTGTAACCGTTGTAAATATATCATATATTTGATTTCGATCACGAAGAAAGAAATTTATTGTACAATATGTAAAACTTATTTTTTGTTTGCTATATTGAAACAATCATTAATAAGATCGCAAAAAAAAATGTTTTCAGTATAAAGAGTTTTATCGAAAAATCGTTTTTTTCTTTTTTTGCAAAAATTATTATTTTTTAATTATTAACATGTATCTTTTTAACTCCTTTTGGTATAATAATATAATTTGGGAGGGTTGAAACAGGTCCGGATCTCGTATATAAATAATTATCTTGTGTTTGAAATGAAACCAAATTATGTTATTACTTGTATATAAATATATACCGGGTGGGCCAATCAAAACGAAACAGGGCCGATATTTCTTATACCGATCGTTAAAAAAAAAATGTTATTGCTCTATGAAGAAAATGTTGAAACTTGTTGATTTTTATCTCGAAGAAGTCTTTTATGCGTATTATCAACTCTGTCACTTCAACCCCCCGCAGGGGTAAACTTCAACCCATAAATTCAATGAGATTAAACTTCATGTGATACCTCATTTTAATGGTCAACAAATTCTCTTTTTAACAGATTCAACATAAAAATAAGGTAATGTTTTTTACATTTCTCATTACATTTATCACTCAAAAAAGTTAATCTAAATTCCAATTATTTTATCGTTTAAAGAACAAAGTACTCAGTACTGGTCTTTTTGCAATTAGTCAAATCTTAATAATTTTTTGTGCTGTGGAATGTTTGTGTAAAAAAATTATAAATATTTCATGTGTTTATCTTCTTTAGAAGTGGAGGCTAAAAGGGTTTACATTTAATTCATTTAAATTTAGTATCTCGTAGGGTTTTGTCTGTGACTATTTATAACTTTATTTTGATCTAAACTGGTGTGGCATATCTTATACGAGTATTCGCAGAATTTTAAAGACACATAAATTTCACCCCTACAAAATTCATCTTTTACAACAAATTAAACGAAGATGACTTTGACAAACGTTTGGAATTTTGCGAGATTATGAGTGAACGAATAATAAATAATTCAAATTTAGTGCTCAACATTTGTTTTACCGGTGAGTGTTCGTTTTATCTAAATGGGAATGTTAGACGTTTTTTTATTTTTGGTTATCAGAATTTTGTGGGAAGTATTTGGTTTTCCTAGAAGTTGAGAAGGACTTTTTTAGTATTTAATATGTGTATTTTCCATAAATGTCCACAGTAATATCTGCCCTGCCTATAGAATGGAAACGAATTTGAATATTTACTCTAGGTTTAGTAGTTATATAAATTCAGGTATTTTCTTAGAAGTCAAAAAAGTCATATAACTAGTGGCGTAGTCAAGAAAGGGCAATCCCCAAATGATTTAATTCAAGAAAGGGTCGAAATAACGAAACTGTATTTCAAAACGGAAGCATTGCTCGCCCTTTCGCCTTCCGACACCCCTGCCTTTTGACGCCCAACTGTGACAAAAAAAAACTTTATTCAGAAATACCCAAACAAATTTTTCGTCGGTCAGACGTGAAGGCGTTTTTTTTTTGTTCTCGTTTTTTCTACGTGTTCTGACCTTATTTATGTTTAGAACCCCCCTCCTTCCCCTAGAAGCTAGCTACGCCTCTGCATGTAACGGTTCCTCGGCATCACGCAGCATGCTTTAAAATTTGCATGTTATAACTCTTGTACGTTTTTTTAAGTGAAAACATTAGTTGTGCCCATGCCAACAGCTGCAGAAATTATATATTTTTTGCTATTCTGCATATATCGATTTTTACAGATTTTAGTATCTGTATATATATATCTATATATATATATATATATATATATATATATATATATATATATATATATATATATATATATATATATATATATATATATATATATATATATATATATATATATATATATATATATATATATATAATATATATATATATATATATATATATATATATATACACAAAATTGTTGTTAGTTTTATTGATTCGTCCTTTTTATTCAAATCACCTTGTTTTTCAATTTCTATGGATTATTCTAGTCTTATAATGTTCTATATTGGCAATCTCACTACACCCATCGAAATTTATTTTGTGGCCGGTTTCCTCATGGTGTAGGAATAGAACTGAGGTTGTTTGTTTGTTTCTGATACTGAGTTTATGCTCTTCCACTCTTGCTGATATTCGCCTGTTAGTTTGCCCCACGTACATCTTTTCACAGTCCTGGCACGGAATGCTATATACTCCGTGGTTTTCCAGTTTGATTTTATCTTTTGGGTTTCCAAGTAGTTTACCTATAGTTGTTTGGGGCTTGTGTATTATTTCTGTGTGCCTTTTACATATGGCAAGACTACTTGTTGCTTTCCCGGTTTATAATTTTTGTTGTTCGTTGTTCGGGAACTCTGTGCATTAATATCTTTCTCTATGGAGCGATTTGTGTAGCAATTTTTCTTTAAAGTACTAGGTATTATAATAAGTTCATTTTGCCTCATCTGTGTTTCAGTTAATCGCACGGATCTGGATATTAGGGTATTGGCCACAGCTTGAATTTCTGCTGGGTGATGATGTGATCTTCTATTTAAACGTCCGTTATGCAATTTTCTGACCAGAACATCTAAAAATGGAAGATTGTTGCTTTCCTCTAACTCTAGAGTAAATTATATTCTGGGATAGATTGAATTTACGTGAGTCAGAAATTTTTCGAGCTCTGTATGACCATATTGCCATATACTAAATATGTCATCTACATAACGAATCCATAATTTGGGCTTTAAACTTGCTTTCTCAAAGCTTCTTTCTCGAATAAATTTGCTACTGTTTATACATTTGCCCGTTGAATGAAAAATAAGTGTTTTTATGGCAATGCTCCGAGTTGTATTATATGTGCTTAGAAATCCACGTTCATAGCAAACTTTTCCAATGTTTCATCGATGGGAATACTGGGATACAATGATTTGACATCTAGGCTTGCTATGATATCTTCTTTTTCAAGAACGATGTCTCGTATGATTCGAGTGAAATGCTCCTAGGTTTTTACAAATGAATCCGCTTTTTCGACAGCTGGTTGCATAATTTCATCATGATATTTTCCCAGTTTTTGTAGTGTGATGGGCTCCCCTGGTTTGTGAATTTTTGGTAAACCATAGAGTGTAAGACATCTGCTGGACTTTTACGGTGGTATGATTTTTTGTTGAATTTCAGAGCTAATGGTTTTTTAATTTTTAGTTGTTTTTTTCTTTTTCTAGGTACGTAGTCGGATCCCTAGGAACAGGCTTATAACAATTATCTTGTAGAATATCCTGCACTTTTTTATGTAGTTTTGGGTATTCATAACCACAGTTGCATTTCCTTTATCTTCTGGAAGAATTGTGAGGTCCTTATTTTTTCGAAGGTTTGTTAGAGCCCTTGGTTTAGTGACATTTGGGTTTTGTTCTGGTCGTTTGCTTGATCTTAAAATTGTTGCCAATTCTTATCGAATCTCCTCTGCTTTTGTATCTTCAGAGGAGTCAAGGACAACTTCCACTTCAGCTATTATTTCTTCTTTAGGGATTTCCTTAGGAGATATCGCAATATTAAAACTCAGTGGGGATTTTTCACTTTGTGAGAAATTGTAGGATGATATATGACGCACTAATGTATCGACGTCTACTGATGATACTTGTGGCTAACTCGACTTTCTTAGGAAATTGTCAAATTTGTTCGCAAGTTTATCAGTCTTAATATGCTGATTTTATTCTTTTCGCCAAAAAGCCGAAGTTTCTATGCCATTCCACAATAAAGGGTGAATGCTGTTACTTAGTTTAAGGTGTGACTGTAAAAGTTGTTTCTCTGTCTCGGCTAGCTATTTTCTAGTTTGACAGATAAGACAAACGTGTAAAAGTAGGGTGTACACCCGGAATGAAAACACATCGTATTTTTCCATCTGTGAAGGACTAAGAATATATATATATATATATATATATATATATATATGAAAGGAATGATCCTTTGCCCTATTAACCTAATAAATTAAACGTACGAGAAAGTAAATACGCGTCACCTTGTCGGGTAATTGTTACTTTCCACATAAAATCAACCAGACGACGTGGCAACAGTGTTGATCCTTCATTGTCTGGCCTGCGAAGCTTTTTGCTCATTAGCTCCCAAGGAACGGGCCAATATAAATTAAGTTTTTATTTGATTTTTGGGCATATGGCGGAGGCGGATCAATTATAAAAACGTCATCGCGCTAGTTTAAAACACAGGTGTTAATTCACAATAATTTAGACGAGATTGGAATGCCGATAGTGACATTTTAAGAGCTAACTCCTGCCATATTCCGATTTAAAAAATTGCTTAATTAGTTTCGATTTTACGAGAAACAAAAGGACTTATCACGATTGATATAATGAACACATGACCAATATAGATACCTTGCTAAACCCAAAGATTCATCTTAAAAACTATGTAAAATATTTCAGTTCGTTAATATTTTGTAGAATATTAGCACAAAATAAAAAAGAGTCAAGCAGTAAATCAGACTTCAAACATCAATGTCATGACATGATATCTAAATAAAAATTAAGCAATAGTATTAAACATACCTAAAAACCAACTATTTACCTGTTAAAATACCGTTAGAGATGCCGTTTCAACATTTTCATTACTTAATATAAAACAAGCTATCGTATTTCTCACAATGTTCGAAAAATAAATAAATACCAAAAACTAGCAAAATTTGGGAACTGTCGCTTGCTTCCAAGTAAACAATAAAATACAGCCTTTGTGTGCCAGATTGTGTTAGTCATGAAATTCTGATAAACAAACTAAATTTTTTATGGAATTCGTGGTACTTCTTTAAATTGGCTCAAATCTTATCTTGGGAAAAGGCAACAACTTGTAAGGGCTAATGGTTCCGATTCTGATTGTAAGTTGATTACAAGTGGGGTCCCCTCAGTCTTGGGACCTATTCTTTTTTTGTTATACATTAATGATATCACGAACCTTAAAATTAATGGAAGAATTTCCCTTTTTGCTGACGACACAAGCATAACTTGGAGTGATTTTGATACAACGTCTTTACACTCTAGTATCTCCAAAGACTTGGTTATAATTAAGGCTTGGTCCGATTCCAATATGCTTTGTTTTAATGTCGATAAAACGGTGGCGTTATCTTCTAAGGGAACTTTACAACCACTTCAGGTACATAACAGTAATATTGAATACGTAGAGTCGGTTAAATTCCTGGGTTTAAATATAAATAACAACCTAAAATGGTCTAATCATATTGACACCTTAACTAAAAATTTTATAGAAGCTTGTAAAAAGACAAATTAATTTTTTGACAAATATATAGGGTGCTCCATTTAAAAAAAAACCAAGTCATATTTCAAAAACAGTAATATTTAGAAAAAAAACTGACTAGGCCACTGGATTCTAGAATGGTAGAAAGTTTTAAAAGGATTCGTATGTATGTATTCGTATACTCTAGTATCTCCAAAGACTTGGTTATAATTAAGGCTTGGTCCGATTCCAATATGCTTTGTTTTAATGTCGATAAAACGGTGGCGTTATCTTATAAGGGAACTTTACAACCACTTCAGGTACATAACAGTAATATTGAATACGTAGAGTCGGTTAAATTCCTGGGTTTAAATATAAATAACAACCTAAAATGGTCTAATCATATTGACACCTTAACTAAAAAACTTTCTACCGCCTGCTTCGCCATTCGATCAGTTTCAAAAGAACTAGACGTTCCTTCTGCCAGACTTACTTATTTCTCTTTATTTGAATCCCACCTCCGCTATGGCCTTCTTTTGGGGCTGCTGTACCACCGAGCAATTTCGTAGTATTTTTATGCTTCAAAAGAGAGCCATTTGTTATTTGTTTGGTCTAAATAATAGAGCTCACTGCCAATACTATTTCAAAAAACATGAAATATTAACACTTCCTGCATTATTTATTTTGGAAACGGTATGTTTGCTGAGAAAACATATAAACACCCTCCCAGAAAGGCCACAACATGTATACCCTACCAGAAACTCTAGGCATGATATATATCTTCCCATTCCTTCCTCAGAATTAATAAAAAAATCAATTATTTACAACGCCATAAAACTTTACAACAATCTGCCAGTACATTTAAAATCTATCCCTATGCTTGCACAATTTCGAAAAAACACCAAAGCATATTGAGAGACCATTTTACAGCGTTAATGATTTTTACAGCGAGTAAGTCTCTTTAAATTGTCACTAAATTCGCTTGTTTACTTAAATCTTTTGTGAGTCATGTCCTAACTCGTAGCATAGAATTTTGAAAATCATCATATAGAAAAAAGAACTGTCGAACATTCACTTAAAACTTAATTATTTTTGTTAGGTATTAGATTAAAAACAAAATTTAATTCTTTTTTGTATACTACATTCTGCACTAGTTCATTATACCTTCTGTTTAACATCACAATTATTTGTATAACTATCATAACATAGAGTTTAAGGCCGCATAGTTGCACGTTTGATTTCAATGTCATCGAAATTATTCACCTCGTACATGTGTGTTTGTTTACTTTTATAAGGTTATTAGGATTCATTAACTGTTTTGCGGCAATGTTATGTTATATTCTAACGTGTGTTTTACGATTTGGTAAATTGATAATTTACATTTTTAAAAAGCATTGACCTATCGAAATTCTTTTCGATTAATGTTTTGATATGTCTTATTTTAGGTATATTTTGCTTTGTCCATAAAATTGTAAAATTTTTCTGCGGCAATAAAGCATACTTTGTTTGTTTGTTTGAGTCTTAAATCCGGCCCTGCGCAAGAGCAACTGTAAAGAAATCAAAACCTCATACTTTGATCATATTTTTAAATATTACTTCCCTCGTAAAATACATAAATATCTTCACATTTTAGAGTTCCAAGATACCAAAAAATATGTTTGATCAATCCCTTCGGTCCGTCTGGCGGTTTCTCTGTCTATCTGTCAGTTAGCATAGCTTAAAAACTACTTCACAAATCAGGTGTTACAATAACATTTTGGTATGAATATAAGATAGCAAAGCAAAATGGCAGGTTAATAAAATATTAAAAAAAGTCAGCCTGAAAAAAATTCTTATTAGATTAATTTCAAATTTTGTGCGAGCATTAAGTGTGATATAGAGATAAACTGGTAAAGTTGTGGTACGAATTCTAGATGGCGGATAAATAATTTTTTTTTAAATTAACTTAAAAATTTTTTATTTAATTGACACTGGTAGGAATCCACTATGATGGAATAAAATGTCGCCCAATAAAAATGTTTGAAAAGACAGTATGTACTGAACTAAATTGAGCGACATTATTTCTAACAAAAGGAAAGATTCATAACGAGGGAAGTTCCGGGTAAAGGAAATGTACCGATTTTTTTATTTTATATTAAGGGATTAAACTTTCCTACTGCCCATTGTACACGTTCTTGAAATAGGAAATGGTTTTTCGTGTATCGAATATTTTTTCCGAATTGCACGTAACGCTAGATTTCGTTAATTAACTCACGTTAATATAAACAGTTATACAGTCAAGAAAACAACCAATAACATTCATGGTAAAAACGGCAAAGTAAGTGTTCTTTATGAACGTTAGATTTCTGAGTAGGCAGGTATTTCTGCATCTTAACCGAAGTGGGTCAAACAGTGTCTAATAAATAGCAATTTAGCCAGTTTTTAAAGAAATATATGTAGATAGCAATTCTGCTTATGTAAGTAAACCATGTTATTTTATTATTTAAGTACACAGACAGAAGATCCGGGTTTTAAGTCAAATTGTAAAATAGTATTACAGACCTTCGAAAATGAAAGAAAAAATTTAGGGTTTCTGTAATAAAGAACTTGCAGAAAATTTTAAATATGAAAAAAAAATCGGTAATTTTTTTTTACACGGAACTTCCCTCGTAAAGTGTAATCCAATTTAGTTCAGCACATAGTTATTTAGTATACTGTCTTATCAAATATTTTTATTGGGCGCCATTTTGTTTCACCATATTGGATTCGTACCAATATTTTACCAGTTTCTACATATGCCACACTTAATTTTCGGGCATAATTTAAACAAATTGAATAAGAGGCTTTCACGCGGATTTTTTAAGACTGCCATTTTATACCGGCATGTTGAATTCCTAAATTAATCCCTGTATCACATTCAAATTTGTTGCAACATTTCACTAAGCCGTCATTTTGTTCCGCCATATTGAATTTTTACCAAAATATTACCAGATTGTCCTCACCTAACCCTCAGTTTTTTACCAAAATTTGAAAGTCATTCCGGTTTAGCTATGCTGCGAACTGACAGACAGATAGAAAGGCCGACAGACAAACCAATATATTTGAGAAAATATATTTGTTTCGCATCTAGGGACCCAAAAACTTAAAAATAGGTACAACCTGGAAATTTTTTCACGATTATTTTCATTTCATTGGACCGCCATTGTGAAAGTAATTTAATTCTAGTATACTGTATTCATATTTTCTATTTCAGGTTAAATTAATCCAGATCGATAAAGCGCCCAAGATACTACCAGGCGATGCGAGTCCCCTTAAGGGCTGATTTGGCCCTGTCCGCGCCGCTTTGATGCGCAGCGCATGCGCAAGCCGCGATATTGTCTCGCGGCGCATTTTGGAGCCAGGTGGCGGCTCCGATGAGGACTCAGCTGCTGCAAAGTCCAGTCCAGCCGCCCCTGCGCAGGACCGGACCGGCATGATGGTGTATCCAGATGCGCAGTGGGCGTGCTCTACGACTGCACCGATGCTGCAGTTGTATGACGATGTTGGTTATAGAGGTAAGAGATATCTTGGAATTAATGTATTCTTATTTTTAAAATTAATTAATTGATTAATCACTGGACATATTTTAATATTTATTTTATAAATCTTGATTGAAAATTTTTAATACCTTTAACAAGGCTTAAAGATAAAGTAGGAGATAATTTTCTGGGATATAAAATTTACTTTAGATTTTTTGTTTAAATTGTAGCTATAAACATTATTTCGTGATATGTCTTAATGACAAATTAGAAGAAATTGGGTATGGGTTAACTCATTGAAAAATAAATTTATAATTGACATCGACGTTTCGCTCGTTATATTAAGCTTTCTCAAGATGAAAATTTATTATCTAAAATAAAAACATTCACTACTTACATTAAAAAGAAACTATGACAGTAAAAAGAAAAATACATTTAAAACAAATTAATATTATACATAGTACGCAATAAGTCTTTCTTATATATTTTAAAATGGATGTTGTAAGTGGGAATGCGGTGAATGTCTATAATTTTTGTAATTTCATGTTAATGCTTTTAAAAACTCTTCAAAAGATGAATTAGTTCTGATTGCAAATCGAAACACAAAATAGTGCTTCTTCTTCTTTTGAAACCTCTGTTTAATATGAGAAAACATAATACCATCGAATTCAAACAGGGTGGCAACTGATTCAATTTATTAAAAAAATATTAACGAAACTTCAAAACATAAAACCCGACAAGATCTGGTGTTCAGATATCGATTCGCAAAAGGTACCATTAAAATGCTTTATGCCCCAAAGTCGGTACCGGTTATCAGGTACCAATATACGCGATTAAGTATCCGATACGTAATTTTCTGTATCATATTGTCTGGTATGGTATCAAACGGTTGACTGGCACTGGTACCCGGTTACGGTCTCTCCAAATTACACGGCACGGTGGTTCTCTCAACGGCTCCCGGGACCGACGGCTGATTTCCTATAAATGCGGCCCCAAAAAATGACCCCCGGGTTCTGTGCGGATGCGGATACGGAGAAACAAGTGATGACTATCTCATGCAATGCCATACTTAAGGGATTATATATATATATATATATATATATATATATATATATATATATGTGTGTTTTCATTCCGGGTGTACATCCGTTCACTACTGTCGTTCTGAAAAGAACAGTTATATATATATATATATATATATATATATATATATATGGCATTTTCGAAGCGTGGATATATCTTTCTCGCGTCCGAATAGAGACTGTCTCTCATTCAGTCTTAGAAATAATACATGTTCTAAATTTGAATAATTAACACCCTGATTTTAATATATATATATATATATATATATATATATATATATATATATATATATATATATATATATATATATATATATATATATATATATATATATATATATATATATATATATATATATATATATGAACCAATCTCAAATATATCGTGAAATCAAATTTTTCTTGGGTTATATGGTTCTGAAATAAACTGCAGATTGGTTGATCAGACACATATTTAATTGAACGTATATAGTTTTGTAGTTTTAACAGGACGTTTCGGTCACTTGCGAGGCCTTTTTCAACTGTAGAGTATCAAAATTATTGCCATTGCTGAAATAAATAGAACAAAATGAGAGCATATTTTTTCCTAAATTTTTTATTTTACACAACAGAAATCCACTAAGTCATAATTAGTGCAACACAAATTACAAATCTGCACTGGGAAGTAAGAAATTTGAATGGTCATATCGAAGCAGTACCCATTAATGAATCTGCAGGATTATAATATTAGTTGTGCTTTTTTTATATTATTAATATTTATGTTTATATTTTTGATGTATAGCCAAAGTGTTGGAATAACATATTTTTTGGGTGTATTTTATTAAAAAAAAAGTTGTATGTATATACATTTTTAACTTCCGTCATTTACCCGATTATGTTGTAATAAATCTTACTTAGGTTTTTTCTATCAGATTTATCATTTATTTCTTCAGCATTTTTTCATTTCGTGAATTTCCCGTTTTTTCTTATGCGGTTCAAATTTTAAAATTCTGGAATTTCCAAAATCAAAACAATGTTTTTTAGATTCGTCGTGGTTTTTTAGTGCAGTAATATTTTTATTATCATATTTGTGACCATTCAGCTTGTTTTGAAAATACTGACTAGTTTGTCCGATATATTTTAACAAATTTTCATATTGTTCCAAACGGATCGCTGAGTAATCAGCAAAAACAAAAAAAACTTTAATAAAACCAAAACATTTGTAAAAGATATAATCCCCAGTTAAAAATTTTACAACCTGATAAATCTAATACAACCGTTATTGTGACGGACACAGACTATGATAAAAACATTAATGATCTACTTCAAGACAAAAACACATACAAAGAATCGAAAAGCGATCTCACCAACACCTTTGACAAAAGAAAAACGACGAATTAATTAAACTGCTAAAGAGCTTACCACTCAAAACTCTACTCTCCCAGGATATACGGCCTTCCTAAACTGCACAAACTTGGTATCCCCCTTAGATCTATTGTATCCTGTGTCCAGTCACCCTTTAATAAACTTTCAAAATTTTTCAAAGATGTTTAGTAAAATCGTTTGCAAAAACAACTACTACATAAAAGATTCTTGGAGTTTTAAAGACAAAACAAAGGATATCCAAATTCCAAATAACTACATGTTGATTTCTTTGGATATGGTATCTCTGTACACCAACGTGCCAATAAATGTATCACTAAATATTATAACGAAAAAATGGCTTGAAATAAAAAAATATACTGATATTCCCTCGGAAGAATTTCTGAAAACTGTTAAATTAACACTTACCTCGACATACTTTAAATATCAAAACTCGTTTTATAAACAAATTGAAGGTTGCGCTATGAGGGTCTCTATCTCTAGCGTTATTGCACAGTTAGAAGACCTTGAAGAAACAATAATACCACAACTTGACTTCAATTTACCCTTTTTCTGTGCCATTCCAAAAGACAACGGAAACTATATTATGGAAAAGTTCAACAGCTACAGTGAGAAATTGAAGTGTTTAAAAAACATGATATCAAAGTAAGTCACAAAGGTCATAATTTAGTGAGGCAACATTTCAGCCAATTAAAATTACAATACCACACAATAAGAGAAGTAACATTGTATATCGACAAATAAGTCAGTATTTCCAAACAGGTTTAATGGTCACAAATTTGATAATAAAAATATTACTGTGCTAAAAACCCCCAGAAATCTAAAAAACATAGTTTTGACTTTGGAGAATTTTAAAATCTGAACCGCATACGAGAAAACGGGAAATTCACGAAATGATGTATTTAAAAAATCCTGAAGCAGTCAACGACAAATCCGATATAACAAATCTAAGTAAAACTTATTACAACATAACAGGGCAAATGACGGAAGCAAAAAATGTATATACATATATCTTTTTTTTTTTAATAAAATACACCCAAATAATATGTTATACCAATAGCTACTAACACTTTGGCTATCCATCAAAAATATAAACATAAATATTAATAATATAAAAAAAGCACAACTAATATGATAATCATACAAGTTCATCAATCGTTACTGCTTCGATATGACCGTTCAAAGTTCTCACTCACTGTGCACGTTTGTATATGTATAACGTAAATATGTCCAGTTGAAATGTCTCTGTGTGTTTTTTGTTTTCTAAAATATTTGTATGTGAATGTGTTTTAACCTAATTATGACTTAGTGGATTTCTGTTGTTTGGGGTAAGTCAGTGTAAATTAAAAAATTATGCTCTCCCTTTGTTTTATTTATTTCAACAATGGCAATAATTTTGGTACTCTACAGTTGAAAAAGACCCCGCAGGTGACCGAAACGTCCTGTTAAAACTACAAAACTATATACTTTCCAATTAAATATGTGACTAACCAACCAATCTGCAGTTTATTTCAGAAGCATATAATCCAAGAAAAATTTGGATTGACTATATATATATATATATATATATATATATATATATATATATATATATATATATATATATATATATATATATATATATATATATATATATATATATATATATATATATATATATATATATATATATATATATATATATATATATATATATATATATATATATATATATATATATATCAACTAGTTATATATACTCGTTTTTCAACTAGTTGACTGACTGATGAAGACCTTAAGTCAGAAACACGTGTCTATATAATTTACATCGACTTTGCTCATTACATTGAGCTTTCTCAAGATGAAAATTTATTTTCTAAAATAAAAGCATGTATAGTTAATAGTGTAAAAATTTTAAATAGTTAAAAAACATTCACTCAAAAACCCTTACATTAAAAAGAAATGACAGTAAAAAGGAAAATACATTTAAAACAAATTAATATTATACATAGTACGCACCTTGGAAACATGTCGATCTTAAGACTGTTCTGAGATAACAGTTATTTCGATAGGTATGGAATTCTGCTAATTTGAGTTTATATAAAAAAATTTATTTAAATATTTACTTGAATTTTATTATTGATATACAGAGTTTGGGTTTATGCTATTTCTGAAATGTACAGGGTTTTATGTGAGAAATGGTTCATTTATATTTAGATTAATTTACTTATATATTAGATTATGATAAATTTGGCTTAGATTATTGATGTCTTTTTTATTATTGACGGGATCTTTCTCCTTTTTAATTTGTATCATTTGTTTTACTGAATGTTATATTAATTAAAATCGAATTCAGGTTTTTCTGAAAGTTCGTGTATATGGAGTGCAGTAAACCCTATTTTTTTGATCAGTATAAATATAAGAATGCAGTATTAGATTGAAATTTTGATGGAAAAATCAGACATATTTATAAGTAATTGATATGAAGAGTGGTTATTTACATTAATACACATTTAAATGCAATAAATAATTATATATTATATGGAAATATACATAATATTGTGGAAAAACGGCAAAACAAATCATTATTTTATGTTTTTGCAGAATGTCATGTAAGTGACGCTTTGCGCATAATTTCAAATTTAACGTTAAAAAGTCGGGAAAAAAAGCAGTATCCAAAGCAATATACATAAAAGTACTTACTAACAATAAAATAAATAGAGCAACACACCAAAATTTAGAGATTCGAACACTTTTTGTGGAGACGACTGCAAAACGAAACTATTCAAGTACAACCCGTCAAAATTTGTTCGAAACTGACATTCCATGGCACACTATTATATTATGTTATTGCAAATTGCGGGTAAATAGAGGATGCGTTCAGTATACGTACTGGAATGAAATAATGACCTATTTAAAAACGTTTGCTTTTTGAAATATATATACATGTAGTTACAGGAAAAATATATTTTAACAGAGTATCACATTTATTCTTAATTTATTTGTTTTATTCTGATATTCTTTAAAAATTTCCAACAAAATTACTATTTTGTTTATATTTCAAAAACTATATATCTTTGGAAGGATGCAAAAAGTGGAACATGTAGGAAATGTCGCGACGCACATACGTAAATTCACTGACAGGAAGTACAGTGGTTTGTGTGACATTTATAGGTCAAAAACAAAATTTCAGAATTTAAGCTATATTTGCCAAACAAAATGAGTCTGATGGAATTTTTATTTTTTGTCTTAAAGTACTCAATAGGACATATAAATAGACGGTTTATATTTTTAAAAAAACCAAAGACACCCAAATACTTATAATTTTACAATTTTTTTTTTCGTCTAGCGAGTTGTTTCATTATTTGGGATCTAACTTAAAATATGCTTTGAAACTATGTATAGGGGTGTTTTAGGATCCACAATTTTTTTTTTATAGTCTGAAAGTCATAAAAGCAACAGATTTTAAAATACTGACCATCATCATGATAAAAAATGAAAAATTATCTTTTTTTATATCGAGTTTCATTTAAAATAAATTCAAATGAATTTCAGTTTAACTTAATATTCAAGATGTTGAATGAAAATGTAGTGGTCAAGAGTTACGGAAAAAAAAAAGAAAGACATTTTTTGGGTATCGAGAATACAAAAAATAGAACATTTATACTATTTAAAGTTTGTCGTAATTCTGTAAATGTGTATTTTTTTCAATAAGTAATCCCTTTAAAAAATTTTCGAAAATTTCCTTTTTTGCTTATATTTCGAAAATTATACGTTTTAGAAAGGATCCAAAAAGTGCTATATGTAGAAGATGTGCACATGCATAAACCTAGTGATCGAAAATACAGTGGTTCGTTTGGTAGTTATAAGCCAAAAATTAAATTTAAGTTTTTAAACTATACAGAGTGTTTTAAAACAAATGCGAAAACTTAAGGGGGTGATTCTGGAGTTCATTTTGAGAAAAAAACTTCATATGAATATATGTCATAAACTTCGTAACTTTTGAGATACGAACTGTTAAAAAAGTGTTTTTTTTATAATATTTATCTTAGATATCTTCGTGAAATTTGGTACACATTTTCTAAGCATCAAGACACGTTTTCTGGAGTACAATATTTTTTTTTTTTAATTTCTACCAGTGGCGTCGGTACGGGATTTCCATTGCATATTTTTGAAGAAAAAACTGGTACGCCACTGACACTTTTGGATTTGGATAGCCTAGATATTTTTACATAAAAATTACTTATTGCATTTTGCTCGTCAGATGTACCGTTTAAAAGTTATTTAGCAAAATGTCGGAATTTTTGGAATTTTGTTAAGCAAAATTGGCTATGCACAAATGATCATTTTGCTAAATAACTTCTAAACCGTAGAAAGACTAAAAAGTTAGGAAGCAGAATAAGGAATTTGAATTTGATATTCCTTGTTAAAAATAAAAGGCAGTTTGTTATAAACGTTGGGTCAAAAAAAAAAAAAATATATATATATATATATATATATATATAAATATATAGTGTGTCCCATTTAAAAGCGGAACACCCTAATATCTCAGGAATTAACTACCAGGTTAGTTTCAAATTTTGGTGATTTGTATGGATTTAAAATATGATTATTCACGCTTTTAACTTTGACATCGCTCTTTTGCGTGCGAGTCTAGAGGGGGAAAGTGGTACGATTTTTAAAAAAAATATATTAGGGATTTTTTTAAAACAAAATAAGTCACTAGCCTTGGGAAATACGAGTTTTCAAAAAATACATTTTTCATTCCAAAGGCCGAAATCTCTTAAACCATTGTCTTGATCAAGAAACACTATTTTACATTCTTCAATTATTATTATCTCTGCTATTGTTCCTTAATTATTTTTATTAAAATTATAAAAATAGAAAAAAAGGTCTTAAAGCAATTTTTTTACTAAAATTCAATAAAGATCGTTAAAATAAAATGTAAAATAGTGTTTTTTGATCAAGACAATGGTTTAAGAGCTTTCTGCCTTTGAAATAAAAAAAATTCATTTTTTGAAAGCTCGTATTTCTCAAAGATAATGACTTATTTTGTTGAAATTTGGTTAAGGGGGTTCTTGATGATGCTGAGTAATAATCGAGAATTGAAATTTCGTTAAAAAAATCGCTAATATCTTCTTTTTAAAAATGGTACCATTTCCCCCCCCTCTAGGCTCGCACGCCAATGAGCGATGTCAAAGTTAAATATGTTAAATAATCATATTTTAAATCCATACACATCACCAAAATTTGAAATTAACCTGGTAGTTAATTCCTAAGATATTAGGGTGTTCCGCTTTTAAATGGGACACACTATATATATATATATATATATATATATATATATATATATACAGTGTGTCTACTTAAGTTCTCTACATATGGGAAACTTTTTTATTAGTAGTTTTACGGAAAAAAGTTACTCTTTATAAAAAGTTCTGCTTTTTGCCAAAATAATATTAAAATATTCAAATTTGAGATTGCATATACAGGGTGGTCAAACATTCCAAAAAATTTAAATTGACTCAAGAGAAAAGTACCTTTAATTTTTATTTTATAGCAAAATGTAATACAAAATCTTACTTAGAATAAAAAAACATATCTAGCACTAGATTCGTTGCTTCCTATCTGAAATCACTTCTTAAGGAATGTAAAACTTTGGCTTCTTACTGGCAAGTCCAGTTTCTTACTTTTGTTCCTACCTACATACCAGCAAAATTTCCTTATTTATCGATTGTTGATAATGGCATTGTCACTGCCATTGTCAACCACAATATTGTCTTACTTTATTGAAACATCAGTTTGAATATTATAGTAAAAAGAAATGCCGCTGAAATTAAGCAAAGAAGATAAAATTGAAATAATTTTAATTGTCGGAGAAAATTATAAAACATTTCGAGAAGCTGCAGACATTTTTAACAACAAACACCCCGATAAAATTATACATTTCACAACAGTGGGGAATATTCTAACTAAATTCAAGGCTTTTGGAAATGTAGAACATATCTTCACTAATTTTAATTCTAATAAACATTACATGTAAATAACTTAACTAACAATAAAAACTAACTGTTCCGTCACTGCACATTTGCCTCAACATATCCACCATCTCTTTCCAAACAGGTAACCGTTCTTACAGAAAATTCTCTTAAAACGTTTCTAATCATGGCAGGCGTTATGGCCTGTATCTCTTCCCTAATTACCCTCTCCAAATGATCAACATTCTGAAATGGCCTCTTTAGATACACTTTCTCCTTTAAGTAGCCCCAAAAGAAATAATCAAGAGGGTTTAAGTCCGGAGATCTAGCTGGCCAGAAAATATCAGAATACCTGTCGATTACTCGTCCATTAAAGATAAAAAAGTATTGTCTTACATCCCTTGCTCCGTGGCATGGTGCGCCACCCTGGTGGTACCATATTTGGAACCTCTCACTTATGGGTAGTTCATGAATAAAATCGTACAAGTAAATATTTAGAAAATCCAAGTAGCGCTGACTATTTAAATTATGTCTAAAAAAAACTGGTCCAATTACTCTATCTTTATAAATTCCGCACCACACATTTGTTTTGAATGAATACTGATCACGAGTTTGTATAACAAAATTAGGATTAACAGCACTCCACCAACGACAGTTTTGCGAACTTACAGTCCCATTGGAAGTAAACGTTGCTTCATCGGTAAAAATAATGCGTCTTGCCATAAAAGGATCATCTTCTAGCTCCCCTTCTATCAGACAGCAAAACTCGAACCGTCTCTCAAAGTCTCCTGGTCTCAAAGTATGTATAAATTTTGCTTTGTAAGGTCGAAAACTGTTTTCTTTCAATATTTTCGAAACTGTATCTTTACCTACGTTATTTGGCAATGTTGCTGACCTTTTGCGTAAGGACTTTTTAGGGTCTTCTATCACAGAGAGCATTACTTGATTTTAGTTTCGTCATTCGCAACCCTTGACCTCCGTTTCTTGTTAAAGTTATTTTCTACATTTCCAAAAATCTTGAATTTAGTTAGAATATTCTCCACTGTTGTGAAATGTATAGTTTTATCGGGGTGTCTTTTGTTAAAAATGTCTGCAGCTTCTCGAAATGTTTTATAATTTTCTGCGACAATTAAAATTATTTCAATTTTATCTTCTTTACTTAATTTCAGTGGCATTTCTTTTTACTATAATATTCAAACTGATGTTTCAATAAAGTAATACAATATTCTGGTTGACAATGGCAGTGACAATGCCATTATCAACAATCGATAAATAAGGAAATTTTGCTGGTATGTAGGTAGGAACAAAAGTAAGAAACTGGACTTGCCAAAGTTTTACATTCCTTAAGAAGTGATTTCAGATAGGAAGCAACGAATCTAGTGCTAGATATGTTTTTTTATTCTAAGTAAGATTTTGTATTACATTTTGCTATAAAATAAAAATTAAAGGTACTTTTCTCTTGAGCCAATTTCGATTTTTTTGAATTTTTGACCACCCTGTATATGCAATCTCAAGATTGAATATTTTAATATTATTTTGGCAGAAAGCAGAACTTTTTATAAAAAGTAACTTTTTTCCGTATAAATACTAATAAAAAAGTTTCCCATATGTAGAGAACTTAAGTAGACACACTGTATATATATATATATATATATATATATATATATATATATATATATATAGATAAATATATATAATATCATGATATTTGCCAATCCTGCTCTAAATGCAAAACACACGGCGTATTATATTTACACAGTAGGCTGGCTTACATAGTTTGCTTGTCATTTAAAAGTAAGATCTCGCTAATGGAAAGCTAGACTGATAAATAAAAAAGATAAATATGGTTCCCACTCGGTTGGGGTTAATTGACACTGTGGGAAAAAACTATAAAGGAAGTCATAAGTTACACTCTGTTACCTGAAAAACTTTGAACATGGTAATACTTTATGAGAAAGAAACCGGTCATTGTTTTGATGACTAATAATCCTAATCTTTATTCTTTGATGGACGATAATGGAGTTGTTTAAACTTTAAATCATAAAATGCTATCTATGGCAAATTAGCCAAAAGACCTCGGTTTAATTGTTTTATAGAAACAGGTTGATTTGTATAATGCAGTGGCGTACCATGTGCAAAGCTGTATAATCCCAATAACGAGCGGGTAGGGTAACCAGATTTTTTCGACAAAAAAGAGAAGAAAGAATACCTAAATTGGATTGCGTTTGGATATATATATATATATATATATATATATATATATATATATATATATATATATGTTCTATACCTAAATTCAATGGTTGCAGAGAAAATCACAATTCAACAGAAAATCTCAATTATTTTTTGAATATTGTGATGCTGCATATTCAAAAAAAAACTATAGGAGGCCATGGAATGGGTAATATAACTATTTGTTTTAATTTTTTTTATTTGTGTTTTTAGTGGTTGTTTTATTGAAATCATTTAAAACTAAAATAATTAGGGTTTAAAAACGTTTCCTTGTTTCGGCGTTTACTTGTTCTATTTTAACAAATGGCTCAATATTCAAGTCAAGAGCGACTAAATTTGTATAAGTGTTACGTTAAAAATAATAAAGGTCCAGCACTCGCATTGAGAGCGTATTGCCGAATATTTCCCATGGCGAGGATACCAAACAAGAACATTTTTGAAAATGCAGCAGCGATTTATTAACTCATGGAGTTTTGAAATATAGAAAAAGGGAAAAAGCCCCTTCAGTCGTTTCTGAAGATTTTCAAATGGAGGTTTTATTATATTTCATTGAATATCTTACCAACTCTTTAAGAGATGCACAAAGGGATTTGAATTTTTCCATGACCAACATACATCGAGTATTAAAAGAAAACAAAATATCCCTATATAAGTTTCTTCCAGTTCAATATTTAAGTGAAGCTGATTATCAGACTGAATTTTTGTATGCAAATGATGGACCTGCATTTAGAGAGAGGGATTTTAATTTTAATATTAGGCGATATTTTCCACTGCGGGAGTGCATAACAACGATAATACTCACTACTATTCTGAGACAAGTAAACATTTGGTAAATTAAATTAAATGACAAGGAGATCAAAGTGTTAAAGTGTGATGTAGTATTCTAAATAAACGTCCGCATAATAGGACCTGTGTTTTTTGACCACTATTTAAATAGACAAACATTGTTAAACCTTTTAAGAAATCAAATTATGAAAAAACTTAATGATCTTCCGGAACATTCGTATGGCCTTAATATATCAACAAGATAATGCTCTATATCACTGTGGAGAAGATATAGGAGCATTTTTAAACGAGCAATTTAATTTAAGTATATATCGTAACGGTGAGATTCCATGGCTACTGCGAATCCCGATTTGACACCCTTAGATTATTTTTTATGGGCAACACTTAAAGATAGGGTATATAAAAACTGAAACAATTATTCTGTAAATGAATTGAAACAAAAAAATTCGTGAAGAAATTAATAATTTTAATAATAATGACGCCGTCCCAAAAGCTGTGGCAAGCATTCAAGTGCGAAATACACTGTGTATAGCTGAAAACGGACAGTATGTGGAAAATCTATTATATAGACATTTGTTTTAAATTTTTCCTGTTTTTCTATTTCTCTGTAATCTGTTGTTACATGTGGTTTATTTTTATAGCTATGTTACTCAAGAACTTTATTTCTAATATTAATTGTATAATGGTTTTCAATTTAAAATTTGGCAATAAATAAATAAAGAATAAAATTAGGACTATAATTACGCATATAGAAATATTATCCATTCCATGGGAAATATTATGTTTTATCAATTTCGTCGGTCCGTCGGCAGCTTAAAAACTATTTACCAGATTGACTTCAAATTTAAGTCAAAAATTAAGGGTCATATGGGGATGATCTGGTAAAATTTTGGTAATAATCCAATATGCCGGAACAAGATGGCGGCCTGGTGAAATGTTAAAAAATTATTGCTAAGTATTATCCAATTTTGCAGAAGAATCAAGTGTTATATAGGAGTGGTAACATTTTGGTATGAATGATAGCAAAACAAAATGGCGTTCTAATAAAAAAAATCAGGCTGAAAAAAACTACTTATTAAAATAATTTTGTGCAAGCTTTAAGTGTGATATAGAGATAAACAGGTAAAGCTGTGGTAGGAACTCATATGGCGGCTAAATAATTTTTTTAAAAAATCAGCGTAAAAAAATTCGTCTTCAACTGAATTTCGCAGAAAAGGTAAATATGATATAGGGATAAACTGGTACGAATTCAACGTGACGTAACAAGATGGCGGTGTGCGTCAATGTAAAAACTACTTATTAAGTTTATTTTAAATCAAGTCCAAAAAATGAAGTGTGGCGTAGGTAAAAACTGGTAAAATATTAGTAGAAATCCTATATAATGGAACAAAATAGAGGCCAAAAAAAGTGTTTGAAAATACACTATATTCATATGTGCTACTAAATGATTATTTACTAAACTAAATTCGGCTACACTTCACTATTTCAAATAAAAGGAAATAGTAAAAGGAAATACGAGGGAAGTTCCGGGTAAAGGAAATTTACACATTTTTTGTTATAGTACCTATTAAAAGTATAATACCAATAAACAAGTTTTAATATAGATAATAATGATTCTCTAAAATGAAAAGTAGGTACTACGTCTATGTAATAGGCCAAACCTGGTTGATATACATAATTAAAAATTCTCTGCCATTCTAAAACGCTAAAGTATAGCAAGTCGCTGCTGTAATCCTGAAATTTTAGTTTATCATTAATTGTAATACCAAGAAACTTTTGATGTTACCGCCTGTCAGATAGTCGTCAATGAGGTATTACAACAAAAGAGCAAAATTTTTCCGGCGAGGTCTACAACGCCTATATCGTGTTCAACCAAATAAATATACCGATACATTGTATCTATACAATCAATGGGTGTTTCGTTAACCAATGTTATATTATGATTTTTCGCTGTTCAATATGCTATGAAGAATAGTGAATCGATATTACCTAAAATGAATGTGTCTTCTTTGTTTAATTGTAAGGTGTTCAATAAAAACAGAAATATCACGGTGACCTAAGAAGATAAAGCGTATGACTCACCAGCGAATAAATTAACTATATGAGCAATAATGCAAAATACCTATCTTGGGTTACCGGCTGGAAATTCGCCCATGACATGGTCATTTATTATTCGGTCTTTGAGTATTAGTTATAAATTATCTTTACCCGATATCCGTGGTACGGCTTGCTGCAATTTGTTACATGGTGGTCAAGACATATTGGAGAAAGAATAATAATTATTGAATCATTATATTTCAATAAGTACACGGTGTTGCGCATAAAAGTACCCACTGTACATATTGAAAGATGAGAAGTTTTTGACAAGAATATTATAATTAACAAATTTAAAAATGATATCATTATAAATCAGAAAAAAGAATTTTTCAAAAAATTAAAAATAAGTACACGGTTTGGAATTTGCGCATAACAAGTTCAGGGATTTTAAATAGACACAACACGAGATTTTGGAGTCAAGAAAACAACCATGTAACTATTGGGAAAGATGAATTTGCTCCAGCCCACATGCCAGAATAAGTCAAAACTGGCTTAACGACCATTTTCCTGGAAGATGGATAGGAACACACGGACCTGTTCGATGGCCACCACGAAGTTCTTTTACTATAAGGCGATACGAAAACTTAGAACAACTAAGAATGGCCACCGAAAACGCTTTTGCAGAGTTACAAGAACAATATTTCTAGTTTTAATGAAATTATAACTATTACCTTTTACCTACTTCCTAATTTTTTCTGATGCTGACTTTGTTATTTCGTTAATAAATATTTGTTAACTTTTTCCATGGCTGAATCCGTTTAAAGAAAAATGCATTTTTTCATGTTATTTATGAAAATAAATATGACTTATGGTATGTTTTTGAAAAGCTCTCGACACGAAGAATAAGATGAAAAAATAATATATAGGGTGTCCCATTTAAAAAATAGTAGGTTATGCCAATTTGGTCACTGAATTCTATGAAAAAATCAAATTTAAATATATACGATAGCTGAGTTACAGGGGGTGCGAAAATACAAATTTTCAAAATCATATAAAATGGTTAGGGCAAAAGTTTCATCGAAAAGTAGCACGGTGTCGCGAAAACCGTCTACTCATTGGAAACCCCGTAAAACCTACGAAAATGGGACACCCTGTACTATTGGGAAAGATGAATTTGAAGTTCTTTTACTATACAGTTGCGGCTGGTGGTGAATTATATTGGGAGGTCAATAACAAATTTAAAAATAGGCATACTTAAAATATAAAAATAAATATGTTATCTTTAATTTGAGCTTTAAATTATCTTGAAGTTCAGGTCTACTCTTTGTTCTTTAGAATTGGAAAAATGCTGAATGACACGTTCGTTAAAATTGCACACACATTCCTTTTATAAACGATTTCTCGATACTTAACATTGCTAAAGCGGATAGTCTATCTTGGCCCAATTCCTCAACAAAATTTATAAGCCCTCGAAAAACCCCTGGATTTTCTGACAAAATTTTACACAATCTATAATTTTGTTTAAAATATAAAAATTTTGGATACATTTTCATTAAAATCTCTAAGGGATTTTCTATAAGCTGTGTCTAGCTGAGTGCAAATATCAACACTTCCGACCGTAGCATAGTTCACCGAACATTTCATGTGATCTGCAGAAAAGGTATGTTTTTTTATTTTTTCTTTTAAGTGTTTTAAGTCTTTAACTCCGGTTTTGCACCATAATGAGTTCTTAGAAAACAACAAACAAACATAACAGTAAAATGAGTTAGAGACTTCACGACCACATATCCAGTTAGCTAAATCGTACATACTTTTGGGAAAGTTTCGATGAACCTCTTTATTTTTTTCTTTACTAGTTTTATTTCCTGTATATTTCCAATTCACACATGGATCATATAATAATAAAAATAACAAAAAAAATGTAAAATAGTGTTTCTTGATCAAGACAATCCTTTAAGAGATTTTTGCCTTCGAAGTGAAAAAAATGCATTTTTTTGAAAGCTCGTATATCCCAAGGCTAATGACTTCTTTTGTTAAAATTTGGTATCAGGGGGTTCTTGATGATGCTGAGTAAGAATCGAGAATCAAAATTTCGTTTAAAAAATCCCTAATAACATATTTTTTTTAAATTGTACCCCCCTCTAGGCTCGCACGCCAATGAGCGATGTCAAAATTGAATGCGTCAAAATAATCATTTTGTAAATCCACATCATCAAAATTTGAAACTAACCTGGTAGTTAATTCCTAAGATATAAGGGTGTTTCGCTTTTGGGCCACACTGTATATATATATATATATATACAGGGTGTCCCACGACGAACTGCGGCGATCGATTTCTCAGAAAGTAGGATTTGGAAAAATTTGAAATTTTGGCAGGTAACTAAAGTCGATGGGGCAATTCGCGCAAAATATTTTCACGATGGCGGCACTTCCGGTTATACCGGAAGCCTACGTCAACTTTCTTTTTTTAAATAGAACACCCTGTATATTATCTAATTTTTGGATTCCTCGAAAAATTCTAGGTATATTTCACGTATAATATCCTATACCCAAGTTGAACGGTTTTTGAGATATTTTGAATTTTATGTAAAAAATGACGTTTGCAGGTCTAGACATAACTATAAATATCTGCTTATCGAAGTCTCTATTATTTATTTGCGGGTGGCTTCCTTGTCCAAAACAATCCACTTTAGTGGCCTGTGCTGATATTTTTATAATAAATAAATATAGGGTGATCAAAAACTGACATAAATATACTTTAAAAAATCGTTAAAAGTTACTTTTTTCAAATGGAAACCCCCAAGTTTTATAATTTTATCTTATTTAACACTTAAAATAAGGGTAACTTTGTATAAAGTTGTCTATTCCAAAAATCTGTAGTTTTTGAGTTATTGACGATTTAACATTTTTTATTCTAATAATGTCAGACGGCTTCTAAGTTTTCTTGTTAGTTGGCCATGATAGGGAGGCCTGGCGAGAACAAAACCAATTGGTTACTATAGAAACGTAATATTTATTGTCGTTTGACATTTACCTACTAGAATATTATTTATTTATTATAGTAATTATAATAATCATTAAACTAATAATCATGCCGGGGCGATTAAATTACACACACGAGGATTATTTGATTTTGTTTATTATCTATGGGGAATCTAACAGAGTTTTAACAAGAACATGCCAGATAATTGTTGATAGATATCCAGATAAACAGAAACCGTCACCGAACAGCGTTAAACAAATGTTGGAAAACTATAAAAATTTTGGAAACGTCAAGGCCAAAATTAATAAGAGGAAGCCCATTGTTGATAATGAAAATGTCGAGATTTCAATTCTGGGATATTTTGCAGCATATCCAACGACATCCCTAAGAAACGTGGCAAGACAATCAAGAATGTCGAGGAATTCAGTGCATAGGATTCTGTTAAAACGTAACTTCCAATCTTATTTAATATCATTGGTTCAACATCTAAAAGACACTGATTTGCCAAAAAGAGTACAGTTTTGCGAGTTTATGGTAATGGTACAAGATAATCCTAGATTTTTGGAAGATATAATTTGGGCCGATGAAGCAAAATTTACAAAAAATAGCCTTTTCAATGGACACAATTCCCATTTTTGGAGTGATTCGAATCCTTATGCAGTAAGATCGCGGAACTTTCAAGAATCCTGGCAATTTAATGTATTTTGTGCATAAGGAACGATGGAATAATAAAACTGAATTTTTACGAAGAAAATTTGAATGATAAGTTATACATTGCCTAAACTTTTTTAATGAAAAATAATCCATTTAGATAATATAACAATATTTTTTTTTATTTATTTAGCGTCAATTCAAAATTATATAAATCATTTTGTAAATATTATTACATAAATAAATTAAATGAAATTATTTATACAGGTCACACTACACTACTTCATACAAATACTGGTCCACATACCGTAACACATCATATCTAAAAAAATATATCGTCCCAAGTTTTACAGGAAAGTTATCTTTAGTTAGATATTTACAAGCTATTTATACAGGGTACTTTAGAAAGTCATAAAATACTAAACCTTCTTTTTTTATTGAGCACTCTTCAGATTAAATTGATTGAATTTTGATGTATTTTGTTTCTTCTTAAATCAATAAATCGATGCATATTATCAAAGCATTTCTTTCCGTAAAATTATGTCTATAAACTTTTTTAGGAGAAAGATATCTGAATATTCTTGAAGAGTTGGACAACGAATATTTAAGTAATTTACCTTTGGCAGAACATAGTCAAATTTTCCACCAACACGATGGCGCCCCACCACATGGAACCGTTGCAGTTACTAACTTTTTACAAGCTACGTTTTACGACAAGTGGATTGCCAACAATGGACCTTTCCTGTGGCCTCCTCATTCCCCCGATCTGACAGTCTTAGATTATTTTATGTGGGGAACGATAAAAGGAATCGTTTATTTTAATCCACTAACAACGAAAGAGGACTGTATGGTAAGGGACGCGTTCGAATGTTTATCTCCAGCTTCAATTAGAGCGGCCACCCACGAGGGATTTATTCGGAGATGCGAAAAATTTATTGAAAAAATAAGTTGTGCTCTTGTGTAGACTAGACTATAATGGGAATAGGCTTTCTTTAATTAATTTTTGTCTTCACGGTTTCAACATTTTTATAGTTTTCCAACATTTGTTTAACGCTGTTCGGTGACGGTTTCTGTTTATCTGAATATCTATCAGCAAATATCTGGCATGTTTTTGTTAAAAACTTTGTTAGATTCCCCATAGATAATAAACAAATTCAAATAATCCTCGCGTGTGTAATTTAATCGCCTCGGCGTGATTATTACTTTAATTATTATTATAATTACTACAATAAATAAATAATATTTTAGCAGGTAATTGTCAAACGACAACAAATATTACGTTTCTATAGTAACCAATTGGTTCTGTTCTCGCCAGGCCTCCCCGTCATGGCCAACTAACGAGAAAACTTAGAAGCCGTCTGGTATTATTTGAATAAAAAATGTTAAATCGTCAATAACTCAAAAACTACAAATTTTTGGAATAGACAACTTTATACACCACCCTTATTTTAAGTGTTAAGATAAAATTATAAAAATTGGGGTTTCTATTTGAAAAAAGTAACTTTTAACGATTTTTAAAGTATATTTATAATGTCAGTTTTTAATCACCCTATATTTATTTATTATAAAAATATCAGCACAGGCCACTAAAGTTTACCCTTTTGGACAAGGAAACCAACCGCAAATAAATAATAGAGACTTTGATAAGCATATATTTATAGTTATGTCTAGACCTGCAAAGGTCATTTTTTACATAAAATTCAAAATATCTCAAAAACAGTTGAACTTAGGTATAGGATATTATACATGAAATATACCTAGAATTTTTCGAGGAATCCAAAAATTTGATTATATACAGGGTGTTCCATTTAATAAGAAAGTTGACGTCTACTTCCGGTATAACCGGAAAAATAGGTATTTTTATGATCATTTGCATAAATAAAAAACATAGTTGGCGTTCTATTAAAAAAACTCGACTTTTTTCACTTTAAAAAGTTGCAAGATTGATTTCGTAGTATGTCCACCTTGTATAGGTGTGGACAAAAATTTTGTATTCCTGTTATCCATTAATGCTTTATAAACTGAAAATTACCACCCAAACTCCCAGTTTTAGATTTTTGCCATTTTTTTTTATAGTGATCTGAAAAATAGCTCCAGTTTTCAAAAAATCACCCATAACCTTAATTATCTCGGAAATCAAGCAGAAATCGACTATAGATAAATTGGTAACTTGTGTTTATTTTTGTCAAGGAATCAAATAATGGGCAAGCAATATTGGGACACCCTGTATGCATGGAAACATTATTTTTTAAAAGAACTTCAAATTTAAAGAAACTTTTGTATGAAACTTTTTTTCGAATCTATTACAGATTTCCAGCTTTTATGTAGAACACGATGTAAGTAGCGGAATTCTGTACGAGGGAAGTTGTGGGTAAAGGCGAATTTACCGATTTTATGCTTTATTTTAGAGCTAGATATAGTCATAGAGCCCTGCGAAGTGTCAAAGTTATTAAAAAGAACTTCGAGGAGCAAAATGATAGCACCTTTGAATTATATATTAAAATATTCTTCACTTTTGGATAAATACCAAAAGTGTAATAGCTAGATAATCAAATTCCATCTCATTAATACGAAAACAAAAATAAGATAAGAATATTCTTAAATTCATGAATTATAGAAGGAAACCACAAGTGGAAACCGCTGAATAATGGACTTAAAAGAACATTTTTCAAAGCAAGCGGGACCCTGTTGTTAAATGGCCATTCTATTTACGTTTATTACTTGTTTTACAACCATAAATAAATATCTTTCTTGTGAGTCCAATTATGTTACACCATATAAACATTTTATCTCTTGCAGGAAAACGTTTTCTATCTTACAACACTAATTTGTTTCATATAAAAAGCAAATTTAATTATTATACAATACCAAATTAAAAGCTATCGACAATTAAGATTTTATGTATAGGATACGCAGATACTCAGATAGAAAATGTCAAGGTCCAGTATCTTTCAGCCAAACACATTCTGTATGAATTGGTTAACTTAATTAACTCCAAAAGTAGAACTTTGTCAAAATCTAAAAAATTCTGTAGGATTTTTTAGAGCGACAATGTGACGTGATTTTTGAAATAGCTGTATTCGTCTTCAGATGATGTTAACTTCGCTATAGAAACGTGTGTAATGATTGGGTTAAGTGTTTAGTGTATAATGGGAAAGTCATTATTTTCTATAATAGAGGTAAATGTAAGTAACACTATGGGTTGTAATTTTGAAAATCTTGGTGTAACAGTTTTTCTTACTGTAAGCTGTAAGAGTATTTCTCCATTTTTTATCATTAATTTACGTAGGGTTTTTAAAAATCGCCATTATTTGGAAACTAGGCAATGAAAAAATTATGAAAATGCATTTAGGCAATAAGTCAATTATTTAAAAAAATGGGATTTCGATTTTGATGAAGCGGATTTCACTGGTCACACTGTACATAATACACTCAGTTCAGAAAAAAGTTACGCACTTGATGTTTGGCCCAAGTTCAGTGTCTTATATCTTTTAAACCAGTGGACCGCTTTTGAAGAATTTGTTTTTGCAGGTAGATAATACCTTTGTCTTCCAGCAGAAATGAAACAAATATAAATGTTCTCAGAGATTCTTGGATAATAATGAAAAATCATGCTTTTTTTGCTATTTTTTAACATGCCCTGTGTATTAGTTGAGGATTCGTATAGACACTTTTTACACTCTATATGAAAGACCCTTTTTTAGTGAGCATTTTGTTTTTTTATTGATCAACTTATCTCTAAAATTGACCGAATTACAGCTTTTTTGCTGAAACTTGTCAATCTACATGAATGTTAATGGAAAAAATTTAACATTGCTTTTTTTCCCTGTTTTTTGACTTATCCTGCGTATTATTCGACCATTTGTATAGAAAAATTTTACACTCTAGATGAAAGGCCCTTCTTCATTTGTTATTGTGTTGATTAATTTGTCTTGAAAATGTCTGAATAACAGTTTTTTTATTGTAACCTTGTATTTTGCCAAGGTACCTACTTGATTTTTCAGAAGTGATATTCTGATAAAATAAAAATGATATGAATTTTATAAAACTTTTTTATTAACGCAAAATAACAATAACTGGATAAAAAAGAACTTGAAGAATGTGCTTAGTAGCAAGTATTGCCTCCTCTAGCAACTCTGAGAGCTTCTAATCTGCGTGACATACTTGAAATAATTAGGTTTCTTATTCTTTCCATTGGTACACGGGCCCATTCTTCTGATAACGCATCTGCCAATGCTGATAACGCATCTGCCAATTCTGCTAGGCTTTCAAGAGGCTTTTCGCGTGAACGCACCCTTCTTCCTAATTCATCACACAAATGTTCTATTGAATTCATATCGGGGCTTCTCGCAGGCCCTGTAATGGGGCAATACCGCAAAAAGTTCTGCACTATTGCTGCGGTATGCGGTCGGGCATCAACTTGCATCAGAATAAAATTGTTACCAACTAAATCAGCAAGAGGTAAGACATACTGCTCTAAATTGTCATTGGCTAATAGAAAAAACATGGGGTGTGCGTCTATTCATGGAAATGTATCCCCACACCGTTAGAATTATCGCATTCTGTTATCAAAGATTGATTGAACCTTTCGCCAGTTCTTCTCCATACTCCTTTTCTCCCATCCATCATATTAAGGCAAAACCTTGATCATCAGTAAACAGGATATTTGACCATTCATGATTCATTTTGAATAATTTTATACGAAGTATCTCCGAGCAGGACGATGTTTAGGACCTTTTGCAAGCCTTTAAGTTTATTTCAGCTAGACGTCTACAAACCGTCTGCTTACTCACTATAACATCTCGATTTTGAAGAAGATCTTCTTGAACTTTCACAGCCGTATTCGATCGATTCCGTAAAATCCGCAGTCTTAAAAAGCAATCATCTCTAGGGGAGGTTTTTCGAGGACGATCAGAACCCACCTTCCGAGCAATGTTTTCTGTTTATTCATATTTGAAAATCGCTCTACGAGCTAATGCTTTAGAGACTCCTACAGCACGAGCGGCGTAGCGATCATTCACTAAAGCAACTAATCTTTTGTTCGGATATAATTTGCGGCATTTATCACTAAAACCTTTTTTTCGTATAAAAAATGACAATCATGAAATTAGTGAACGTCAGGCGACGGCAATTGTTTTTTCAATGTCGATTATAATCCGACATAGTCCATCCACTAGCTAAGATCTTTAATACATAATTTCCAGTTCCATTAAGAAAGACTTAAAGGGTTTGAAGTTCAGTTTTTGTCGCCGATTACGAATTTGCAAGTCTTTTTTGCGGATTTTACGGAATCGATCAAATACATCTGTAAAAGTTCAAGAAGATCTTCGCCAAGTTCGAGATGCTATGGTAAGTGCGCAGACGGTTCGTGTACGCCTAGCAGAAGTGAATTTAAAGGCTAGAAGACCTACAAAAGTCTAAAATTATTGTTATACCTGAATATCGTTCTGTATATTCTGACGTAGGATAATAGCCGGTCGTATATTCTAGCAATAGTGGGAAACCGCGGGTATGGCCACATTATAGGGCCTGCGAGAAGCCCCGATATGAATGCAGTAAAACATTTGTGAAATACATTAAGAAGGGTGCGTTCTCGCGAAAGATCTCTGGAGAGCCTATCAGAATTGGTAGAAACAACATCAAAAGAATGCGATGGTATACCAATGGAAAGAATAAGAAACTTAATTTCGAGTATGCTACACGATAAGAAGCTCTCAGAGTTGCTATAGAGAAGCCAATATTTGGTACTTATTACATTTTTCAAATTCTTTTCCAGTTATTGTGGGTAAGGTTTCAGCAAAACAACTGTAATTCGGTCAATTTTAGAGACAAGTCGGTGATTAAAATAACAAGATACGTACAAAAAATGGGTCTTTATATAGGGTGTAAACAGTTTCTATACGAATCCTTAACTAATACACAGGATAAGTCAAAAAATAGCAAATAAGCATAGTTCTAGTTTTTACATTATTATCCAAGAATCTTTGAGACATTTTTCATTTGTCTCATTTTTGGTGAAAGACGAAAAAAAAACTGTAAATCGATTCACTGGTTTAGAAGATATAAGACATTGAACTTGGGTGAAAAATCAAGTGCGTCACTTTTTTTGGAACTGAGTGTATATTAAAAAAATAACATATTATTAAGGGTCATTTGGGGATGACCTGGTAATATTTTGGTAAAAATCAAATATGCCGGAACAAGATAGCGGCCTAGTGAAACGTTAAAAAAATACTAAAAAGGCTAATTATCCAGTTTACCTCAAATTTTGCACAAAATTCAAGTGTTACATAGGAATGAGCTGATAACAATTTGATATGGATACAAGGCTGCAAAACAAAGTGGCAGGATAAAATATTTAAAAAATCGACGTAAATAAACTACTTATTAGATTAACTTCAACGTCAAAAAGATGCTATTCCAGAACATAACAGAGCCACCGCTGAATGGAATCCTTGCAGATAAATTGCAAGGAGCAAACCTCTCTCATGGTCTTCGCCATACTCGCTTAGGATCAGGATGTTTTAGATTAACCCTAGTTATTTCATCTGTAAAGAAAACTTGTTTCCAATCATCAACGAAAATATGCATAGCCTATTATTCAAATACTCGATAAACTTCAAAACTGACATAAGAAAAAGATACTTGGTCTTGGTCGTAAAAAGTTATACGAAAGAACTAAAGATGAGGAAATTTATTTCTTCGCCATTGTGTCAAGAAACGACCAAAACATAAAGCTATTCTGCCCCAATAAGGGTCACAGGCAGTTTCCTCGGGGGGTATCAGTATTGTAACCGAAATACCCGAACCCTATAACAAACAAGGTGTCATGTCGTAGGAGAATGGCCCATTGGTTCTGAAACAAACATAGCGTCATGTTTTGGTCGTTTCTTGACACAATGGTGAAGTAGAAAAATTTCCTCATCTTAGTTCTTTATATATGTATATATATATATATATATATATATATATATATATATATATATATATATACATATATATATATATATATATATATATATATATATACATTATATATATATATATATATATATATATATATATATTCTTGGAGCACCTGCTCACAATTCCAATAGAATAAGGCAGTATTTGTAATTAAATTTCCCCACTAAATGAATTGGAACATACGACTCTGCAAGGTGGCCTGCAAGATCCCGCTGTTCTCAATTTCTTCTTGTGGGGTTATATAGAAAATAAAATATTCTGGACTAGACATAACACATTAGATTTACTTAATAACAAACACATAGAGTATTTCAGGATTTGAAAGCACGGCCTGTAATAATTTTAAATGCCTTACGCGAAATAAGAAAATTATGCCCAACTTATTTAAGGTACAAAATGGTACGTTTATTACTACATATATTATTTCCATTAGACCGACTAAGTGAGTGAGTGTCAAATCTGTAATCAAAGAGACGCGTCGGTGTCGGAATTCTATAAACGGACAATTGGAGGATATATTCAAATTTATAAGTATCCAGATAATTTAATAGAGATACGAGCTACATTCCACATCACACTTGGAAAGCGATTGTTACACGTGGTCACGGTTCGGTGAACACAGGCCAGGTTTAAACAGCCGGCCTAAATCTCTCCAAGGTCATTCACTGCTGTTGTAACCCTGATGATGCCTTGTGCAATCGATGGCGAAACGTCGGAAGCTGATTTTGACCAAAGTCGTGAAAGTACCAATTGCTGGAATTAATAAATTATGGACTCCAGAATCGTGTTCTGTAAAAAACAATTACGTTGAATAATTTTCGTATATCACAAAAATGTATTTTAGTTGTTGATACACTATTCATCACTCCAGATTGATTTGTAAGCGCAGCCTAGTCTACGGGTTTCACTAATTAGTTATATAACTTTTAAACTACCTCGTAATTGTTATATAAATGTGGCAACGTGTTGTAATTTTTGCAATTCGGCAACACACAGAACAAAATGTCCTCGCTGACATAGCCAGACAGCAAAAAGTTTGAGATTGAGAATAAATTTTAGTTTCGACTGTTGACTTGATCCATTAAATGTTCGAAAAGGGCCTTTGTACGGATAATGAACGCGAGTTTTTTGCACGTTGTGGTCAAAATTAGGACATTAACACTGATAGGTTCCACGCTTTCGCTCGTTGAAGTGTTTAACCTAAGCTTTCCTCAATTATGTTTTACAAGTGTCATGTTAAATTCAAATTTTAAAAAAAGAATTTAATTCTGGTTAGAAATCTAGGTATACTCTTGTATAACATCGTACTGTCCACATACAGTGAAATTTTACTCTATACAGGGTGTTTCATAATTGAATGCTGATAATTCCAGATGTGATTCTTTGACTAAGTAAAAAAGTTGATATATGTTGTGTCCAAGAAGGAATATTTTTCAAAATACAGGGTGGCACAGTTTTAATTTATATTCTAAATTTTTAAAGATAATAGAATGAAAATTCGTATACATTTTATAGCCGGAAAGCTGGTGACAGAAAACTGCAATAGTTATATATATATGATATATATATAATATATGATGTAGTATATATATATATATAATATATGATGTAGTATTGAGAGTATACTGAGTTAAGGGCATACCCTTAACCTAGTAAACCGAAATCAATGAAACGAAATGTTCTGATTTTGAGCTCTACATGCACCTTTAGGGCATAGAAGGAGTTGATTCAATTTAGTTTGCGTAGTCATTCTATGAGTTTTAATTAGGGAATTTAAGTATGTTAGCTTTATTGAAGTTCGGGTTCAAATTACGTTCTTTGTTGAGAGGTACACCGTGTTCCACATAAAAGTACCCACTATACTATCTGAAAATCCGTAATAGATACGAAAAAAAGTTTCATACAGAAGTTTCTTTAAATTTGAAGTTTTTTAAAAATATAATGTATACAGGGTGTCCCAATTTTGCTGGGACATCAACTATAAATTTTTAATTGGACACCCTGTATTTTTGTCCATTATTTGATTCCTTGTCAAAAATAAGTTACCAATATAAACTATATTCTAGTTTCCGAGATAATTAAGGTTATGTGTGATTTTTTCGAATCGCTATAAAAAATAGCAAAAATCTAAAATTGGGATTTTGGGTGGTAATTTCCAGTTTATAAAGCATCAATACATATACGAAATACAACATTTTTGTCCACACCTATAGAGGGTGGACATACTACGAAATCCATCTTGAACCATTTTAAAGCGAAAAATGTGAATTTTTTTTAAATAGAACACCCACTATGTTTTCTATTTATGCAACTGATTATATACCTAAATTCAATTGTTACAGGGAAAATCGCAATTTAACAGAACTCAAAAAAAACTATAGGACGTCATGGAATGGATAATATGCCAAAAAGGGACGGGGCATGCAGATTTTATTTTTTCATATGTTACGGATACGTAAAGGTTTACTGTACCACATCACCAGGTTTGAATCTTTAATTTTAAATACAGGTTGAATAAAAAGATATACACTTTAAACCATAACTTAGAGAAATATGGTTAATTAAAAATACACTTAGCCATTAAACATTTTTGAATACCTAGAGATGTACTCTTAATTTTAATTTCCTTGAACAGTATTGCCAAGTTCAATTATTTACAAGATTATTTACTTTTATTATTATTTATTGTTGTGCCTTGGTAGTACAGTAAAAAAAATTTAAAGCTAATTTTAGAGCTATTGTATGCCATCGTAAAGTTTGACACTTATAGTCTTAATACAGGGTAGATGAAATTCTAAAAGGTCCAAATGGTTTATTTTACATTTGAGGACACAGTTGCAGATTTTCTCAGATGATGCCTATTAAAAAAAAAACATTAATAAACAGTTGATATAAATGGGTTTTTATTACCAAACATACAATAGAAACTATATCAAAGCGACAACAAGACGACACGAAAGATTAAAAAAGAAATGCGAAAAAATAAAACGATAAGCTAACACAAAAACTTAATAGTCTATTGCCCTCCACCAGCTCTAATGCATTACTCAATTCTTTTTGTCATGCTTTCAATTAGGTTAATCAAAATGCAAGAGTTCTAACCACACTACACCACAACTTGTTACGTTCTGGACGCGCGTTTCGCTAACCAAGTTAGCATCATCAGCAGATGATATAAAGTAAAGTAACTTATCCTAACTGAGACTATTTATAGGTAAATGTGGTCACACTTGGTTGCACCCGACTGCACCGTTGTCAAGTAAACAGTAGAGAGGACTATAGGGAATAGGCCCTCTGTCTTTATTTAGTGCTTTCTTACCACATTTAACTATTTCTATACTCTCAAATGCAACTTAAGCTTATTTATTCCTATTCAGTGATTGTTTTCCAAAGCATGTTGGGCAACGCTTGACTTTTCTGTTCTTCCGTATCTTAAATGTGCCATGTATTCCTTAAAACGAATGTTTATGGAGCGTTTAGTTTGCCCAACATATTTTAGATTGCAGTCATTACAGCTAATTTCATAGATGCCACTCCTCTCCCTCAAGTCGACTTTGTCTTTGGGGTTTCTAAGGAGATTTTTCAAACTGTTCTCCGTTTTGTAGGCTACTCTAAAACCTACGTTTTTAAATACTTTTTCTAGACCTTTCGTATATCTGGGATCATATGGGATTACTATGAATTTATTAGAAGCCTCAGGTGCTTGAAACAAACTTCAAATACCTGAGGCTTCCAATAAATTCATAGTAATCCCTCTCCTCTATTGTTTACTTGACATCGGTCGTCTAATAATAGATTATTGGATTGGATGGGAGATTTGAGAGTATAGAAATAGTTAAATGTGGTAAGAAAACACTAAATAAAGACAGAGGGCCTATTCCCTATAGTCCTCTTTATTGTTTACTTGACAACGGTGCAGTCGGGTGCAACCAAGTGTGACACATTTACCTATAAAGAGTCTCGGTTAGGATAAGTTACTTTAGTTTATATCATCTGCTGATGATGCTAACTTGGTTAGCGAAACGCGCGTCCAGAACGTAACAAGTTGTGGTGTAGTGTAGTTAGAACTCTTGTATTTTGATCTATCTTCCACCACAGGTTTCAGTGTTAGGATTCAATTAAGTTGTTTATGTGGTGGTGTGGAATTGTATTCCATTCCTCCACAGCGTCTTCAATAAGGTTGTGAAAACCTGCTAAAAATTCATTCCTTTTCCTTACACTCCTTGCCAATATATCCCAAGCATTTTCTACTGGATTTAAGTCCGACGACCGCGGAGCCCAGTCCAAACTTGATATTCCTTCTACTTCTTCATATTCGATCACTGCTCCCGTCCTATGTGCGGTAGCATTATCATCCATGATTAAAAAGTTTCGACCTACAGCACCCCGCCACATGCGAACAACCAAGATGTGTTCTATGTAAATTTCACCAGTCATCGTTCTGGGAATAGATATTCTACATTATCCCACCCCAAAACATGGTTGTACCGCCTTGATATAGTAGCACTTCTCTATAGTTGGCAGCCCTGTCCTGGCTTCCTCTCCTAGAACTCGCCAAACGTGAACCCGTCGGTCATCAGACATTAAACCAATTTTGGTTTCATCGGAAAACATTACATTTTTCCATTGGTTATTGTTCCAATGGCGATATTCGATACACCAATTTAACCTTGTCCGTTTCGCAGGGGCCTCCTGTTTCCCATGCCTATTTCATGTAGCCGTCTTCGAATTGTTTGAGTTGATACTTTGATGTGTTCTGCGGCCCGAATTTGTTCCTTTATAACGGTTGATGTTGTTGATGGATTCCTCCTTGCCAGTATTCTAATAAAACGATCTTGATTTGATGTGGTCTTGCGATTTCGATGCCTTCGAAGTATATTTTCAATTGAACCAGACTCAATATATCTGGAATAAATTCGAGAGACATCACTCTTCTTAAACTCTGTCTGACTTCTACCGCTCTCCGCTAAACCTATGATACGGCCTCGGTTTAAAGCAGAAATTCTAAGCATTTTTAACTTTTTGTAGTTACATAAATATGTCAAAAATTCACCCTACAGATCGATTAGGTTGTTTATTGTTATACGAGTAGTTGTTTATTGACTTTTAGATGGGCAATTTTGTTGGAAATCCGTGTGGGCGAATTTGAACATAATCATTTCATCCTCCCTGCATTAAAACTGCACATGTTTAAACATTGCGATGGTATACAGTAGTTCCGAAAGTAGCGTCTTTTTACTTGATTCCTATATTGCGACCCGGAGATCCTCGCTCATAAAGTAAGGCGAATATGTGTTAATATGGAGGCTTGGTGTCGGAAGAATTAGTTAATCGTAAACCCAGACAAGACCGTATTTGTTAATATATTTATTCGGAACCCTCTCTCCTTAATATTTCAAAAAGACGCGAAAATAAAATTCTCTGAAGGTACAAAGTTTTTAGGCATATATATTGACTCAACCTTATCTTTTGAAAAACACATTGACCATATCGGCTCCAAATTAAATTCGGCATATTTTGCTATCTTAAATCTTAAAAATTCACTTGACGAAGCGGGTATGTTAACAGCGTATTACGCAATGGTTTTCAGCCATATATCTAATAACATAGTATCCTGGGTCACAAGGGTTGTAATCGCATATTCGTGTCTCAAAAGAGAATATTAAGATTAATATTTAATCTTAAACCGCTGGAGAGCTGTAGAACACTGTTCAGAGAAAAGAAAATATTAACTGTCCCGTGTTTATATATACTGAGATGCCTGTTGTGTGTTCAAGATAATGCTTCTGAATATGATAGGCTAGGCGAAGCTAATTCGCATTTTACTAGAAATACTGAGATACTTAAGACGCCTAAACATAAAAAAACTTTTTTCAGAGGATCCCCTTTATACAACTGCGTGTATTTATACAATAAACTATCACAAAGATTCAAACGGTATCAAGGTAAAATTTTTAAAAATGTCGTAAAAGAATTTCTCCTGGACAAGGCTTTTAATTCTACAGCGGAGTTTAGAAATTACAAGGGGTGAAACCGAAGGAGTATTTGGAAAATTTATAGTTATTTTATTAAGATTTTTGTTGTCTTTTGGTGATTGTCCCTGATGATTGTCAGGCTTGGTAGAATGTTTATTGTTTTTTGTTTTATTTATGTCCATTTATTTATTTATTTGTTTATATGCAATTTAAATTCTATTTATGTTGATATTGATTAGTTTGGTTATATTATTTTATTGTATTTATTCATTGACTATAATTTATTTTATTGTAAATTTCTTGACGATCCTATGTACGAAATGAATAATTTTCTGGTAATATATCCTATTCTATTCTATTCTATACCAAGTAATAAAAAATAATAATACAAATACATTATTAAATTTGGCAACATGTTTAGAGAAGTTAAAATTAGGAGTACATCTCTAGGTATTCAAAACTGTTCAATGCCTAAGTGTATTTGTTTAAAAGTTTAAAGTTTATATCTGTTTATTCACCCTGTATTAAAAATTAAAGTTTCAAACTTGGTGATGTAGTACAGTAAAACTTTACTTATCCGTAGCATATGAAAAAATTAAATCTGCTTACCCCCTGTCTTTTTGGTAGTCATATTAAATTTTGGTTTATTTACAAGCTCACGTAACTTTTAGTTTTCCCGGTACAATACAACAAAATTTTCAACTCTGCCTAGGGCTTCAGAAAGTAGGACTGACCTATCAGGAAAAAAAATTGTTAAGATCGGTTGAATAATAACGTAAATATAGGCATTTGAAATTAACGTTAAAAATCAGTGATGCATTATAAGTGTTGACTAGTGTATTATTATTGTTACACTTACAAAATGTCAATTTAAAAAAAATATATATATCCGACCTCTTTCCTCTGGTTACTGCATATGTCCATCTAAATGAACGTGAGAAAATCTAGTCACTTTACCTATAATTAGTAGCAACTGCAAAAGAAAGTGTCAATTATATTGCTCTAGAATAAGTTAAATACCTGGCTTTACAGCAAGAAAGCTAAGAGTGTTTATCGAGAACAGATCACTAAAAACCAGTCAAGTATGAAATTTTGCCCAAGGATTGTTCCTTATATGATTTCTAAATTCACTACAGGGTGTGTAAATAATTAGCCTAAATAACTCTATTCACAGATTGATATAGAGGTACATAATGGACGTGGCTAAATGTTTGCAACTATAATATAAGGACATAATCTATCGTGAAAGGTCATTCAACTTAATATGGTAATAATTAAAACATAAGTAGGTGTAATAAGTTTACAATATTGCTAAATAATAATAATAATAATAATAATAATACATGTCTTTTATTTTTTACAAAATGTTAAACAAACATGTACATTAAAACTAAAAGAAGAATACCAGAAAGCGAGGCGCAGTCTTGCCGAAAGGGCTACTCTACTGAACCTGGCTTCACTGGTTTAGTGAAAAAAACTATTTAGACAATGTCAGGAAAAAAATCAGTAAATTTCCTTTACCAGAATTTTCTCTCGTTATGAAACTTTCCATTTATTAGAAATAGTGAAGTGTAATCCAATTTAGTCACATATATATATATATATATATATATATATATATATATATATATATATATATATATATATATATATATTTACTGTCTTCGAAATAAAATTTTTGAAAGCTCGTATTTCCCAAAGCTAATGACGTATTTTGTTGAAATTCTGTATAAGGGGGTTCTTGATGATGTTGAGTAAGAATCGAGGATCAAAATTTCCTTAAAAAAATCGCTAATATCTTTTTCTTAAAAATCGTACCATTTCCCCCCTCTAGGCTCGCACGCCAACGAGCGATGTCAAAGTTGAATATGTCAAAATAGTCATATTTTAGATCCATACACATCACCAAAAATTAAAATTAACCTTGTAGTTAATTCCTAAGATATTAGGGTGTTCCGCTTTTAAATGGGTCGCACTATATATATATATATATATATATATATATATATATATATATATATATATATATATATATACACAGTGTGTCTACTTAAGTTCTCTACATATGGGAAACTTTTTTATTAGTAGTTTTACGGAAAAAAGTAATCCGTTTCTTGTTAAAGTTATTTTCTGCATTTCCAAAAGTCTTGAATTTAATTAGAATATTCCCCACTGTCGTGAAATATATAATTTTATCGGGGTGTCTGTTGTTAAAAATGTCTGCAGCTTCTCGAAATGTTTAATAATTTTCTCCGACAATTAAAATTATTTCAATTTTATCTTCTTTGCTTAATTTCAGCGGCATTTCTTTTTATTATAATATTCAAACTGAAGTTTCAATAAAGTAATACAATATTGTGGTTGACAGTGGCAGTGACAATGCCATTATCAACAATCGATAAATAATGAAATTTTGCTGGTATGTAGGTAGGCACAAAAGTAAGAAACTGGACTTTCCAGTAAGAAGCCAAAGTTTTACATTCCTTAAGAAGTGATTTCAGATAGGAAGCAACGAATCTAGTGCTAAATATGTTTTTTATTCTAAGTAAGATTTTGTATTACTTTTCTCTTGAGCCAATTTCGATTTTTTGGAATTTTTTACCACCCTGTATATGCAATCTCAAGTTTGAATATTTTAATATTATTTTGGCAGAAAGCAGAACTTTTTATAAAGAGTAACTTTTTTCCGTAAAACTACGAATAAAAAAGTTTCCCATAATAGACACACAGTATATACATATATACAGGGTCCTGCAGCTCACCTCCCGTCTTTTATTATACCTAAACCATTTATTTTAGAAAAAATATTTAAAAGCCACTATATGCTGTTGATTAGAGAGCACATTTTAAAAATATTCTTGATTATACAGAATGTTACAAAACCATTTATTTTAGAAAAAATATTTAAAAGCCATTAGTGTTATGGGTTTGACTACAAATACTACAAATATTTTAACATAGGATGAACGATTTTAAACAAAATATTCTTATAAACCATCCGTAAATTCGAAAGGGTTTTCGAGATATTTAATTTTAAAATGTTTAATTTTGGAGAATGTTTCAACTAATTCCAAGACAACATGGCAACATTGCTATTTATCACCTGTGTTTTGTCAACAAAGAAGTACTAAAAAAACCTGTAGGTTTGAAAACGATTCAATTATTTTATTTTGATTATTTTTTTGGAATGTATGAACTAGTTTTTTAATAAATTGTGGTTTGTTAACAAAATATCGGCGTGTATAAAAAACCTGCTATTAAAACTTTTTACATTATTTATTTGTATAGTTTTTAACTACGCAACTCTAATTAAGTTTATTAGTTTCCAAAAATTAATAAAGAATATGAACTTACCAAGCATATTAATTTATAGAATTAGGTAGACAATTCACACACTATAAAAACTATTTTAAAAACTTAAAGTAAATGCTGAAAATTACTACCGCCTCTATTTAAACATACACGAATACGGCGAAGCCAATTTTCTTGAACAGATTCAAGAACGTTAGGTCTTTGTCTAATTTGTTCCAGTGCAGCAAAAATACAGTTTCTAAGGTCATTTTCATTTTCAATTTCAACCCTATTATACACTAAGGTATTCATGTGGCCCAAAAAAAAATCAAGGGTGTTTAGGTCTGGTGACCTCGGAGGCCATTTTCTAGATTCTGGGGCATTTCGACCTATCCACCTATTATAAAACGTATTATCCAGATGTTGTAACACATTCCCATGAATATGGGCAGGAGCTCCAGGCACTGGCTCGCTGAGCTAAAGGAATATCTTCTAAAAGAGTGGGCAAGTCATTAGCTAAAAATTGGAGGTATGCCTATTAAACGCCTTGGTAGCTCAAAAGGTCCGATTAATCGATTGTGGATTATTACAGCCCCAATATTTATTGAAAACCGGTATTGAAATCGGCCTTGTTGAATCGTGTGTGGATTTTCTTGAGCCCATATATGAGTGTAATGATAATTTAAATGAATAGTCCAATTGTCGCGAGGTTTCCCGAGTGCTCAAACCAGGGTTTGCCCCCACTAGGGCTTAAATATGTTCCTCGTGTCCGGGTATTATTTGCCTTTTAGGCCCCCGATTAGTTTGACAGACGTTTACAGTTGCCGTATCGCGAACTCTTTGTAAAACCGCCATAAATGTCATTAGGACACATCCTGTTAGGATATCTTTCCCGGTATGTTTGGGACGCCAAATGACCATTCTGTCTACACTCTCCATAAATAAGTAACATGTCTGCATATTCAATATTCGTATACATTTTTGAAGAGTTTTTAATCCTGACTGCGTACTAAAACGTTATAGAATTGCCTCATATAGCAAAAAATTAGGCTCAAAGAACAATAAAAACCATTTTGTATTGTCATGTTCAGTTCATACCAGTTTACTCCTATATGACATTTAATTTTTCTGTAAAATTTAAAGTGAATTGAATAAGATCTTTTTTCGTTCATTTTTTAAACGTTTTGTTTGGCCGCCATAGTGTTTCGCGATCTTGAATTCGTACTACAGCTTTTGCAGAAAATTTGATTAATATTTTTGGAAAACGATCAAAAAGATTGACTCCCATTTTGACAACAAAGAACTTTGCCTTTTATGCGTATATCTGAAGGCATTTTTGCGATCGTAATGATTTCGTGCCTCGTTTTTAGCCTGTAGGGTTTCTGAAGTAGGGTTCTTGAGAACCAAGGTTTATTTTTGGGAGGTTTTGAAGTCTTAATAGAATGTGTGTGTTTTATATGTGAAAACCATTCTGTTAATGTTAGTAAAGTCCCTGTCATTTTTAACATTGAAAAGTGTTTTGAATGTGAATGATTTTAAGGATGACCTATATTTGAGAGTGAGTGACGTGTATAGTTCTGACCACCTCGCACAGATTGTGGATTCATGTTCCAGAGCCTACTTAGCGTTTCGAGAAAAAATGCCCGGGTTGGCAGTTGCTTATAAAAAAAACCTTTTTGGTCAGGTTTTCCGACTAAATACCACCTGCGCTTAGTGACACTTGCGGTATTTTGTTACTATATATTTGATCTAAGGTTTTAACGTTCTTCATATTTTATTTCAGTCAATGTAGTGGAAGCTCTGCAAGAATTTTGGCAGATGAAGCAAGCAAGGGGTGCAGATCTACGGAATGGTGCGTTAGTGATTTACGAGTCAGTACCATCAAATGCTCAACCTTATGTTTGCTACGTCACGCTACCTGGTGGTTCCTGTTTTGGTAGTTTTCAGGTACCATACATTAATATATTTAACTTGTACTCTTTATACAAAAGGGCTACCTAGCATATATTTGCTTGTTTTTAGATCTTAGCATACAATGTGTCCCAAAAAATTAGCCCAACAATTTGATAATGGTCTGTTTTACAGCAAGCAAGAAAACTATATAATTTTCAGAAATTATTTCAGTCCCAAATTTAAATTTCTAAATGGTTTTCGTTAACGATCCTCTTGTTACTATGTTTGTGTGTATGTGTATTATTTGGGGATGCAGTAAAAAAAAGTCTTTTTTTTTTAAATTGTCGACTTTTCGCAACTTTATTGTTGCATCCTCAGGGCACTAATGCGAGAAAAGAAAAAACTATTTATGGCTTAAAACATGAGTTAAAATTAAACAGTTAAATTATAAGAGTTAAAATTAAAGACTTGCTAAAAATAAGATCAGTTTTATCTACTATCAACCTATAGGTTGGTTGCAAAAAACAAAATTTGAAGATTAGTTAAACTATAAACATGAAAATGGAATATGGATTTTTGTCTAAAATAATTTTTAAGGGAATACGATTTTTCTTACGTTCTTTAAACTAAACTGCCCAACAAAAAAGATTCATTTTACCTCAAAAGATAAATCTTATTAATACGTAATTAAAAACTAAACTGCTAGTCTAGTTTACAAATTTAAAGTGTTGCTATTGCCAGTAAAAATATAAGAGAGGGTTCTTGGGATTGAGAATGACGTCTAGAAAAATGTGCGAAAGTTTCAAACCCACACAAAAATTTAAAATTACTAACAAATTAAGATTTTAAAAAAGAAGTTTAGTTTTATCTCTATTTTTAATAATTTTAATTTAATGTTGAAAATACAATGTCACAAAATCAGCCCCCTATACTCTTAAATATTAATTTAAAAATTTATGAAGATGATCGTTTTATCTAAACACTTGAAGGAACAATATTCAACTGAAAAAAAATGTTTCACTGATTTTTCATAAAATGAGCCTATTGTTAAATAACAATTTTTTTAGACTTTTTGTTTATATTTCAAGTCGGGTAATTGTTCAAAAAAGCTTTGTGGAGACTATCACAACTATACTATATTGCTAATATTACATGGCGATGGTTTTAATTGTTATAATCTATTAGTTATTAACGATTGAAGCTAATAAACAACTCTAATTTTTTGTTAGCTTCAATAATTAATAACTAATCAATTAAAAAATTGAAAACATCGCAATCCCATAAACTCATAAATTATACACTTCCCCATACACCACCAAAAAGTAACCAAAAGTTTAAAGTAAATTTTTGTGAAAATCACTCTTCCGATTTGGACGATTTTTTTTTGAATGATAGGCTGTTTCTTCCAGAACGTTGATATGCTAACTGAGTTCACATAGAAATATATTTGTTATAAATACCAGGTGTAACAATAATAGCGTGTTTTTTTCATAAAATGTATAACACCCTGTAGAGTTCAACAGTTACTTTATCAAGTCAGATTCGATTGATTTGCACGAGACATCTTCAGTGTTCTTTACGCCACGAGGTCTGAGCACGTAATGAGCTCGGATAGATTTAGATACCCGACTTGTACTCGCAGAACCGTGACCCTATTCTATTGTATGTTTAAAGTTTTCTCTAATTTTTCGTTAATAAAATTCTGCAACCGATGCTAGAACTTTGGTTTCCTTTACATTTATGAAATGGCCAGTGTTATTCTGGCTCATTATCAGCTACAGCAGATTGAAGAATTTGTTTCTTTTTAATTCACATACACTTTTTTACATGAGCAAAGAATTTGGGATACTCTTTCTGTTTGAATCTGAAATCTTTCAGGGTTCGAAAGCATTGTCCAATCTCCTTATATGCATTGAGGATGGTACGTATGTTGGACCGCCGAAGTAATCGGCCTATTTTATCTCTACTGCCCTGTCTGTAGTGCCATGCATGTAGGGAAGAATAACACTACCTCCTTCCGCGGAGTTGGATTACTATATCTTTTAATTGAACTCGTAATATCTTCAGGGCAATAGCATAGTTGTTCGGCCTCATGGACAGAATAATCTCCTCGTATTTCTGGATCACCTTAATTAACAACATCATAATATTAAGTTTTCAATGGAAATTGAATTTAATGGAACTATTCCCTTTTTTGATGTATTTGTTTAAAGGAAGGAAAATAGTTCATTAGGACATTCTGTGTATAGAAAACGGGCGCAAATAAATAGATACTTAAATGACAATTCACTCCACCATCCAGCATAAAACAAATTAGTTATTAATTCACTAGTATTTAAAGGCATTTCGATTTCTGATCAAGATTCCCTAACATCGGAAACATCGAAACTGGCCGAAGCTCTGAGAGGGAATGGCTATTGCGCTGAAGATATTACGCGTTCAATTAAAAGATATATTAATCCAACTCCGCGAGAGGAGAATGATAAGGAGCCACAGTTAGGTAGTGTTGTTCTTCCCTACATACATGGCACTACAGACAAAATGAAACGATTACAATACAGTACAATCTTCAACACACATACAAAGATAGGACAATGCTTTCGGTGCCCGAAAGATATGGTACCTTTTCAAATAGAAGGAGTATATAAAATTCCTTGCTCCTGTAGAGAAGTGTATGTGGGAGAAACAGGCATATCTTGAAATTCAGCGAAAATTGGATAGATACGCCAATTAAAATATATGAACATGCTTCTAGTTGTGACGTCAAGATGTATCTCACAAACGCACTGTTCGCTAGATAGGAAATGAAAAGTAAAGGGCGTATCTCAAAGGTTAAACTAATAAATTAAGACTTAAAGACGTTTCCCGAGATACGCCTTTAATAAAAATATTTGAAAGGCGGATTTCGGAGATACGCCCTACCGATTTGTTCCCATGATAAAAATAATAACTATAGGACTTCAGAAATTATTTTGATAAAAGTTTCCATAGAAATGACATGCTATCCGTCAATGGCGGAAGCAATTCAGTTTTTATGGTGCTTCTTAATATCATATCTTGTAATGATTAATGTACCATGATGTGTTTTACAGTGTAATTGTTATGATAGTGCATTTTTGCCTGTATGAGCCTGCTTGAAAGCAATGTCCTTAAAGTGGCAAGTTGCACACTTCCAGAATACAAGTTTTAATCAGTTGAATAAGGATCTCGTCCAATATCTTTCCAAAAATATAATAATTTAATGGCGTTATGTGCTGGAGATACCCTGGTAATTAATCTACCTGAGCACGTCCAATTTTATAAAAATTTACCTTAAACATCTGAATAAATTTTTTATCTCCGATCTTGTGATTCAAAGATTTTGAGCTGTAGTTTTCCTTTAAAGAGGTTATTGTTTGCACTAATCAGTATATTAGCAATTCGTTTCAAGAGTTTTTGTGTTAGTATAATCCTACTAGTAGTTCTTGCTTTATAACCTTGTTTGAGATTTATCTTTAAAGCTCCTAAAAACTGTTTTGATAGTTTTGTTTTGCTTCAGCTAAAACACGTAGGCTTCTAATATTCACTAGACGTATTTCTTAGAATAAATAAACATTATGTTCTTAAGATATACTTTATTTTGTGTAAAATCCAAAGTTTTTAACCTGTTTTCTATACAATCAATAAGGGCATATGTGGTAAGGGAGAACTGCACGCAAAAAGTGAAAAACTAGCGACGAGGTCTAGTCAAGTTCAAAGTAAGATGAAAAGGTACCTACGTATTAGAAAAAACTTCCTGCACGTCCGACCTCAAAAAAATGTGTTTAAATTTAAATTTAAATTACACTTCGTTTAAAAATGGATTCAAAAGGGTTCACGCGCTGCAGAAATACAAAGACATGAGTACGATTTACCATTTCAAATTTTGCAGTTATGTATACAAAGGATCAATGCAAGGCGGTAAAGAGCCATTTTGTGGAAAAAAAAATTATATGCGACGGCATTTGCGTCAAAAAGTGGTCGAAAAATGGTCGAAAATGGACAAATCTACTTCTATTTTATAATTCTAGATTAGATTTTTTCATAAAAAATCGCATCTAGCGCCCAACTATACATATTTCCCTATTGAAATCACATTGAAGCTAATACATATCTCTTATAGTTTTAACATAATATTGCAGCGGCGGAAGGCTTGCAAATGATCCATAATACTGCGTGCAGTTCCCCCTTAAGTAGAGGCGAAGTAATTGTTAATCGCGTAACGTAAAGGCGTATCTTAAATGCAGCTTTAAAAAATGTCTTCACAGTAAATATATCCACAATTTGGGTGGTGTATTTTATCATATCGTTCTCCTGCCAAATTGTTTAAAACGAGATAGGCATTTTCAACGGCGAACTAGACTTTGAACAACATGAACAATGTATAAGAAGAAACAAATTTAGCTCATTCAGTGTTCAGATCTTATGGAGTAAATATCCCTGAAGATACTTCGTGCAATCGAAGACGAAACGTCAGATAGTAATCCCAATTTGACAGGATTTAATCACAAGGACCGTGATTTCTTAAGATAATAATTTGGCAATTTATTATTACCATAAACAACATAAATTGTAAAATGAATCAAAATTTTAAAAAACTCACCAAAATCGTGTAACCCATTTTACATAATACAGACATCTAAAACTGAATTTTAAATCAGTCAGCAATGAATACGTTACAACAATTGCCTTATAAAAATACTTTTTTTTTGTGAGCCCGAACCGTTTGTAACTTAAAATTAAGTTTAATACCTTCTGATACAGCTAACCCACTAGAAATTTCATAACTGATTCAATTATTTATACTTAGAATTGTCCAACCAAGGCAGAAGCTCGACGAAGTGCAGCCAAAATAGCCCTGATGAATTCTGTATTCAACGAACATCCTTCCAGGCGCATATCGGACGACTTCATCGAAAAGGCAGTTTCGGAAGCAAGAAGTAATTTTAAGGGAGATGCGGAAGAAGCCGACAATCCCAACACTGGAATAGGAGCATTTAGATTTATGTTAGAGTCTAATAAAGGTCGAACGATGTTGGAATTTCAGGAATTAATGACAGTAAGTAAACGTATTTCCCTTATACTAGTTGACATGGCTGAATTATTAACTTTAATCCCTTATTGAGAATTTTGATCTATAAAAATATTTTGAAAATTGCCTAAGGCTTTAAAAATGACAAACCGTTATTTTCATGTGACACAATAATCATGTCTAGGATTTTGATAATACTCGGTTTTTATACTCTATAGCATGTTCTAAACACCTCAATACGCACACCTCTCACAATCGCATAGTTTTTGAAGCCAAAAATGCCTTTTGTACAGGTACAAAAGCCAAACTTCTTTCTTGCCAAAATGGTATTCAATCCTTTTGTCTGTCGTGCCTCCCTAGCAGAAATTATCAAAGAGGGCATAATGGATTATAATTCAACAGAACAGAATCCGTGGTAGTATCTGTAAAACAGAGATGCAAGCTTCCTTGTAATGTTTGGATCATCAATCAGGCGAATAACTCTTCTTTTGGACAGAGTCAAGGATATTAAATATGAATGAAATCATAAAAAATTTCAAGATAATCGCGCTTCATATAGCTACAATACTAGAAACAAAACCTAACTGCTTCCTAATGCACATACATTCACATTTTTTCAAAAAAACGTAATGGATAATGCATGTAGATTTTTTAATAAATTGAATAATGACATTAAAAATTATGATAACCTCAGATATTCTAGAGGCAAACCAAAAAAATATCTTGTAGAGGGTAACTTTTACTGTGTTCAAGAGTTCTTAAGTTAGTTTTTGAAAGTACCTAGTTAGTATAGTTAGTTTTCGTTTTTTCTTTTCTAGTAAAATTTCATGTACCTGTAACTTTTTTGACGATGTACTTTTATCGGTAGGTATATTTAGCTTAATGTTGACGTTTTCTCCAATTAACGGTGGTATATATTTTATGCACATCTATTTTATTGGTGAAATAAAAGTATTATTATTATATTACACTGGCCGACAAAAAACAAATTTTTTGTTGTAACACAAATCAGAATAGCATAATCTAATCGAATGGACCTATCCAAATACGAAAATAACAAATAGAAAATTGTTGCACGTAGGGTTTTCTTGTTAGAGTTGTAGAACCATATCGAATGTTACGATACTTAATATCTATAGAAAAAATGATTTCAGAAAATTCTTAACCCTGTTTATTGACTATGTTTACAGTTTTCGCCTATTAAACATACCATACTTCTAAGAGAAAAGCAAACCAGAAAAATATTAACTGAAAACACTAATTAAACTTTATTTTTTCCGTTTATGAGGTGTCGTATTTTCTCTCTTCAAAAACCAACAGTAGTCACCCATCATGGCTAGATCCCATCGTCCTTGGTACCGAATTTCCATTGTTCTGATATCTTGGTAAAACCTTTCACCCTGCTCGTCACTAACAGCTCCCAAATTTGTAGGAAAAAATGGCAGAGGAAGTGAATTTTTAATGACATTCTGGCACCAAGCGCTTTATAGGCATCTAAGAGTTCATTAACTAATTGTTCATAATTTTCATCCATATGTTGCCTAAAAATCCTCTTACTATATTAAAAAATTAATTCCATGCTGCGAGTTCCTGCCTGGTAAGCTTTTCCGTAAAATTGACATCGTCCAGCAATTTTCTGATTTGTGGCCCAATAAAAATGCCTTCTTTTAATTTGGCATCACTTAACTGGGGAAAGACTTGTCTTAGGTGTTTAAATCCATCACCATCTTTATTTAAAGCCTTCACAAAGTTTTTCATTAGCCCAAGTTTAATGTGAAGAGGAGGCAAAATGACATTTTTGGGTTCAACAAGAGGTATAAATTTAACATTTTGAGATCCCGGTTGAAATTCGCTTCTTTCTGGCTAAATTTTTGTTACATAATGCTGATTTATTGCACGACTGTCCCATAAACAAAAAAAAACAGCAATATTTTGTAAATCCCTCCTGAAGTCCCACTAAAATCGCCACATATCTGCCATTTATACCTATTGTAGTTTATTTTATCCAAAATCGTGCGCATATTTTCATAATTTTCTTTCATTGCAACCGAATGGGCAACTGGTATAGAGGGTTTTAAATTTCCGTTATGCAATAACAAAGCTTTTAAGCTATATTTAAATGAGTCTATGAATAAGCGCCACTCACGGGGAGAATGTACAATATCAAGATCCTGCATTAAACTGTCTACATCAATACACGCGCACAACGAATTTTCCATACTGTAGAATTCAGAAAACATAGCATTTCTTCTTCTGAAATTCGTAATTTTTCTTCCTTTGGCCAATAGGTTCCATTCCTTAAGACGGGAACCCAGAAGTTCTGACTGGATAACCCCAAATCACGTACTAAATCATTTAATTTACTTTGAACAATCAAATGTGGCTCGCCGGAACTGGGACCTGTAGTAAAAATGGGATCGGTGCACTGTTCTTCTGAGCTGCCTGATGATGCTTTATCTCCATTATCTCCCAAATCAATAGCTTGCCAATTTAAAGGCGCAATCGGAAATGGCAAATTTGCATTGTGAGGAACATCTGTATTGTGCTTTCCCTTTTTGGCAAAAATAACGTCAAAATGATTAGTCTTTGTCATTGGAACTGCAAAAAAAATAACAATGGTCAAAAAAAAAAATGATTGATGGGCCATTTTCAAAATTCGCCATGTGTTTTTTAATTCTGTGTTACTCTGATGCTCTCAATGTGTGTGTGGCTACTATGGATGTAGGTTTTATCTGTATAGATAATATTTCTTCCTTCTTCCATTTACTGAATAATTTTTTTGAATAGCTGAATTCGTTTTAATCGAATGTCGTGTTTTTCTATTAGAACAGATCTGTTGTTTTGTTGATTTTTTCCACCTAAAAATGTGTTAATTTATTTCTACTTTGATATTTTCCTTTTAATAATTGTAGTATGAAAGCATTAACCAAAAAATAATAAAAGGATATTATTTTTTTCTTGAAATAACATTTTTAGAGATATTTAGAGAATATCAAAATTCACATAACTAAATTTTAGAGATATTATGAGCTTCCTCAACGTCTCTCTGGGACCTGTGAAGTCGAGTTGTTGTTCCTGCAATTTCCTCAGAAAATCATCATCATCATAAATTTTGGTTGATTTGACCATAATATATGTTTCTCTGCGTAAAAATACTTGCCTTTAACCGTGAGCGTTCTTTTCACGGTAATGTAAAAATTTTAAATTATATTCTTTATCTCATAGTTGAGGTTAGGGATTTGCGGAAACTTTTTCTCCCTTTGTCGGCTTTCTCGGGGCTAGAAAAAGATGTAGTGGCCAAATTTGCATAAACGTTTCTGCTTTCTTTATAGCTTGAACGGTAGTTTATTGATTCCTGCTGCCGCCAATATTTTTTTCCTGTAATAGAATGTTACACTGCAGGTTTCCAAACAATTTTGCAATTTTCTATAAACAAAATACTGAACGAAATAATACATTACACTCACCTAAACTTTTTAAATGGAATCTGTAGAGCTTCCGCTGGTTCTTTTTTCATAAATTCAGTGAATCGATCAGTTATTTCTTTTGCTTGGCCGCACAAAAACATTTCTTCCGACGCAAAGTATAAAACTAAACTAAAAGAAGTGAGAAACCTGCCCCACTGCCCTGAATTCGGAGCCAATCAGCACCCATAAATATATCAAGGCGGATCCACGTCGACCCCGTCCTGTACCAACGTTATCTTTGTACTACTCTGCTGCCCATAAATGAATATGCCGTTCTTAAACTTATACATAAAAAAAATTCTTTTACAGGTATTTCAGCTGCTTCACTGGAACGGTAGTCTAAAAGCCATGCGAGAACGCCAATGCAGCAGACAAGAAGTTGTGGCTCATTATTCCAACAGAGCACTGGATGATGACATGCGGTCCCAAATGGCTCTAGACTGGATAGCCCGAGAGCAGGAAAGCCCCGGATCACTGCGCAAGGAGCTCAACCAGGCTGAGAGGGAGTTAGAGTCTGCACGATTGGCTGGTCGGGAGTTGCGTTTTCCGAAAGAAAAGAAAGATATCTTAATACTTGCACATAGTCAAATTAATGTGAGTTGAAAGTCATTTTTTACTTTCAAGTAATATTTGACGCATTTTTGTAAACTGGCCGTTAACTTTTTGAACTCTGAATTTCACTGTTCAAATTATGTTGAGTGTACGGCGGCCATTTTACATAAGGAATGGGCGTTTTTCTTGTTATTTTGTCCGGTTTAAAAATTTGAAAATTATTTCCTAAGAATTTCTAATCTTATTGGCCAGTGTGAAAAAATCGTGGTGAATTTTGCGGTCTGTGTTATATATTAATAAAAAAAAAGCTCAAAGATAACTTCACCAAATAAAAAAGGATACACCAACTAGAAACTTGATGGTGATATCACAACTATGATATAGTTTGTTGGTAGATCAAAGGATATCTATACAGCAACCAAATATCAAAATAGATACACATTTTTAATTAACATGAGAAATTAATACATTTAATAAATATGTTATTAACAGATTTGTTCTCCAATTTTGAAAAAAAAATAATAATAATTACTTATACCTTATCATTATTGTTTTTGTTTATTTTTATTTTATATCCTTTTTGGTATTAGGTGTCAAAACTAAATGCTACTCTCATATTATTTTCTAGTATCTGTTTTTATCTAAAAATTAGTTTTCCTTAGAATACCCAAATAACATTTTAATACATAATTGTTTCATGCATACTTTAAGAGGATTTTATGAAGGTCTTCAGTTATTTTAAAGCCTTTTATAGATATCATAAAATATGCCAAACTAACTTTGTAAATCAGATGCTTTTATATTCAAGTTTTATGATAGCCTTCCAAAGGAGAATCATAAAGCTAACTGGCATTTTAGGTCAATAAGCATTAAAAGAACCCCATGGTAGTCATAAAAATATATAATAAAACAGTTTGCTCTTAGGCACTTTCTTCAAACATTACCGTCTAAAAAACAGAAATATGATTTTAAGAATGCTAAAAAAAATCTGTTTAAACCTAAACATATGTATGTAAACCATTTTGATTTTATGTGTTTCAAAAAGTCAGATAGTTTTATGCTACTTCTGAGTAAAACCCTCATAAATTGGTACTTATTATTTTGAAATCGACAACGTTACCGAAATTCAGCTTCAACAAAAATAGCTGCCCAAAAAATTTAAAAAGTGGGATACTTTAGACGAATAACAAACAAAATTAAACTAAATTTTGAGTGCTAATTCATCTTTTGCCTTGTTCTGTATTTTCATACAAGGTATTAAGTCATATTTAGGGCCCTTATAAAATATTATGGTTTTAAGATAACTACCTTAAAATCATATTTGTCATTTTCAAGGTTATTTTGTATTATTTAGTGTCAAAAACTTTAAGAATAGGAAAAACGACGACAAATGTCATTAATCGAGCAAACATTGGATCAGAAAAACTCAAATATAGTTATTTTCGATTTCTGTTGGAAGAAGCAAGTCTACCTATTTTGTTTTCAGAATATAAAAACAATTAACACTAAAACAATTAAAACTATTTGATTGTTATGTAAAAAATATCAGTAATATGGGTATTACAGAATTCAAAATAGATAATAAGTATTCCTCTTTTAGCTACTTCATACTTTATTAAAATGACATTTTGTTTTTTTTCTATAATATTGTGATGAGACTCTAGACAAGCATAAAACAACAACATAACCAGTTTATCCTAAGAAATGCTCAGTTTGGGTTTCTGAACCGCTCCAATACTAATTGGTTTTTATGAGTAAATAAAAAAATACAGTCTTTAAATATAGTTTTTTCTGAAAGCTATGTTATTGCTTTAGCAATGACTTTGGTTTTAATTAAGTTTATATATTTAGTTAAGATATAACAACCTTAATAAAGAGGGGTCGTTTTGGTCATCAGGATGTTTCATCATTGCTTTACCGTTATGGTTAAACCAACAGTTTCGAAGAGGCATTTTAAATCGAGCCCTAACAAATCTCTTGTATACCAGGATAAAACCGAAAATGTCATTTGGACACTCCTTATTTATAATAAAATACACTGACATGCAAAAAAAGGGACGAACTAAATATTTATTTTTGAAGGGCTATATCTTTTGAACCCCTTGTCGCATTTTGTTGCGCTTTCCATCAGCCGAAAGAAAATTTCATAGACAACAATTCTGTATTTCTGTTTTTGTCAACTTATTCCATTGTTTTTATATACAGGGTGTAATATGAGACAATGTTTTTTTGCAAATTTTTGGAACACCCTGTAGAATAACGCAACTACAGTAAAATAGTAAATCGTAGTTAATAATTTAGACCTATCTTTTAGGATTACTTTGGCTTTTGATTCATTGCTCTATCTCTATTTTTAAAGGAAATACAATGTTTAACGTAACACATTGCATTTTTACCATATTATCCATACAGTCTCACAAGTCTCCAAAGAGATCTAGTAGCCTTGGAAATTGAAAGTGTCAGAAGGCCATTTGTGTTTTGTTAGCGTATCTCGAAATGTTAAATAGACGTCAAATTATTAAATAATGAAATCTGTGCCATTCAAACTAGTATCCAATAGTTATAATGGCTAGATAAGTAACTCCAGAGAATGTAGCCAAAATTATTGCTTTCGTAGATGAAGGCAATAGTGTTAGTTATGCTGCCAGTAAAGTGGATATACCATAAGCGACAGCCAGAAAAGCAAGACAAAGGTTTCTTGAGACTGGGCAAGAAGGGTCGGGTCGTCCTGGAGGCACCACAAATGTCGATGACAAGTTTATTGTCCTTAATCATCCTCAATCCATCAGGAATCGGTTTCATAGCACGACGATGACCAACAGACGCCTACAAGAAGTACGTGGTGCGGTCATAAGTACACCCCCCCCCCCGTCGAAGGTTGAAAGGAGTAGGGTTGAAAGCAAGGATTCCAGCGACCGGTCCAAGATTGCTTTCCAAACGTCGAAGAACTCGCATGAATTTCGCAAATGAGCAGGTACAGTGGGATGAGGAGCAGTAGCCCATGGTTTTATTTTCTGACGTGTCACGCTTCTGTTTATAATCATCTGATGGAAGACAGAGAGTTTGGAGACGGCCTGGGGAAAGATATGAACAAGAAATGTTTATAGAATAAGAAAAAATTGGGGGGTGATGGTATGAGGAGGGATTTTTATAGATCATCGTACGGAAATTTGTGTGCTACCAAGAAATTCTTTATATGCTCAGGGATATATTGACGTACTAGAGAAGTATGTTATTCCGTTTGCCTACCTTATAGACCAAAACTTTATTTTTATGCATGACAATACGCGACCCCACGTTGCACGTATTGTAACTGAGTATTTGGATAATAATGGTGTAGAACGTTTACCATGGCCTGCGAGGAGCCCTGACCCAAACCCAATATAACATTTCTGGGACCATGGAGGTAATGCTTAAAAAAACGACCTCGTGTGCCACAGAATTTAGAAGGACTTTGTATGGCGCTTATAGAAGACTGGAAGAACATCCCACGTTTGACGACAAGCTAACAAAACACAAATGACCTTCTAACAGTTTTAATTTCCAAGACTACTAGATCTTTCTGAAGACTTGTGAGTCTGTATGGATAATATAGTAAAAATACAACGTTTTACGTTAAACAAGTTACGTTATTCTACAGGGCGTTTCAAAAATTTGCAAAAAAAAAGATTGTTTCATATTATACAGGGTGTAATATGAAACAATGAAACAAGTTGACAAAAACAGAAGTGCAGAATTACCGTCTATGAAATTTCCTTTTGACTGATGTAAAGCGCAACAAATTGGGGTAAGGCGTACAAAAAGATTGTTTCATATTATACAGGGTGTAATATGAAACAATGAAACAAGTTGACAAAAACAGAAGTGCAGAATTACCGTCTATGAAATTTCCTTTTGACTGATGTAAAGCGCAACAAATTGGGGTAAGGCGTACAAAAGGTATATATACCCGTCAAAATATACCTAAATATTTAGCTCAGTGTATTACAAATTTAAAAACTAATCCTTATTTGAAATTTGGTTGTTGTGTTCGTAATATTAGAATATCAATAAATTATTGTTTTTATAGTCTACAGGGAAATAAGATTAAACTATGAATTTATGCCATCAATAAGTAGCGATTTTTTGTGATTTTTAAGAATTATGATCTATTTTTTTCTGTATATTTAGCTGCCCCCGTTATACCAAGATAAAACCGAAAAATGTTACTTGGACATTCTGAATTTATAATAAAATATTACAAATTTAAAATAAAACTAATTCTTATTTGAAATTTGGTTGCTGTATTCGTAATATTAGAATTTTAATAAATGATTGTATTTATAGTTTACAGGGAAATAAGGATAAACTATGAATTTATGCCATTAATAAGTAGCGATTTTTTGTGATTTTATGATTTATGGTCTAATTTTTCTTTGTATATTTAGCTGCCCCTGTATATTTAAACATTGTGAGACTGTTGTTAAACTTTTCTAAGAAATAAATTATTTAATAATATTGATATGTTGATATGTTTGTACATTTTAGTAATGCTGTCATATCTTAAAAAGGTAATTGTTTACAGATCTCTTATATTGCTTTATTATCGTTAATGTTTTTATTTTAACATATTTGGATAAAACTTTATTCCTCATTAAGATTTGAAGAATGTACGTATGCCACAGAATATATTTACACTATTTTAAATATGCAAAGATTAGATTGAAGTGCTTTAAACATAGCAATCAGAAAATATTTTTAGTGTTTTGTGAGTTGGTTGACAATTACATACAGCCCCTTCTGCAATATGGCTGCATATTTGTCTAGGCTCATCTAGAGTTCAACTCTTGAACCTCCACCACAAAACTCAGCTTTTTCTACATCAATGAGTTCTAATAGTGCATTGTGAGGGCATATCCAGTAGTACATGTTCAATGCAATATATCAGGAGAAAATAAGGGCAAGGACAATCTGATTTGCCACATCATACTGCCACGCACCTCCAAGTAACAATCTGATAAACTAGATTTGCTTCTTTTGATATTAACTAACGTCTGGAATCACAATTATTGCAGAAATGCAATGCAATGCTATTATTACTCCCTATATAGTAGATACCAGGCTCTTTTAAATAATAATTGTATTCAAGATAAAAAGTTAATTAAGCTCGCTATCACACAACGTATTTAGTTTTCCATTTGATTAATCCATTTAGGAAATATTAACAATTCAATTCGAAGCAAATATATTAATATCCTTAACTTCTGTCGGACACTTTAATTGTATAACTTCTAGCACAGACGTAGAATAATAGAACTCCTGTTCCTTCACGAATAGTTTAAAGACTTTTAAAAGAACTTAACTTAACACATCATAATTTCAGCATTTCAGGACAACAAATACATATCGTGTATCAATTTGAAAACGAACAGCATTTAACATTTCTTTAAATGGTGACACTATGAAAATTTGGTGAAACGCATCAATTTACATATCAAGGAAAATAACTGTTAAGGTATTTGTTGTTGTATTACATTTAACCCCCTGACCTCCAGGGCAACTACCCCTAAAATTATGAACAGCAATCCCCACTTATTTCAAAATTGTTTTTGTCAAATTTAAGTTAGATCAAAATACAAGAGTTCTAACCACACTACACCACAACTTGTTACGTTCTGGACGCGCGTTTCGCTGACCAAGTTAGGATCATCAGCAGATGATGTAAACTAATATAACTTATCCTAACGGAGACTATTTATAGTTAAATGTGGTCACATTTAGTTGCACCGTTGTCAAGTAAGCAATAGAGGGGACTATAGGGCCTCTGTCTTTATTTAGTGCTTCCTTACCACATTTAACTATTTCTATACTCTCAAATGCATCCAATAATCTATAATTAGATACATTTTTAATTAACTTAAGATTATTTATTCCTATTTGGTATTGTTTTCCAAAGCATGTTGGGTAACGCTTGACTTTTCTGTTTTTCCGTATCTTAAATGTGCCATGTGTTCTTTAAAACGAATGTTTATAGAGCGTTTAGTTTGCCCAACATATTTTAGATCGCAGTCATTACAGCTAATTTCATAGATGCCACTCTCTCCCTTAAGTCGACTTTGTCTTTAAGGTTTCCAAGGGGATTTTTCAAACTGTTCTCCGTTTTGCAGGCTACTCCAAAACTTTTTTAAATACTTTTTCTAGACCTCTCGTATATCTGGAATCATATGGGTTTACTATGAACTTATTGGGAGCCTCAGGTTCTTGAAGAGTAGTGGCATCTTTTAACATTTTCTTATACTTATGTCTATTTACTAATTTAGGTACAAAATTATCTTTATATCCATTGCTTTTAGCTATTTTTTGTCATCTAAATATATTTCCTTCAATTCATCTAAAATATGTTGGGTAAACTAAACGCTCCATAAACATTGGTTTTAAAGAACACATGGCACATTTAAGATACGGAAGAACAGAAAAGTCAACATGCTTTGAGAAACAATCACCAAATAGGAATAAATAATCTTAAGTTAATTAAAAATGTATCTAATAATAGATTATTGGATGCATTTGAAAGTATAGAAATAGTTAAATGTGGTAAGAAAGCACTAAATAAAGACAGAGGGCCTATTCCCCATAGTCCTCTCTATTGCTTACTTGACAACGGTGCAGTCAGGTGCAACCAAGTGTGACCACATTTACCTATAAATAGTCTCGGTTAGGATAAGTTAATTTAGTTTATATCATCTGCTGATGATGCTGACTTGGTTAGCGAAACGAACGTCTAGAACGTAAGAAGTTGTGGTGTAGTGTGGTTAGAACTCTTGTATTTTGATCTGTCTTCCACCACAGGTTCCAGTGTTAGGACTAAATTTAAGTTACTTAAACTCAGGAATGTAGTATGGAATATATTTAATTTATTAAAATAATGCAAGATTTACACCGTAACAGTCATCCCCTAAAAAGTAATATAATGAAGGTAACGACATACTGAAATTCTTAAAATTACTTTGTCATGTTGAAAATGGTTTCCATTGTTTTGTTCTATTTCTTATTTACATTAATGATCTTGCTAGCATCAATATTTCCGGCAGGTTCACTATTTTTGCAAATGTTACGAGCATTGTGTGGAACCATAAGGACGTGGGCTCGAAGATGACTTCTAGTAAGTCTGACCTGGGTGTGCTCAAAGAATGCTGTGGATCCAATCTTTTGTGTTTCAATATATCTAAAACTAGTATCCTGATCTTTAAATACCAACATGACGACTTATATGTTTCAGAACCTCCCATAGAAAGAAAAGAACATGTTTTTTTCTTGGATTATATGTTGATCGGTAACGGAAATTTAACGAATATGTTAGGACATTGAATAGCAAAATTGCATAAGGTTGTTACATATTGCGCGTTGTTCCGAATGAACTGAAATCTGCTAAGACAAGAGCTATTTATTTTTCTTTAATGCAGTGTACACTTAGTTTTTGTGCTGCAAAAACGGGCCATACAATATATTTGTAAAGCAGATTATCATAACCAATGTACAAACACCTTTCAGTTGCCTTAGTGCAAATTAAATCACTCAAGCTGTTAAAAAATTGTCTAAAAGATCTGCTCGTAAATAAAGCATATTACAGTCTTCACGAGTACTATGCTGATAATTTTTTATAATTTTTACTTCACTAGTACGACCTTTGCAAATCTACTTATTTTGTATGTTTATCATGGTCCTTTCTTAATGATGTGTGTTTTCTGTAATGTTTTTTAGATGCCTTTTATTATTATTATTACGGTTTTTTTGATGTCATTGTCTCTTCTCTTTGGCATATATAAGGTGTTTATATAACATATAAATTTATACATTTATATGTTTTTAAAATTATAGTTTATAAAAATATTTAATTGTTTTTTGGATAATAAACTACATTATTGATTGATTGATTGATATATCTGGTGACTTAACTCTTTATTCTTGTACAATCATTTGTTGGAGTTGTTCAATTGATTGGGTTTGGAATACACGAATTTTAAGTGACCCCATAGAGAGAAATCGAGCGGTGTCAGATCTGGTGACCTAGGTGGCCATTCAATCGGTCCTCTCCTACCAATCCACTGCTCCGATTAATCATTATCCGACCATTCTCTTACTTGAGGTACATAATGAGGAGGTACTCCGTTTTGCTGGAAGTGCAGCAAATGTCCATCTAGAGCAAGATTTCTCGCGACGTCCCTTTGATTTTCCACCTCATGGATTATACGAGGTTCTATCCTTCTATCTAACATTTCCGTATACATTTTACTATTTAAATTTCCATTTATGAACACAGAACCAATGATAGTATCGCCTAACTGTATAATGTGATGATTGAAGTTGCTCCAATAACGGCAGTTTTGTTGGTTCACTTTGCCATTTAAGTAGAAGGTGTCTTTTATCAAGTGAGGCCGAGCTAGTAATAGTAATAATTTTGCAAAACGTAATACGTCATCATCCCCTAATTCATGAGTAATTTGTAGCTTATGATTTCTGTAATGTTTTTTAGATGCCTTTTATCATTATTACGTTTTGTTTGATGTCATTGTCTCTTCTCTTTGGTGTATATAAGGTGTTGTGTGCAAATTTATACATTTATATGTTTTTAAAATTATAGTTTGGCTTAAATCACATCTTTGTTGTATAGTTTTTATACTATATCATATACCTGTACCGTATTGTAACCTATACTTTGTCAATAGAAATATTTCGTTGTTTTTTGGATAATAAACTACATTATTGATTGATGGGTGAAATTCGTGAAGCTTCAATACTTTTTTGTCTGATTCATGTGACAGTCCCGTTTGTTCTGCAGCTTGATGAAGCGACATAGTTGAAACCATAGCAAATTGGCCAAGAACTTCAATCTGAGTGGCCTCATTGAGCAATCTTGGTTCATTCCTCTTCTTATTGCAAATAGATCCAGTTTCTTGAAATTTAGCTACTATCTCTCGGTTGTACTTGTGTCTAACACCTCTTATTGCAACGGTTCTCCGCTCCATAAATATAAATCATTTCTACGCGTTCTGCAATCATGTAAACCATATTAAAAACGGGTATAACATGAACATAGTAAAAATAAACTAGTAGGTTCACTCCTCGACAAATCCTTTGATCTGTTTCTACCACATTGTTTTCGCGTGCGCGATCATTGATGCCTACGGATATAGCCGAATTTTTGCGGAAGTTTCCGAATGTCGCGGCCGGCAAAGGGAAGTCAGGCACTCGCCAGAGATGTATTTAGGAAAGCATGGGCACGTAATAAAATAAAAAATATCGATTGATCATCAAGTGAAGAATTACGTGAAAACGGAATATTGTAAAAACCTTTCATGGAAGCAATAGTATTTCTGCATCTGCAAGATGAAAACAAATACGGCAAAAATTTTATTTTTATTTACCTGAATCGTCTTAAATGTCTTAAGTTTCTCACAACTTATAAAAACCAATTTTTATCATAGAATATCTCGATATGTCTATAAGCTCACGAGTAAATCGGACTGATTTTGGGCATAATCAATTTAGAAGGATTTAAAAAGGGGCATGAAACTAAACTAACATAGTATTTTCTTAATAATGATTTTTAGGTATACACACTTTAAATCTACAGTTTTTTCCATGGAAACAATTTGGCCTGTTACATTTTTAAATGCTTCCGGCGAACACATAATTATATTTTCAGATATTTTAGAGATACAAATTATTTAATTCTCAATTAAATAAACATACAAAATTAATTAAATTACCAATTTTGAGCACCGATTTAAAGTTTGACACGTAAAATTTTCTATTTAAATGAAAAATAGGATGTACAATTTATTTAACATTTTAATTCAGAAATTGATAGAAGTTTAAAAAGGGGAGGAATAAAACTTTAGAATATCCTAAAAAATCAAGTATTAATATGTATCAGAAATTTTCTACTACCTATATCAATTTTAATTTTAACATCCATTTAATGTTTTATTTAACGTGTCTTATTAATATAACGATTTGTAAAATTTTAGGGGTAATTGCCCTAGGGGTCATGGGGTTGAATGTAATACAACAACAAAAACTTTAGTAGTTGTCCCCCTTGAAATATAAATTGCTGGTACTTCACACCAAATTTTCATAATGTCACCTGTGAAAGAAATATTAAATGCTGTTCGTTTTTAAATTGAGGTATATCCAACAGGAGCAAGTAATACGATGAAGAATCCTTTGTAAACCCAGAGTCGATGTAATGAAGCTTAAACTGGAAAATAAAAAAAAACTATATTAACATTTTAAATGCAACAAAACAGCACAATAAACGGGTAAACACACAGCTGATACAAACAGTTTGCATCACAAACAGCACAACTAGAAAAATACATGTCATATTCAAATTTTGAAGTCAGATTTTTCTAATTATTTCTTCGCACAAGCATTTTATAGATAAATCTACGGTTATGAAGTAGTTCATACAAAACTTAACTTAGTTCATCACGATTATTAATTGAATTAAACACGATTAGCTTGCAGTATTCCTCGGTTTGGACCCTTACCTTATCTCAATAAGAAACCAAATGTCTATGATCTGGTCCCAACATGGTAGTGCTAACTTCACTCATCGCGTTATTAATTTAAGAATATAAATCTAACTCTGCACCGTGTAATTATTTTCCTCATCTGTTTCAATGAGTAACTATGGCAAGATAGAATCACACAAGAACCAGAAATATAAGTAGAGTCTTTTGTTCGACGGTCGTTTACCACCATAATTTAATTCTATGAAGTCGATATACCACACAATTATTTTCAGATTTAGATTATCATGCCTCGATAAGCTCTCAAGACGACAAAGTCTGGACGTCCAAACCCTTAATTTTCTCTGTTGTTATATACGCTAAGACCTCTTTAATTGATCTTTATTATAAAAGTTGTTAAAACGTAGCAAAGCTACTCTCTACTATTGAAATTAATGAAATGTTTCCTGTAAAACACAGGTATTACTAAAAAAGGAGAAATAAATGTAAGAACTGATAGTGAAGTTACCTGAGTATGAAATCATGGTTCTTGGGATTAGACGGTGTCAAAATGGAATCACTTTGCGACGTTTCGCCTTAGGTTGTACAAGGCATCTTCAGGAATCTTTACTTTAACATTTACGACATGTCCATAGTGAAATGTTCGTGGTCAGATACAGAAGATTGTACAATTTGTTTCTTTGTAATATAGACACCACCACAGGAAAAAGAAATTGCATATAAAAGGAGTAACGCCCTTTGGCGATCGCAAACATGGTTCAATTCTTTAGTGTGTGTTGGAGATTGTACGTGTACAGGGTTGTCCCATAAATTTTGCCACCTACCTAGAGAGTTTATTTGAAGAAATACGGAAATGTTGTAAATACAAAATTCGTAAGGTTTTTTTTATGAATCATCAGAATTTTTTATCATAAATGCGAAAATATTTTTGGAAATGTCGAATTTTGGCAGGTGATCAGTTTTATTAAATGGAACACCCTGTATATTATTAAATATTTAAAAAGATCTTTTGTTCCTGATTCCTTGGGTTAGGGTCCTTCTAAATGAAAATTATCACATTTCTTTTGAAAGTAACATGTTACAAAATATTGACGTTTCGATCAACCACGTTATCTTCATTAGAATGCATAAATTGGAGTTCTTCTATAAAAAAGTTTTTCAGATTTAGAAGTTGGTACACTTGAAAAACAATAAGTAAGTCTTACCTCTTAAAACTAAAAACTTATGTTCCAGCATAACAACATATTTTTAAAAACTATACATTTTGTTTAGAAATAAATAAGACTTTGCGCTAACAACACGGGAACGAATACTAAAATATATATTTTTCTATGGTGTCACGAGAGATGAAACTTTTATTTATTAAGGGGTCAAACGCAGTTTTTTCATTGTTGATTTTGTTTTAAGTTTGCTTGTTACTGAATAACATTATGGTATATTTTACTGAGTTGTTTTGTATCGGTTCTTGCATTGATGAAGTTTTTATTTTTTTGTATTCCTATCGTTTCATAGAATTCTCTTCGTTTTTGATGATTTTTGGTTTTTAAAATTTTAACTAAGACTTTAAGAATCGAATGAATGTCTGTTTTCACTAATATGTCTTGTTAACGCCGTCGCGGCGTCGTGTCCTTTTTGTCGTACTTGTGTCCTTGTATTCTGTTTCTTAAGTATTGAATGGTCTGTCCAATGTATACACCATACACCCTACAGGGAATTTCATATACTATATGTGTTCTTTTTTCTTTTGGAGTTTTTGATTTGAGTTTGCTAAAGTTGCTCTTTAAAAGGTTATGGCTCTTGTGACTGACTGTAATGTTGTGTTTTTTGAATACATTTTCCAGTGGTTTTCATTGTAAAATTTATGAATCCTTTTTTTTTGAAGATTTTCTTAATTATTTTTTCAAGGTAGTTGTTCATCTGTAAAACTTGTTTTGCTTTTTTAATAGATTTTTCTCTATATAGAAGATCTGATAGTTTTATAGCCCTGTCTGCAAGACCTATGACAACTGATTTTTCTTAGGATAGAAGGGGGTGTTGGGAGTCGAAATGTAAATATCTAGATAACCAAGTGTCTTTGTTGTGTTAATTTTCATCTAGAAGGACCCTAACCGAGAAAAATAATAAATATATATATATATATATATATATATATATATATATATAGAAGGACCCTAACCGAGTCCATCAAATATAACAAACATATATATATATATATATATATATATATATATATATATATATATATATATATATATATATATATGTTTGTTATATTTGATGGACCAGATTTAAAGGTACAAAGATTTAAAGTTTGTGATAATGAATGGTTGCAATTATATGTGGAATTGAAGCTTTTTAAGCCATGAGCCATGAAGAGTTCGCAGTACCGAAATGAGTTATTCTGAGGCAGAGAAGCGGACGCCGCCAAGTATTTTCATAAAGAAATGAATCAAAGTGAAGTTTTAAAAACATAGAAATATAGGCCTTATACACTTCTTCCAGTTCAGGATTTAAATAAGAAAAATATAATAGATAGACTATGATTTTGCCAAGAAATATCCAGATGGATTGCGGAATATGAATTTTTACCGCCCAGTCAACCTTTACAATAGCAGGAATTTTTAGCCGCATTATTGGGCATCTACAAATCCACACCTTATTCAAAGAGTTATGATACAAGGACGGCGATCAGTGAATGTGTGGTATGGTGTTTTACACAATAAAATAATAGGACCTGTTATTTTTAATGGAAGGCTAAGAGATATTTGGAGTATTTAAAAAAATATATAGAGAACTAATTCCTATTGCCACATATAACAACTTAATCTGGCAACAGTATGGTGCCCCACCCCACAATGACAGTCACCAATTTTTTAAACAATAAATATCCTCTTTGTATAGGTAGGCATAGGTAAATAAGATGGCCAGCAAATAGTCCAGATCTATACCCCTTTGACATTATTCTTTGAGGTTATTTATTTTAGTAGACCAGAAATGCGCAAATTTTAGAAGAAAGGATAAGTATCGAAATTAGAAATCTTATCAGAGATAATCCCCATTTTATTCAAGAAGCTATTCATAGTAAATTTTAAAGTAATATTCGCAAATGTATAATAAATCAAGGGAGCTATGTCGAAAGGAACGGCGAATATTTCCTTGTTTTCTAAGCAAATAAAATATGTTTTAAGTAATAATATGCTTAATATTTCATTTCACATTAAGTTTTTTCGATATAACTAACTAAACTACTTATGGGGTAAGGCCGAAGGTTGCTCTGTCAGTAAGCCTGGACAATAACACTTCAATATTCCAAACAGAAGTTCATGCTATCGAATTGTGTGCTAGAATTTGAAGCGAGACACTGTACATCCAAAACAGTTTGAAACTGCCAAAAGGCACTTGTTGGCCTGGGGAGAGACAATAAAATCGCCCTTATCTGGATACCAGGACATGCGGGTTTGGAGGGAAATGAGTCTGCGGACCTTCTAGCAAAGGAAGGAGCAGAGACAAGATTCGTGGGACCTGAACCAGCTTTAGGAATAGCCCACGAAACGGCCAAGCGCCCAATTTTGGACTTGGTTGAGGAAAAAGCTAATCTCTCTTGGCTTGGACTGCCAGTCCAATGCAAAGGTATTTATCCCCCTTCCTATGAAGAAGAGGATTACATAAAGTCTGTTAAATATAAACAGAATTAAGCTCAAAACAGCAATAGGCCTATACACTGGCCATTGTGGTCTAAGACATCACATGCGCAGGATGGGACTTGATGACGAGACAGCCAGCCATGTGCTGTGTGAATGCCCGGCAGCTGGATCAGGTTCTCCATATTCGGTAGAGATATCCTGCTGCTCGAGGACTACCTCTCCAAATGCAATGATAAGATTTACTGAGGATCTAGAATTGCTTGGGGAAGTGTAAAAATAGATGTGAGCCAAATAGACCACAGAGTCGCAGTGGAGGGTCGATTTGATCCACTCACTTTTAACCTAACCTAACCTAATCTAACTAAACGTTTTCATGATGGTCACCGTAACGCACAAACTTTAAATCTTTACATATATATATATATATATATATATATATATATATATATTCATTTATATATTTGAAACCAGGAAGAAATCTTTTCAAATATTTAATAATATACAGGGTGTTTAATATTTTCGCACTTATAATAAAAAATTCTGTTGATTTATAAAAAACTCTATAATTTTTGTATGTACGACATCTCCGTATCTATTGAAAAAAACTCTCTAGATGGGTGGCAAAATATACGGGACAACCCTGTACGTTGGATCGACGAAATAACCTTCCAATCTTGTCTGTGGTTCCGTGTATAAATTAATTTTCTGTTGTACAAACATTCTGGTGCTTCCAGCGGATAAGGGAAATGCCGAGGGACATGTAACCAACCTTATAAAAGCATCTCACCTACCAGTAGAGGACAAGAAGACTTTAAGACCAAGCAGCTCTGGGATACCTTGGTTCTACCAACCACCTAAAATACACAATATTAATGCACAGGGTTTTCCATTGAGGGGGAAAAACGATTTTTTTTTCACTTCCCCCGTATTTCTCAAGAAATTCAGAATAGCCAATCGATGTATTTTACAATTGAATGAGAGACAAAAGAATTACTCCAAGGATGTTAAATGAACACCCTATATAATATTGCATTTTTGGATTCTGTGGTCAGTTCTAAGTGTTTTTTAGTAAGGGTACTATATGTCTATCTTCAACTGTTGTATTAATGTTTGAAAATTGACATTTTTGCTTCTTTGAGCCGTCATGGCACCTGAACGGTTGGACCTAGGTTGGAACTTTTGGAACTTTCACATTCCATCTTAGTTTTTGTTATCTTATAATGCCAGTCAAACAAAAAAAACGGAAATTATTTTGCTTCCTATTTAATTGAACATATTAAATTAATTGATTAAATATATCAAAAACAATTGAAGATAGACATATAGTACCCTTTATTAAAAAACACTTAGAATTAACCATAGAATCCAAAAATGTAATAATATATAATGTGTTTAAAAAATGCATGCGTAAGTCTTTTGTTTCTCATTCAATTGTTTTTTTGTTACTATTTTCGAATTCTTCGAGCTAAAATACGTCGATTGGCTATTTTGAATTTCTTGAGAAATACGGGGGAAGTCAAAAAGATATCGTTTTTCCTCCTCAATGGAAGACCCTGTACCACTATCCTATTCCACCGACCTATCGTCAGTGCAATAGGTTGCCACCTTATAAAATATATTTCAAATATTTTTAATAATTTTACCGGAGAAACACATTAATATATTAGACATTCCACACATTTTGTAGAGAAATTAATATCAGTCCAATTAGATCCAAAATATATCAGTCCTATTTTACCATAATAATATTGACCAGTCACTTTTAGATCTGATTGAAGCATGTCTCACATCAACACATTTCGTTTTTCAAGGAACTATTTATGAACAAACCTCAAGAGCAGCTATAGAATCTCCGCTGTCCCCTGTGGTAGTTAATATATTTTAGGAAGCTTTTGAGTTAAAATCAAAATTGTGGTTCAGATATGTAGACAACACTTTTGTCATATGACCTCATGGTCCAAAATGTATCCCCGCGTTCTTGACCATCTGAATCACCAATACCCTGATCCAAAACTTACAATAGAAATTTTGTATTAAGGTGATACAATTCATTTTCTAGATGCTCTTTAAAGGAACAGAGATGGTTCCTGTAATCTGCATATAGAAAACCAACACCTAAATGCAAATTCACATACCTAATTATTCAACATAGAAGCAATCAGTAATCAGCCTATATGTCTTCGATCGCGTGAAGCAAAGAGCCCTAAGGATGCCTTGTGTAATCGAAAGCGAAACGTCGAAAAAATATTCGATTTTGACATGGCCTAATCCCAAGAATCATGATTTTTTAACTGACAAAGCCGTGAAAACGTCCGTTCTATGTTACTTTACTATGATAAAGCTAACAGAAGTTAACGCATATTCTATAATAGTATAATATATTCTGAGAGCAACGTTGCAAATGTGGAGTAAGGTTTTAAATGGCATTATTGGGTCGATTTCATTTAATGTAAAAATGTCCTAGAGGGTGAATAGCTCTTATATACCTAATATCATTCAGTAACAAAAAGCACAGCAATTAAAATGTTATCTATTTTTCTCATACTTGGAAGTAGCAAGAACATCAGGTTCGCTACTGTAACCAGCCCGGATGTCAAACTTCAGTAAGGATTTTACCATTAAAATTCACTTAACAAAATGTGTAAACATTTTATATTAACCCAAAAATTGCAAATTTACAGTAAAATAATTTTCTCCATCCTGTGAAACAAAAACATCCTGTTACAGAAAGTGACCTCAGATTAGCTACAGTCGATAACTGTCGTGTTATCCTCTAGATGAAGGCACGTTATCTCTATTTAATTATAGTAGTTCGTTCTTCCATCGTTTTGGCTTGTACGTGTAAAAGTAAAATGACAGATTTTTTTTATAAAACAGAAAAGCTTGCAAGCAGAAAAACAGGTCGGTACGTTTTCTTTTGATCAGATTCCAGTAATTTCAATAAAATTATTTGTAATTTTGATTTTTGAAAAAGCCAATTAAATATATCTGAAGCGTTTTTTTTATAGATATAAAGCAATTTTCCTCCAGATTCGCTATGAATCTGATTTGTTGGTAGCGAATTGAAGGTACGGATCTAAATTACGAAGAATATTTATTTTTCTTACATGAATATTTTCATTGTACTTTTTATGTTGCTAAATGATAAATATTTTAGGTTATTCTGGTGGCGAATCGGACTCAAATATTTGCAAAAACAGAAAAATATTTTAAATCATATCTTGGCCAATGTATTCCAAAGATTTCTGAATACATTCGTTGAATCAATATACCTTAAATTACATTAAAAGACATTGACCCTCTTATGTGGTATTATATACAGCTGTTGCCTTATTTACTTATTGCTATATAACTTTTATTATTTTGACTGAATAAAATGCTATTGCTGATAAACATCGCTAAATAAATATGTTTTATTGTATCTTCAAATAAACTTTTTATTATCTAACTAATTTTGCAGTTGTTTTTTATTTATTCTACTTGTTGATTCAATATTTAGAATGGTACCTAAAAACTTATTGCACGTATTTACAGATCAAAAAAATCGGTAAATTTCCTTTACCCGGAACTTCCCTCGTTTTGGATATTTTCTTTTCTTAGGAATAGTGAAGTGTGACCCAATTTAGTTCTGGACTGGAAAGCACAATAATTCCTCATCTTGCTACCAAAACACTAGCAAGAGAAAACAGCATCTCAACTCTAAAAGTAGGTTGTAAACAACAACGGAAACGATAAAATACAAAAAAGAAACACCTAATACAACAAACAATAAATTAATGACTAAACTAGAAATAAGACACAAAGTCTCGGTCTCAGTCAAAAAGAGTATAATGCGGTTACACGTGTTTCGCCTTTTCAGGCATCATCAGACCTACAATTAATATAACAATCAAAAACTATCACTATAAATATACAAAATTCAACAACACAAAAAATCACAAGAACAAATCAAACAACTATAACGTCACATGTTAAAAACACACTGAGATGAGGTCAAAAATAAAGTATTGACAAAAGCAGATAAAAGTTGAATTAAATAAAAGACAAAAAAATATATAAATAAAAAATATAAAAAAAAGGTTATTGATATACCCAGGAATTGAACACCTCCGGCGTGACACACCGAGATACTGACCATCACACTACCAGCAGGTCCAATAAAAAGTTTATACATTATCTTCCTGCCGATTAATATTAGTACCAAGATTATTAAAAATTAGTCGAAATTGAAGACATCATTAACACAATATAAAACTGGGCTTCTTTTAGCCCTTGTAATTTCCATCTTCTCAACAAATCCAGTTTTTTACTCTTTGGACACTCGTGTAGTATCTTTACATTGTTTGGTATAGAGAAATGGTGTCCAGTTGTTAGCAAGTGGTTAAAAAAAAACGACTTTGTCTCAGTGATATCAGTGTTTTTATATTTATGGAAAAGGCTAAAATGTTCCCGGATCCTAGTGGGAATCCTTCCCCCTGATTGTTCGATATATAGAGCAGAAAAATCTCCACAGCCCAATGAGTACACCCCTGATTTTGAGACATGTTCAGTCATATCTTTGGTCATTGCTAGATGTCTCTTAAGTGAGTTCACTGTTTTAAAAACAATTGAGACATCTAAATGTTTGAAAAACTTCGCCACCTGCATTTAAATATTACCAAAAAATGTTAAACCTTTGAAGCATTTTTTAAGTGTTGGTTTAGAGTGAATAATATTAAAGGAAAGTTTGTATTTATTGAAAAACTTAAAATAAAGTCTCTTGATGGAGTGGATAGGAAAACCGAAACTTCCCTGGAAAGAGGTATTTTGAACAAAAATGAGCTGAAAGCTGCAAACTTGTGTGAGTGAGGAGAAATGGAACTAAATTGAATAACGTTAACTGTAGACGATTGTTTTCTGTATATTTGAAATTCTATTTTGGTATTGTTCCTGATTAACATTAAATACATTGAAAGGTGAATCTGACCCTCTCCATCTCTAGAGTAAAATCTATTTTGTTATGAAGGGAGTTAACAAAATTTAACACACACACAATCCTGATTGTTTCCTTTCCACACGATACATATATCATCTACGTACCTCTTGTAAGCTAATAGATGGTTAATGAATTAATGAAAGTAAGTAAGGTGTTTTAAATGTTGTCCATTTACTTCCTAATAGTAAGCCAAATACTGTGGGAAATCGATTAATACATTAAAAAGAATGCCAGCCTCCTCGAGTCGTCTACATTCCATTTCTATTCGCTCCTTTAAATCTTCGAGGTCATTGGGCTTATTGTTATACACTACATTTTTAAAGTGTCCCTATAAAAAGTAGTCCAGGGGCGTCCAGTCCGAAGACCGAGGTGCCAATTCTATTGTATCCCTACCTCCAATTTATCTTTCAAAAAAAAAAACATTGTCTAAATATTTCCCAACATTCCGAGCAAAATGCGGCATATTTCATCATTTCGTGCCCATTACCTAAAAAAATCAAGTTTAAATACTTAATACAGCAGCTAATGTGAACTTACAGTGTGTTCGGAAATAGTTCTGCAATAGCTGGTAGACCCTGTGTGCCCGGTCCTTAAAAAAATCAAATATCTTTCTCCAGTTAATGTGTCTTTCATAAAGAAGAGGCCGATTATTTTTGCACCCTTTATACCACATGAAAGATTTATCTTTTGGGGAAATTAGGTATGCTTTTGACGTACCCAATGTGGATTTTCCCTGGCCCAATGTCGGCAATTATGTCTGTTAACTTAGTAGCCCATGTAAGCATCGGACAAGTGGTCCTTCTGAAACGTACATTACAGAATGCTAAACATTCTAAATGGTATGAATTGGCAAAAGACAAAAAATAATAGTAAAATAAGACTGAAATGCATGTCAAATAATAAAATAAAAAAGAGAAAATATGACAACTTATAACAAGATAATACAATTTAATGAGTAAACAAATATCAGACAAAACATATACGAACAAAAGATCGACTGTAATTGTATATTAGTCGATCAACAAATGCACTAAACCCATAATTTGTACGGTGATATCTTTCAAAAAAACAGCTGTGATAAACCATCCTGACGAACACGGCTATCTGGGAGGTGTCAACCACATTTGTTGATTCATCTATTTCAAGAAAGAAATAAACACAGTTATTTAAGTCAGTTTTTAACTGTAAAATAATCTCCTTGCTCATTATTTTCACTCGTCTCATCACTGTATTAGCAGAAAGTTACATAAGGAATTTGCATCTTCTAAAAACGCCTGTTTTATTATTTCCCGTCTTCAAAGGGTTTCTTTTTTTATGCAATTATTTGGGACACACGGTATGATGCTTCCGTCGCAGATTTATTTTTGTCAACTGCTTTTAAAAATATTGACTGTTGTCCAATTAACTGGTTCCTTAATTGATTCGTCATTCTCCTCTTTTGGAAGAGGATGGCCTGGCTTTTCTGTGATACACCAGTCACTTATCAGATCTATCTCTTCCTGCAATCTCCTGCATATTATTCCTGGATGTTTATGCTTGGCCGCTATAGCACTGTCATCTGCGTATAGGGCTAGAGAAGTGGTGTGTGTCTTAGGGATGCCATGTGTATACACGTTATATAAGTGCGGTCCTAACACAGATCTTTGGGGCACACCCGCTTCTAGTCTCCTTTGCGTCGATCTCATGTTTTTAACTCTGACACTTGCCGTTCTATCTTTAAGATATTGGGCTATTAGTTTGCAAGTTTTAGTTGCAAATCCAGCATCTTGCATTTTGTATACAAGTCCCTTATGCCATACTCTATCGAAGGCTCTGGCTACGTCTAGGAAGACCATGCCAGTAACCTCTTTTAGGTTAAAACCGCTGGTGACAGTTTCAACCGTTCTTAGGGTTTTTAGTTCAGTAGAATGACCGCTTCTGAAGCCAAATTGTTCATTTGGGATTATGTCTAGGGCTACTGTTTCATCTTTGATCCTGGTGATCAAGATTCTTTCAGTGAGTTTGCTGAGTGCGAGCAGCAGGCTTATCGGTCTGTAGTTTTGGGCGAAAGTTCGGTCTTTCACTGTTTTACCAATCATAACTACTTCCGCATGCTTCCACCTGTTGGGAAAGTGGTCCAGTCTCATAACCGCGTTTGTTATGCTGGTTAGTGCAGGAATTCCTTTTCTAGCTTTAACATCTGATTGGTAATTCCGTCTTTGCCCGTGTGTCATATAGTCTTCTGCAGCCATTAATTATTTCAACTTCGTATTGATCATCTTCTAGCCATTAATTATTTCAACTCATGTTGATCATCTTCTAGCGGATTCTAGCCTTTTCTTTTCTTGGTGTGTGTAAGCCATTTCCCCTACCCCGTGCAGGGGAGGCATTGGTGTTCTTTCAGACCTAAGATTCTTCTGCATCTGCAGATATGCAGTTTTATCTCTGGTGTCTAGTTCACGGAGTTTGTTACTCCACATTCTGTCTCTATGCTCCCTCAGTGCATCTCTCAACCTAGTTGAGTGCCTATTTAGAGCTATTCGGTCCTGCTCAAGGTGCCTCCGTCCGTAGGCACGCTTGAGTCGTCTGTTCTCTCTGATGAGAATTCTCAGATCGTGAGGTATATCGCTCCCAGGCTGTAAGTATGGTGTTGTGACTATTACTGTGCTTTCGTGGAAAGCTTCCAGTATTTTTGTCTCAAGAGTCTCTACGGCTCTTTCTAGTTCCTGGGAGTCATTAATGGCTGCGATTTCGATTTTGTCTTGGACTTTTTGTTGGTAAGTCCGCCAGTTCGTCTGCTTCCTTATTGTGGTTTCCTGTGCCCTATCATCATTACCCAGAAATAGCTTGATCGGATTATGGTCCGACGTCCCTTCTTCTAGGGTTTCGATTTCAAAGTCAGGGACAATGTTCTTTAGGATTGCTATATCTAGCACCTGAGGAGTGCCTTGATTTCTTGGTAGAAACGTTGGCCTGCCTGGTCCTATGACTGTACCCCCTTGGGCTTCAGTGAAATCCAGGAGTCTTTGACACTGTCTTGCGTAGTGCTATTCCACTGCGGATGTTTGCAGTTCAGATCACCTATGATGATGGTGTCTTCCCGTTAGCAAATCGTCTATGTCTTCCTGTAATAGATCCCCTCTAGGGGGCCTATATGCAGAGGAGATTTTAATCTTCCCTCTGAATGTGGGGACTTCGATATTGTTACGACTTCTATGTCTACGTCTTCAATCAGCCCTACACCACCTCCATTGTTTGCGATGAACGTCTTGTATCCCCGACATGCGCATTTATCGCATTCAAAGCAATCCAAATCGTTCTCGTGTTCTCAAACATTCACGCGATGCTGGCGCTCTGATGAATTCTACCAGCTGTTGGCCAGAAGGCTTACCGCAATGTTGCCGTTGCTAGCTTTCATATTGTGATTTTTTTTCAAAATTTATGAACGCTTCTATTTTACAAGATATGTTGTGAGCTACCAGAAATGTGTTCGCGAGCTACCGGTAGATCGCGATCGACGGGTTGGCGACCACTGGTTTAAAAGATATATTAGAACTGGAAAATATCTAAAACATACAGTAAAAAATAGCTTTATCCCTGTTACTACTTACTTTCGAGAAAACATATGAGGTGAAATATTTGAAATTTTATTATCTACAAAAAATGTGTCTTTAGTTTTTTTGAAAAAAATTATACAAACGGAGATATTTGAAAAAAAAAACAAAAATCTAAGATGGCGGCGGTTTTTTTTCAAACTTCTACTGGGACCGAATGGGACTTTTGAGGGGTTAAATAGGATATTATTACCTAAACATTCCCGCTGAGATCAGTTGGTTACTAATTTTTTCCACCTCTACCTATAGATTTGCTGCACTAATTGAGAGAATTTACAAGATGCGATGGCCAAATTTTGGACCGGTCAACAATAATAAAACTTGGATTTGATACATTGACTAAATGTATTATTTCAATCTTAAATAAAAGGCGATGTGATTCTTTATTAAAAAGAAAGGGAGGATATATTTATTACATAACCTTAATAAATGTGGCAGACATGGAGAACATAAAAAATATATAAAATATGTTTAGTTGCTTATTCATTGGTTTATTGTTTTCTGTTTTATAATTGTCTAGAATCAGCGCCGGATTTACCATTGGATCATCCCTAGGGCCCCGCGCTCTGGGAGTAACTGATGAACAAAAAAAAAACACGTTTTTGTTATATTTTTTAGGCCCGATAGCGCAACTTGTTTCTTGTTGTTGTTTAATCTGATTCCTATCAAAAACGAAACTAAATACAAGTAGGAATTCAAAGTAAGTTGTGACTAGTTTTTAAAGGATACACTATGATGTATACCTGACGCAAGTTAATCGTTAACTATCGCTTAAAATATATAAATCAAGTTCACTGAAAAAGTCTAAAAAGCAGTGTTCTTTTTTTGTAAAAAAACAAAGGATCTGATTGTGTGGAGGCAATGTGGCCTTACTTTTTTTTGTTCTCCTAATAGGAACCAAAAATGAGACTGACTGCAGCAATATTTCCCAGTTAATCGCCCAGTTTAATAACTTGTAGAAGAAAACTAGAAGTGCTATTTTCTCCGAAACTAAAGGGTTTGTAGGCCACAAAGTAGAACTCTTGCATTATATGACAGACCTTGGTATGGGAAATTAAATTCAAATAAAAAATATTTTGCAAATTTATTTTGAACTTTTTCAATTATGTCAATGTAACACTGATATGAAGGACTCCATATAGTAGAACAGTATTCCAGAACACTCCTAACCAGGGAGTTATGGAGACAAACAATAGCTTTAGTATCAGTGACATGCTGTATATCGTTTAATAAAGCCTTGCAATCTGAAACCCTTAAGTACTATGTTATCAATGTGCAAATTAAAAGTCAGTTTTTCGTTAAGAATAACATCCAAATCATTGAAAGAAGTAACAACTTCTAGACTTACATCGTTTATAAAGTAAGTGGAATCAATGGGATTATTGCACCTATAAAATCGGAGCACTTTACATTTAGTTATGTTAAGAAGCAGGCAATTGGTGCTGCACCATTCGACAAGTCTCTCAATGTCAGACTGCAGTTGATTGGAGTCGGAGGAAACTGGTGAAAATAATTTTAAGGCGTCTGCATATAAAAGACATTTAGATATTTTAAAACAAGTTACTATGTCGTTTATAAAATGTAAACATAGAATTGGACCGATATGCAAACTTTGCGGGACACCCGACGTTGCAACAACCTGTTTGGAAACTGAACCACATACGTTGACCTGCTGAGGTCGATTAAATAAATATGACTTGATCGAATCAATGTAGTTCCCAAAAAAACCAATTTGCTGCAATTTAACTATTAGAATCTGACGGCAGACACTATCAAACGCCTTGGATATGTCTGGGTAGATAACATCAATCTGTGACCCCGATAAAAACCATGTTACTCCCCCCGAGATATAATGTTTCAGTGATTCAAAAATTTCATAGGTAACAATTGCCTCGAACAAATTTGGCAAGTGTGAAAGCAAAGAAATACCTCTGTAGTTTTGTACGTCGCATCTATCACCATCTATTTTCCAGTCAAAAAAAAGTTGCTTCGTCAGAATAAATAATTTGAATGGCAAAATTTAGAGTGGTATTGCAACGTTCCATTATGATTTCACAAAATACCAAGCGCCTATTGTGATCATCCTCAAAGAATTCTCGCAGCAAAGTTATTTTGTATGGATAAAACTTTTCGGTTTTTAGAGGTCGGTCACATCTCCGTGTCAGACATCATTTTCTCTTCCTAATGTTCAGGTAGAAAGGTGTGGATTTTCATTTAAACTGATTAAAACGTTCAGAGCCTTATTACCATCAGGCTTTTAGGTCTGCCAAAACATACAGCATCTTTTAGCTTTCCAGTTTCGTAGAATGTTTTGTGAATTTTACTCACGGTGGATTTAGTTATTGCATGTCTGTTAAGATATTTGTCATTAAAAATGTTACACAAACATCTTGTAGGTTTCGCATTACACCCATAACCCAGTATAATTAAAATTTCAATTTCTTAGGTTTCAGTTAAACGATTTATTTTGTAAATCAACAAAACTGAAATTGTCAAGCATATCAGGTAACCTTTTGTGTGCAGGTATTCTAATAAAAGGTAATACATTAAATTACGTATATTAGACCCTTATTTTTGCAAAAACTATTGACTTTCATAAAAACTGCTCTTAATAAAAAGTATTGAGAATTTTAGGGATATTTTTAAAAAGTAATATAATATAGTTTCATTAAAAAAAAAATTATTGTTTAGCTTCTTTTTGATTACCTAATTTAAAAAAGTAATAATAACACTTTCTTTAGCGGGTTTTTTGTATTTTTATTAAATAAATATATAACTACCATGTCATAGGTTTTTTATTTTAGTGAGTATATAACTCAATGTTTCGTTAGAAAAACAATTTTAATTTAAAAAAATGGTAATATAATGTCAAAACGCTAGAAACGACATGCATCTCCATAACCAAATTAAAAATCTACGCACGCAATGACGTCACTGCGCGAGCCGGACGCAATTAAGACCGTCTAGATATCATACTTTCCGTTTATTATATCATGATGCCTACCTATATGTCCTAAAAAATATAACGAAATACTTTTTTTTAAATAGAACATGTATTTTTATAATTTTTATGAATGTTCTTTTTTTCCTGATTTCAAAAATATATAGTTTGACTACTTTGGGGCAACCCGTTTTTCAATTATTTTGGTTTAACTGTAAAAAGTTTTGCTTTATATTATAATATTACCTTAGACTTATATGGCAAGTAATGTTGCAGTTAAACTAAAATAATTAATAAACGCTTTGCGCCTATATAATCAAATTATATATTTTTGAAATCAGTAGATAATGGCCTTTCATAAAAATAAACAATATACAGGGATTCCCTTAAAAAAACGTATTTCTTAACCTACAGTTTTTATATATACACTTTTCTTCTATCTTTGTTAATAAACAACCCTGTATGTGGATGTAATAATATAATAACTCACACCGTACATACAAGTATCTCAAAAAGCAAAAATGCTCCTCAAATGTTTCCTCCAAAATGGGACCATTTCATCCCCTTATGACCCAGGACCCTTGATTTTTTGCCAAAATTCAAGCGGATAAGTAGTTTTTGAGCTATGCAGCGTACAGACAAACAGACTTTCCTTTTACGAGGGAAATAAAATGAAGAGGTTTTTTGTAAGAAATAACACAGTACTGGAAAGAGAGACATACACTCTGTTGTATAAACAGTGCCAACATTTTCTCTAAATTCGTTAATACGACAATGTTTGGAGGTAATAATTTTATAACTTTAAAAAATCAATTTAGTAATTCCTCATTATAGTAAACGTAGCTATAAATCTGCAAGTAACCTTGAATTACATGGTTAATAAAACAGACCATCAACACGTAGTGACCGAAGACGTGCTCAAAGGCTACCTCAGTGCGCCAAGAAGGCCAATAAACTGTTGATTTAAAATAGCCCAATCAAATTAGACTTTCCATTAATTCGTACAAAACTGGAAATGATTTTATTTCACTTTGAGCATCCCAAATGATAGAAATATGGAAAGAAGCATTTCCAGAAGTTTTGATTAATACTTTTGACAAGAGATCGAAACGATTGGCTTCCATTTTGGCAAGAAAGAACTCTGTCTTTTATTAATGTGTCCATTCGTGGCGATTTAGGCGGGACAGTCCCGATTTTGAGATAAGCGTCCCGAATTTAAAGGCATCTCGCTTTTGAAATATTTACTTTCATTATTTTCCTGTATATGAAAAAGTCACACATAAATGTTAAATTTCTTCAAGTAACTATTGATGGTAAAAACAAATAAGTACATTGACTATCTAGCAGCTGACATCGACATTTATTAACCGTCGATAAACATTGGACATCTCTACAACACGCGGGACTTCCCCTTTGTTTATTTCTCTTATCGGCATTTATACTCGTGTCGTAAATCGAAATTGTAAACAACGTCCACGGATGGAATCAATAATTGAATAATAGCTAGTTAGTTTAATCTATTATGTTTTAATTCGGGTTAAGGTCGAGTATTTTTTTAGACGTTGTTGAGTAATTAAGTGGCAAACTAAAGCATAAAACAGGTAAGTTCAGTATTATTAAAGTCGATATAAAAATGTTAAAATGTTAACATTTCTTTGACCTTTTAAGGATTATATATCGGAATGGAGGCCAAAATGGAAATGTTATTTCTCAGTAGAATTACAAACGCAGTATCCGTTCTTGAAGAAAATTAGATTCAAGTGTATTATCTAAGACCCGTTTATCAAGTTTTTCAATCTCACATGGAGGCAAGAATGATATCGAAAACATTTAAAATCCGATAAACATAAATCATATTTAACTGCTAGTACATCTTCATCAAAAATGGATGATATTTTCCGCAATGTATCAAAGATCACTACCGAAGACCAACAATTAGCAGCCGAAGAAGGATTTTTCGCTTTCCATGCGGTGTTTCACAATATTAGCTTTCGTGGAATGGACTGAACATCCAAACTAATCAAAAAAATTTATAAAAATAAATTTTCTTGCGCGCGTACAAAGGCTGGAGTTATAGTGACCAATGTTTTCGCGCCCCATTTTCTTCTGTCTCTGCAGAAACAGTTAAAAAAAGTTAACTATATTACAATTTTTTTTAGACCTCCAATCATAATGATGTAAAGCTTTTTTCCACTTTAATTCGATTCTTTGACAAAAACACAGGTGTAAATGCAAAAATTATTGATTTTATCATCTTTACATGGGGAAAAAGTGACCTAATTTGCAATAATGTACTTGAGGTTGTAAAAATAATAATTTAGAGTCAAAACTAGCTGCATATTGTGCTGATAATGCCAACGCGAATTTTGGAGGGTTACGTAGACAAGTTACAAATAATATATTTTTTTAAATGGCTCAGAGTGTAGGCCAATCTGTATTGGGTGTAGGTTGTGCTGCTCATATTATTCACAATGCGATACATACAGCATCAAATCTTTTGCCGATTGATAATGAAAGCACAATTGTTAAAGTATATTCGTATTTTTACATCTATACTGTTAGAGTAGGAGAACTAAAGGAATTCTGTGAAAGAGTTGAAGTCAAGTACCAAAAACTTTTAGGGTACAGTAAAACTAGGTGGCTGGCCTTACTTCCAGCTGTAGAGAGAACTTTAAAAATGTATTAGACTTTCTTTAAATTGATAAATATCCACAAATAATTAGTAACTTTTTTTCAAGCCAATGTGCTTAGGTTTGACTAAAATTTATTCATAATACGGCTTCTATGTTTCAAGATGCTATTTAAAAAATTGATGGTGGTAAAATCAACTTTTTAGAGGTGAAGGAAATTTTGGAAATGCTTTGACAAAATGGCGACTGCGCCACTATTTCAATTTATTTTATTTATTTCGTTTTCTTATTGTAATTGTCTGTCTGGTCACTTTACCTTTTATGTGCGTATTGAAGGCATTTTTGGCGTCGAGAATTATGCAATTATAATAATTTTGAGCCTCGTTTTTGCCTGTACTTGATATGTTGTGGACATGACATAATTATCGCTGCGCCTAGAAGCTTACCGGGAAATTATCTGTTTGGATTTCTACCAGAGTACAAAGTCTAGCACTGAAATTAGGAAGGCACAATTTAGGGAGCATTATTCCGAAGATATTCAGCCTGAGTTTATAAACAAAATGGGGCAGTTCAAGTACTTCATCTTATAATAAGAGGATGCGGGAAAAGAAAAAATAGTGCCTATCGAGGAATCGTATAAACTGATTTTTAGTAATATGGCACAATCAACTTTCCCGAATATAATGACAGCATTACAAATATAGAATATTATAGAAGTCTGATAATTATACCAACGCCACTGGTGAAAGTAAATTTTCGCAATTGAAACTTCGTTCTTATTTTTGAACTTGCTACGTTTTTGGTTCGGATGCTAGTCCATTAATGAAAAGCTCTTCGTCCAGGGCTTAGTCAGGGCTGGAGGCGACCATCCCAAATATTTACATCTTATTCCGATTTGGAGACAATATTTGTGGGATGTCTGGATGGCGAGTTCTAAGCTCCTAGAACATTCCGATTCTTTCAAATATTTTTTAAAATTATTCCTACTTTTTTAATCTTTGAAATGCTTCTTGGCTTCCACTAGGTTTCCCTTGAGAATATTACTGGTATCACGAGATGATCTTTTCTTTCAAGCTTTCACCCCTCCTACTCCCGCCTCATAGCGGCCAATGCACTAATATTCTATGTAGACCTGGGCAGACGAACAAGATAGAATGCAGGAAAAACTAGTATCATACGTTGACAGCGTCTGCTCTCCTTCTAGCGGAACCGTTAGTTTTAACACTGAGTTCCCCCCGAAACAAAGCAGCAAAACCGAATACGTGGAACCACTTATGTCAAAAACGCAGAGGTTTGCCTTCCACGAGGCGTTTCGAAAGACTGCGTTCTACGTCTTTTTTCAATAATGGTGAAAAAATGCATAATAATGCTCCTTTGTATGCCACTGACCGGTAATATTGACAAGAACATATCATAACTGTCAACATCTAGTTTCGTTCCAATGTCCCTATAATAATCAAACACAAAAAATCCGAGAAAAATCAAAAAAATCTTGAAAAAGGAATCGTTTTGGAACTATGTCTATGTAACATTTTTATATTATTTTATGGCAAGGAATCTCCCCTGAAGCGTTGACCCATGTTTTTTTTTAAACTCCCTGTATATATGTATGTAATATAATATGGATAATTTTTGTTTTTTTTTATATCAAATCTCATCACCCTGTAAAATGAATATATATATAACGAGGCTGTGCTATAAAAAATGCACACTGCAGTACATTTTTGCAAGGTCTTGGGAAATACCCTGTATATTTTGATAATTAGATCTGGCAGAACCGACTGTGTTTGTTGATCGTTTAGCATTTGACCAGTTCATTCAAAGTACAATACGCCTACGTGAGAAAGAGATCAAGATATACTCTGTTCGTATTGATCATATCGTACTCTTTTTGTGTCTTTTAAAGTCCCAAATAAAAGATACTGTAATGAATTACGTATAAGAGAGAGATAAAACTATAAACCTATAAACGTCAAAACTGAGAGATAATTAACATTTCCAATTCCAAACTTTATGGATGGAGCAAAAAAAAATAGTATAACTAAATATAAAAGCGACAAATTTAACCAGTGAATTTCTAGGTCAGCATTCGTCACGATCTGAACCAGAATAAATATTTTCGGAACTGTTAATAATTCATTTTAAGGACAAAACATAATAAATAATATTTTACTGAACAAAGAATGCAAACTAATATTTGGTCTTCGTTAGTGTTAAATAGTGATAATGATTAGTAAATAATAATAAACTTATTGTGAAGTGTGTAGCTTGTTTTGCATGTTACAATGTAAAGTAAGTGAGTAGCTTTCAGTTTGGTGATAACCATGGATACTCAAGTTGCCTCAAGGGACAGCAGGCCCTTCTTCCTTCCAAAGTTAACTTCACCCCCTTCCAGTTCCTCTGGCATTAATCTCCAAGACAGTGTCACTGATGTCGAAGGAAAAGTTAAGACTCGGTTCCTTTCAATGTGGAATAACATGAAATATGGTATGTTATATTTTTAGTGAACATTAATCTACCTTAATTTTGACAGAACTTAACTCCGTAGGTATGAAGTTGAAACCAAATTTCTCCAAAGAATCTCCAGTATGGCTTTTAGGAATGTGTTACCGAAAACTAGAGCCTCCTCCAGAAGCTGCGGAATTAGGAACTGACGTAGCAGCCTTCCAGAGCCAAAGTGAAGTGAGTTTTTTTAAGCTTCGATCTAGAAACTCGGAGAAAAATCTTGAAAAACAAATGCAGATGGTCTGCAATGAAGAAGAAGGCATTGAAGGCTTTAAAAAGGATTTCATTAGTAAACTGTGGTTAACTTATCGAAGAGAGTTTCCCATATTAGATGGTTCGACATACAGTAGTGACTGTGGTTGGGGCTGCATGATTAGAAGTGGACAAATGCTTATTGCTCAGGCATTAGTAATGCATTTTTTGGGAAGAGGTAAATATTTATTTTATTTCATAATATAAAAACTGTCTAGATTTATAAAAAAAATGTATATCCATTTTCTTTGAATATACTTCACAGCATGCCTTAAAAGCAAGACTGTGTTATACCACTCGTCTCAGTAGCGTATTTTCTACTGACAAGCCTCGTGAAAAGCATGGTAAAAAAAATTATCTAACATAACATTAAGTATTTAAAATATGAATTTTTTTGTATGGAGCACTTTGTATATTTTTTCTTCAATTGATCGCATATAATGTTTTGAACCTCTTTGCGTAAAATTAAAAACAAGATTAAAAACAATCTATTTATGAGAATATTTTTTCTCAAGAAATCACTTGCCATAACTCTCATAAAGTAAAGTTTATTACTAGGAATATTAAGTTAAAATGAAATTATGCAAGTATATTTTACTTCATAAAGTTTGTATAAATGTTTTGCTTGTTTTAGAATGGAGGTATAATCCAGATCAAAGAGAGACTACCGTATATCATCGGAAAATTATAAAATGGTTTGGTGATAAGCCTTCAAGAAATAGTCCTCTATCCTTGCATTATTTAGTACGGATAGGTGAAGGCCTTGGTAAAAAAGCTGGTGACTGGTATGGGCCTGGATTGGTAGCTCACTTGTTCCGGCAAGCCTTCAAGGATGCATCAAATGACAATTTTGAATTTGATACTGTAAATGTTTTTGTTGCCCAAAACTGCACAGGTAAGGATTTAATTAATACATTTCTGTACTATTATTATTATTAGTATACCTTCAAGGATGCATCAAATGATAATTTTGCATTTGATACTGTGAATTTCCAAGTAACATGAGTATTATAAGGAAAAAAATACAAAACTTACTCTTTGGTATAATATAATATTGCACTTACTGCACATTTATATGTTACATTTTTTATTTTTTACTAAAAACCTACATTTCACTATTGGTACAAAACTAAAAGTATAAATATATACAGGGTGGTCCATTTATCTTGAGACACTACCTTATCTCAAAAAGTTCGCTACAAAAGTTAATAATAAAAGTAATTCGAGTGTTTAATTTATTTTATGTTCGTGTATACAGGGTACTTCGTTTTTCATGGACAGTTACCAACTTTCTTATTTTAAATGAGACACCCCATGTAATCATATGGATTTAAATAGTGCCCTTTATGGCACTTTCAACCATATATAGCTTGATGGCTTTGTGATGCAACGTTTCGGATTTTTTGGCATTTATCATCATTATTTGGTAATAGTAGCCAAATATATAAAATTTTAAAAAGTCTCCGTAAAAAAATTATTCAATCGACTTTAAATTTTGCAGAAAAATTAAATGTGATAGTTAAACTGCTACGAATTCAACATGATGTAACAAAATGACAGTGTGTGTCAATGTAAATACTACTTATTAAATTTATTTTAAATTATGCCCAAAAATAAATTGTGACATAAGTAGAAACTCGATAAAAACTGTTTGAAAAGACAGTATCACTTCACTGTTCCTAATAATAGGAAAGATTTTTAACGAGGGAAGTTTCAGGTAAAGGAATTTACCAATTTTTTTCTTTGTTTTGCCTAATTTATTCCATATATTCTAACAATTTAGTAAAATAAAGGTCATTAAATTTAAAATAAGAAAATGTTATTATATATCTTTTTTGTTTGAATGTACAGGTGGTCGAAATTGGTCTGTTTTTGAACAGAGAAAACCTATTTCCTGACTAGATAGAGCAAAACTGACTTAGGTGTCATGGGCTCGATTTCTGAGAAATGTTTAATGGCAAAAACCGCCTGCCGATATTTTCACTGCCAACTGAGATATAGGGCGTTTTTCAATTTTCGGCCATTTTGAAAATTGTCCATAACTTTTTTATTTTGCGGAATATTAACATTCTGCAAAGACATTCTAAAGGCACTTTTTTATGTGCAATCCAGTGGCATACTCAGATTTTTTCTATAGTTGTCCGTTTTATCATAAATAGGCAAAACTTTTTTTTTTCAAATGGAAATCATAGTTGGCTATAAATTATAAAAAATGCTCGCGTTTAGCCCTTTTCAGTGATATAAAGTTGTAGGTACTTATTTTCAAAAATAACGAAAATATTAGGTGTTTTTGGTTTACATCGAAGTAGGCTTTGATTTGTGATGACAATATCTCAATTATGTATTGTTAAGATTTATAGTTTGTTAGCAACTTAAACACAACTTTAAATAACACTAGCTAACGTTATTTTAATTATTTATTATTAATTTTTTTTATTTTTTTTTGTTTACATAGCAAAGTTGAACAAAATTAACAAACTAAACTACTATTTACAGCTACAAGTGAAAATAAAAAATAATTATGAAAATCTAGGTATTTAGTTAGATAGGTTTCTGATAAATATATTTAGAGAAGTTGTTCAAATTGAGCCCCTCCCTGTTGAATACAAACTAAGCATCTTTTGCGTACCGAGTTGCAACTATTTATTAGTTCAACTGGGCTAATAGATGCAAAAGCTTGCCTAGTGGCCTCTTGCAATTCTTCTTTTGTGTGAAAGGTTCTTCCTTTAAATATCAAGTCCTTCAATCTTCCCCACAAAAAAAAATCTAAGGGAGTTAAGTCACAGGACCTAGCAGGCCAAGGTATGGGGCCCCACGTACCAATCCAATTTTCTCGAAATTCGAAGTTTAAAAGATCAGTTGTGATCCTTGCATTGTGCGGGGGACAACCATCTTGTTGATAGTAGATATTTCTGGCATCAGCTAAAGGTATGTCTTCCAACAAAGGGACAATATATGTGCGCAAAATATTTACATAATCATCTGCAGTTAAATTTCCATCGTAAAAATAAGGTCCCACAAATCTTCTTCGGAATATCCCCACCTATATATTGAATCCACACCGACCTTGCCGGTCTTGTTGCACAACTACGTGTGGATTTTCAGTGGACCAGTGATATGAATTATATCTATTAAATATACCAGAAGTATCTACTCTGGATTCATCACTCCAAATAATATTTAATGGAAAATTCTCATTCTCCATGAATTTTTGCTCATACCACTGACAAAATCTCAATCTTCTAGCGGCGTCCCCTTCACGGAGTTGATGAACTCTTCTCGTTCTGTACGGTTTGAATTTATGTTTTTTGAGTATTTTTAAAACGGTGGTCTTTGGAAATTCGTTATATTAGCCAATGTTCGAGAGGAGGTGCCAGGATGATCTAATACCTCACCAATTATATTTAGCTGCTGGATTTCCTTTTCTTCCTTTAGTTCATAATGTCTTGTTCTTAACTTTTTAAAATTTTAATTTATATACTTTTTAAAATCCGGTTGACGTCGCTCGGGAAATGTATTAAAATATAATTCACTAGCTGCTTCAGGAACTTCGTTAGATAATATGTAACATTTTAACATATCATACTTTTCATAATTCTCAAACATATTTTGTCAGCAACTTAACACAACTTTATAAAGATAACACCAAAACGCAATAATTACACCAGACTACAGTAATCTGACAGCAATATATTCAAAATATTGAACGCGCGTCATATTCCAAGGCCTACTTCGATGTAAACCAAAAACACCTAATATTTTCGTTATTTTTGAAAATAAGTACCTACAACTTTATATCCAACTATGATTTCCATTTGAAAAAAAAAGTTTTGCCTATTTATGATAAAACGGACAACTATAGAAAAAATCTGAGTACGCCACTGGATTTAAATTTAATAATAAAAAGTTATGAAAATTGAAAAACGCCCTATATATCAGAAATCGAGCCCATGACACCTAAGTTTTAGGTTTTCTCTGTTTGAATGTACAATTCTATTTTCAAAAATAAATTTTTCATAAAAATGTTACTTTTATATTTATTTTTTTCTATGTCTTATAACAACAGAAATTTAAAGCAAAATATTTACTCTCCTTTTGATCACCCTGTACAAATATTATTAATTTTGTCTAAATTTGGTAAAACCTATATCATAAATGCATGTTTTTCAAAAGCGACGTCATATTTCCTACTGATTGTTTTATTTCCTAATTTATATCTGTCCTCATTGAAACCATAATATTTTTTTTATATTTACCATAAAAGGCCGTAAATAAATTATTATTACTATTGACTATTGTTACAAGCAATAAAAAATATACAATATACAAACTGTTTAAAGTCATTCTTTATTGGTATGGTTTTTAAATGATTATAAAACTAAATAAAAAATAAACTTGAAGCTTCCCTCATTATAAATCTTTTCTTTTATTAGGAATAGTGAAGTGTGACCCAATTTAGATCTGTACATAGTCATTTACTAACACATATATACTACCTCCTCAATCATTTTTATTGGGCGTCATTTTGTTTTATCATATTGGATTCCTACATGGCCATTTGTTTATCTTAATATCACATTTAATTTTTCTGCAAAATCATCAACTGAATAAGATTCTTTTACCTTGATTTTTTTAAAAAATTATTTGGCCGATATTTTTTTCCGCCATCTTGAATTCGTACCACAGCTTTACCAGATTATCTATATATCACACTTAATGCTTGCACAAAGTTTAAAATTAATGTGTCTGTCTCTGAAATCACAAATAACCTGAATACCAGTAAAAAAACCATTGCTGTGTTTATTGACCTCGCAAAAGCCTTTGATATTGTGCCACACAAAAATTTAATTGAAGTTTTATCGCATTATGGAATAAGGGGACAAGTTCTGGAGCTATTTTCTAACTACCTATCTAACAGAGACCTGTTTTTAAAACTAGACCGTAGTTTCAGCAAACCATTGAAAATAAAAATAGGAGTGCCACAAGGAACAATTTTAGGACCTATACTTTTCATAACCTGCATAAACTCTTTACTAAACCTAAACATCAATGGCAAAATTATATCATATGAGGATGACACAGTACTAGTTTTTAGTGAAAATAGTTGGAAAGAAGTTAAAGATAGGGTAGCTCACGGATTCAATATTATCAAACAATTGCTTGACTCGTTTAAATTATCCCTAAATTTAACAAAAACTAAATATATCGCATTTTCATTAATAGGTGCAAATAGGCCCAACTTTAATACCATCGAGAAAAATAATAATGAAGATAATAGAAGCAGTATAGAGAACGTATCGAAAATTAAATACCTGGGGATTAAAACTTAAAATGGACAGAACATATATCATATCTCACGAGAAAAACTCGATATTTAATTCAAAAATTTTACCTTTTGAGCGAATTTCTAACCACAAAACTGCTAACAATGGTCTACAAATCCTTGGTCGAATCTTTATTGAGAATTTTTAACTGTATAACATAGACATCTGCGATGTTAGCTGCCTATATATGCATTCAATATGTTCATACATTCACAAAAGGAAGCACTAAAAAAATTTGTACATCATCAACACCAAACATGGAACAATCTAAACAACACCTGTTAATAACAAATAACAGAAAGAACATACATTTAAAGTTTATTGATTATTTAGGTCCCAAATGTTACAATATTCTACCAAATGAAATAAAAAACATAAACAAAATCAAAATATTTAACCAAAAATCAAAAATTTTTATTGTTGAAAATCGTCATAGGATACAGAGAGCAATCACCAATAGCTAATTTTAATGTTAGTAAAAATCAAAAACTTGTTTTTTTTTGTTCTTGGCTTATGACTTAATTATTTTTCTTTTTTGGTTGTGTGTGCCAGTCATATATATGTACATATCATAAGATAACACTATATTTTTAAGGAATTAGATATTAAGTAATGATACATGCACATACAGATGTCACTATTTTCTTAACATCTAGGTGTCTGGGCAAATTATGTGTGAAATACAAATAATGCTCTTCTAAGTTTAAGATATTGTTATGTTGATTGTAAACATTACTAAAAAAAATATTACTAAAAATAAATCTAGTAGTTTTTTCAAACCGGTTTTTTAAATATTTTATTTGGTCGTCATTTTGTTCCGCTGTGTTGAATTCATAACACAAATTTACCACTTCATCTCTATATCACACTTAATGCTTGCACAAATTTTGAAATTAAGCTGTTAAGTAGTTTTTATTAGACAGCCATTTTGTTTTGGTATATACATACCAAAATGTTACCAGTTCATTCTTATGTAAATTGGATAATTAGTTTTTTTTTTAATAATGTTTTTCTCTCGGACGATGATTTTTTCATGATAACAATACTTGGCCGCCATTTTGTTGCGCCATCTTGAATTCATACCACAACTTTTAATGCTTGCATATTTGAAATTTTTTTCAAGCCGATTTTTTAAATATTTTATTAGGCCGTCATTTTATTTTGCTATTTTATATTCATACCAAAATGTTACAAGTTCATTCTTATGTAATCCTTGATGTTGTGCAAAATTTGAGGAAATTGGATAATTAGTTTTTTAGTATTAATTTTTTTAACTTTCGCGAGGCCGCCATTTTGTTCCGGCATATTGGATTTTTACCAGAATATTACCAGGTCATTCCCATATGACCCTTAATTTTTGACTAAAATTTGAAGCCAATCTGATGAGTAGTTTTTAATCTATGCTGCGAACTGACAGATGGATAGACCCAGTGGCTATTGGGAGGTCAATAACAAATTTAAAAATAGGCATACTTTAAATAAAAATAAATATCATCTTTATATTGAGCTTTAAATTCTCTTGAAGTTCGGGTCTACTCTTCGTTCTTTAGAATTGGAGAAATGATGAATGACACGTTCGGTTAAATTGCACGCACATTCCTTTTATAAACGATTTCTCGATACCTAACATCTCTAAAGCGGATAGTCTATCTTGGCCCAACTCCTCAACAAAATTTATAAGCCCTCGAGAAACCCCTGAATTTTCAGACAAAGTCATTTCATTATGGCCATGTACTGCCAGCTCGAATGCCCCACAAAATTTTACACAATCTATAATTTTGTTTAAAATATAACGATTTTTGGATACATTTTCATTAAAATCTCTAAGGGATTTTCTATAAGCTGTGTCTAGCTGAGTGCGAATATCAACACTTCCGACCATAGCATAGTTCACATTACATGTGATCTGCAGAAAACCCATGTTTTTTTTATTTTTTCTTTTAAGTGTTTTAAGTCTTTAACACCGGTTTTGCACCATAATGAGTCCGACATGTCCTTAGAAAACAACAAACAAACATAACAGTAAAAAGAGTTAGAGACTTCACAACCACATATCCAGTTAGCTAAATCGTACATACTTTTGCGAAAGTTTCGATGAACCTCTTTATTTCTGTCTTTACTAGTTTATCGTATACTAAGTTCTGGCAAATTGCGACCACTTACCTTGAATTCGGTTATTTTCTCAAAGTTAAGTTCGTTATCACTCTTTAGTTGTTTAATTTTTTGCACTACCGACATTTTATTTCATCTACATTCACAACTCAAACATAGACCACCTTGAAATTGGTTATTTTTGCAAAATTAAGTTCGTAAGCACTTTTTAGTTGTTTATTTTTTTGCACTAGTCACTACCAATATTTTATTTCCAACGCACACATGTATCGTAAAAATAAAAAATATATATTACAAATAACAGTATATAAATCAATTTTTATCGATTAAAAACGTCCGAAACAATATCGACTTAGAATATCGACCGCGCGACCTCTGAACAACTGAACTTCCGCATGCCTACGTGATGCCGCGACCGATCGATCGAATTATGAGAAGAGACCGGCTGATGACTAAAATCGCGATTTCATATTTCATTTGCTATCACATTCGGCTGCCGCTCGGTAGCTGTGAAATCTTCGGGTACTTTCGTCAAGCTTTAAGGTAATCAGGGCAATTCGGACTGCCCAGCCTAGCTTAGTATAGCGTATTTTATTATGCCTAAGGAACGCAACGAGACCATTCTAGCCGCCGCGCGCGTCTAATAGTGTAGGGTATTTGACTTTTCCCAAGGTTCGGAGGAAGGACGGTCAAACGAATAATTTATTTTCTGAAATATTTTTGGCTATAGAAGAGGCACAAACCGATAGACGGACCGATAGAATTGATAAATCATATTTTTTTGGCATCTAGGAACGCTAAAACCTGAAAATATGTAAAATTTGAGAGGGTAATGTTTTCACGATACAAATACTTTATTTCGATGCATTTTTTTTTCCGCCATCTTATATTAGTACCACAGTTTTACTAGTTCATCTCTATACCACAATTAGTTAGGGCACACAATTTGAAATCAGTCCATTAAGTAGTTTTTCAGGCTGAATTTTAAAATATTTTATTAAACCGTCATTTGTTCTGCCATCTTGGATCCATACCAAAATTCCACCAATTGATTCTAACATAATACTTCATTTTTGTGCAAAATTTGCGATAACTTGTGTAAGCAGTTTTTTAGTAATAATTTTTTTAACATTTCACTAGGCCGCCATTTTGTTTTGCCATATTGGATTTTTACTGAAATGTTACCAGGTCATTCCCATATGATCCTTAATTTTTGACTAAAATTTGAAGTCAATCGGATAAGTAGTTTTTTAGCCATACTGCGAACAGACCGACAGACTGACGGAATTGAGAAAACATGTTTTTCGTCATCTAGAGGCCATGAAACGTAAAAATCTGAAAAAATCTCGAAGGGTGGTTTTTTCACGATTACATAACTTCCCTTTTACGAGGGAAATAAAAACTATATTTATTGTTACATATTATTATGTTTCGAAGTAAATGACAGGAAGTGTTCATACTTCAAAGTGTCATTGTCCTTAAAAAAAAATCCAAAATCTCTGGAAAATAGTTCTTTTAACCTGAATTGATCCTCAGTATTCGGAATCTTTCAATGGCGGGCGTTTATAGATGTGTTTGCAGACAACAGGACAAAATCTCCAGGAGAGTGTCAAAATGCATAACTTAATTTAAACAAATATAGCTTCCTTAGTTTCTAAAATAAGTTGATAGTTCCGAAACCGTTTGGGCAAAAGGTAATAGTTTCTGAAAAAATGTGTTTTGCATCAAAATTTTTCTATTGAGCCCCGAAAAGAGTTGATCTTGAGTTTTTTTATGAAAATACGAGCATTTTTTACTTCCCTCGTAAAAGGGAAATATTCTAATCGTGAAAAAATCACCATACGAGATTTTTCCAGATCTTTACGTTTCAGGGTTCCTAGATGCTGTCGGTCTGTCTGCCTGTCTGTCGATCTGTCTGTTCGCGGCATAGCTAAAAAACTATTTACCCGATTGACTTCACATTTTGGTCAAAAATTAAGGGTCATATGGGGATGACCTGGTAACATTTTGATAAAAATCCAATGTGACAAATCAAAATGGCGGCCTAGTGAAATTTACTAAAAACAGCTTATTCAACTTATCTTAAATTTTGCATAAAATTCAAGTATTATGTAGGAATCAACTGGTAAAATTTTGGTACGAGTCCAAGATGGCGGAACAAAATGGCGGCTTAGTAAAATATTTAAAAATTCAGCCTGAAAAACTACGTAAATAATTGTAGTATACAGATGAATTAGTAAAACTGTGGTATTAATTCAAGATGGCGGAACAAAATGACTTGAAAAAATCGCCCTCTCGGGTTTTACATATCTTCAGGTTTTAGCGTCTTTAGATCCCAACAAAATATGTTTTAACAATTTCGTCGGTTGGTTTGTCTATCTGTCAGTTCAGGACATAGCTTAAAAACAACTTAAGCGATTGGCTTCAAATTTTGGACAAAAATTAAGGGTCATGTGGGGATGACCTGGTAACATTTTGGTAAAAATCCAATATGGCAAAACAAAATGGCGGCCTAGTGAAATGTTGAAACAATTATTACTAAAATACTACTTATCTAATTTTGCACAAAAATCAAGTATTATGTAGGAATCAACTGGTAAAATTTTGATACGAATCTTCACGTTTTAGCGTCCCTAGATGCCAAAAAATAGGTTTCATCAATTCCATCGGTCCGTCTGTCGGTTTTTCTTAAAAACTACTTATCATTTTGATTGAGTACCAATATTTAGGACTGATTCTGACAAACAATCTAAGCTGGGGGGCACATATGGACAACATCATTAAAAAATTGTTCCAGTGGTGGGATCTATAAGAAGGTGTACGGAACTTCTCAATGATAAAATAAGAAAATCTATTTACTACTGTTTTATATTGCCTCACTTACAGTACCTAATTCCTTGCTGGGAAAATGCACCTATTTATTTAATAAATTACAAAGAACACAAAATAAAGCAGTAAAAGTATTATATAAATTTGATTATTTGACACCGACTGAACAAATATGTCAAAATACTTCCATATTAGATATAAAAAAAATTGTATCCAACATAATATGATAAAAACAAACCTGAAAATCAAACAGGTAAAAGAATGTCATAACTATAATACTAGATATGAAAATAAATTAATAAATGGGTGTTGTAGAACAGTGAAAGGACGAAATTCTCCCCTTTATAGAAGTATAGAGACTTTTAATGCCATGCCAGAAGAGATTGTTAATGCTAGGAACATTTGCCAGTTGTACCATAGATTAAAACAGTACTTTAAAAAGTTTAATGATGTAGGAAATAGATGATTTGTATATAAAGAGTAAAAATGTTCACTTAATAAGACAATAATTATAAAGACTGTAACAATACTTTGTGATAAATTGGATAATTGCCTATGTACCTAATCATACGTTACACAGTGGGGCCAAAAGTATCAAAACATACCAACAATTCTGGAAAACATTAAAGCTTATACTTTTGCATTCAGGAATGTGTTTAAAGTGTAAATGTAACAAACCAATATCACCAGAGATATTATTCACACTATACAGGGTGTCTCATTATAATTGACACCTTTTAAAAGTACATCAGGCTATTCCTGAAAAATGTGTGAGAAATTCAAATAGTAAAACAGCAAAGTAGGTATTAGGAGAGATATTAATTTCTATCTTTTATTACAAAATTATCCCTGCTTGAGGTTACATTTGTTGGAGATAAATTAAATTGAAGAGTGGCAACATAGAACAAATAAAACACAACGGAATATTTTGCTACAGGACACACTTCAAACCAAAGAAAATACTACTATTTTCTTTTGCTATAAACATTATCAAAATACTAATTTAATATTAAAAAAAATAATAAAACGCTTTCATAATAATGTGTCGGTGGTTTGATCTTTGGTTTGATAATGTATTAACTGAAAATAAAGGCAATAAACTAAGATCTATAACTTATTTAAAACTAATATTTAATCAAAATTACAATCCGAAGAGCTATCACTATCAGAAACATGACTAATTTGGTCATTAACATCGGGTGGTAGAAGCATGGATAAAGTTTCGCTAGAAAAATTCTTTCTTTTTAATTTTAAAGTTTTTCTGTTACCAGTAACGAAAGGATCTGAAGAGAGAAGAAGCCTCTTGAAAACATCTTCATTAGTTTTCTCTCGAGCAATTTTTCTAGCGAATCTTTCTCGATATTTTTTAAAATCCTTGTTTCTACTTTCTGCAGCCTCTTCTGAGAGCTGACCAACTGGAAGAAGAACGGAACGAATAATTTCTGCACCGTGAATTAAAATTAAATGAACTGTTGGCGTCATATAACACCAAGGATATTTATCTACGAGTAATTGTGCTGTTTCCAGACAATACAATTTGAATAAATCCGCATTAATGTTATGATAACTGGTAATTACTTCCAAAATAACACCTAACCTTCTAAAAACCTCTAAATCAAGATGTGTTATATTAGAGGAAACTTCCGCGTTCTCAAAAAAACGTCTTGCCGTATTTCCGTCATTACTACTCTCGTATCCCGGTTTTGGTTGATCAATTATTAATCCTAATTCCTGTTTAAATTCTTGTTGAATCCTTTTTTTATTTTCAAAAACTTTTTCCTTATCAGTAGCGTTTCTAACTTGCCAACATTTTACTGGTAGTTTATACGAAAGGTGCAAAATATACTCAAAAAACCGGATACGAGAGTGCAAGACGGGAATGGCAAAACGGTATAAAGAGACATCGCAAGGTTTTGAAATCATTAATTGAATGTTATTAAAATCTTTTTGTCCTGAAGAACAAATGTAACATTTTTGCGTACTTTTGTTATTTGTTAGTGCATTTCTTATTTTACCATCAATCATGGCTAAAATAAAGATATATTTAACACATATAGTTATGTTACTAATTTCAATTGTTGTTTCCTGAAGACTTTCTATCTGGTTTTCAATAAAGTTTTGCTCCTGTTTTGATGTTTCTGTGGTTTCCCGAGTAAACTGAATCCGGATAGGGCGGCAATATCGCGGAGAAGACGGACAGGGATTTTGCCAAATAACGTGTTTCGGGTCTTCGGATTTGGGGTTTCCACATACTAGTTTTATAGGAACCAGCCATGTTACAAATGCACTTGAATCCGTATCGTAGTTATTTTCAAATTTTTGTTTATAATTTTGTTGTCCAGAGGAGCCATCAAAACCCCATTTGCATATCAACACTAACTTCTTTAGTATTTGGCGATCAAATCTACCCAGAACTTCTTTTTGTAATAACAATATTCTCTTGGTGGTGTGCTGAACTAGGGATTGAAGTTCAACTTCTACACAAGTGGAACCAACTTTTATATTATTAGGGTAACATGCAAGCTTGGCTTGTTGCACAACTTTATATGAGAGAAATCTGGCTTTGTCCTTTTCTCTAATTATATTATATTGATTACGAGATAAGTTCGCTTCCACCAAAACTGAAAGTGCCTCTTCTGGTGGCAATTGTGTTTTACTATCTGCAGACATACTTTTATTTAAAGCACTTATATATTCAGTAGCTCTCGCAGGATTCTTGGAAATTTCTTGTAATAGTTTGGAGGCTTGCACGTTACCAGATTTTCTAAGTTCCATTTGAGCCGCATAACAGATAACCTCGACCGTATTCTCCTTGCGCAGATCAGCAGTTTTCTGAACTACTTTCGCAACTAACTGAAAAATCTGTCAAAGGGCGGCCAATTTTAGATTGATCTAATGCGCGTGTAAAGTCGGTAAAGACCACTTTGGTATCTAGCCAGGTTTTATTGGTTTCAGCAAAAACTGACGTAACTCTGCAAGCTTTTTGCCATTTTGCTTTCAAGTCAAACATAAATTTTGAAATTTGGTTTGAAATAATCCGAAACTTACCAGTTGGGCAATTCGTTAAATTTCTTATGTATTCTTTAAGATATGTGCATTGTCGGTTTTGTTTTTTTGAAGGACATTCTTTAATCTTTTCCCACAGATCTCTTCGACTAATTTCTAAGTTCAAATAATCTAAAACAACAAAAAAATTTATAGCAATTTTATTAATACAAAAATATATTTCACTTTCGGCACACTTGCAAAAACAGTTTTTACAAAAAGTAAATCCTAATAAAAAAAGACGGGAAAAGACCAACATGTCCATAAATTCCGATTTAATCAAGGTTTTCATAGGCTGCATATTATAGACGAATATGTAATTAATTGTTTTGATAATTATATGATTTTTACATTTTAGGATCACACATAAGATAACAAAACAAGAAACAAAAAAATTAAAAAAAGTTGGCCGACTGCCAGTTCTAGTAATAGGGTTACGAAAATATCACCCTCCTGCGCCTGCCTAAATTACGGCACTATAAGCAAAAACTAGCAGCTAAGCGCAATACCACTTTAAGTAAAAATGTTTACGAAAAAAACTATGCCAAAATCCACACTGAATACGGCAGAATTTGCTACTTTTTGTCTAAGACAAATCCTATGTTTGAATAAATTTGTTAATTTTTGAAGAACTCATGGAAATGCCTCCTTGGAACAACAGTAAAATACAGCAATAAAAATGTTTTATACAATAATGATCCACTTACCTTGCCGATTATTTTGCATGACTATTATCAAAGTAAATTCAATTATTATAGCACAAAGAGTAGCCCGAAAAAATCAATAATTATTGCACTTGAAAAATTAAAACCATAAACGCGTCTTGAAGCTATTTTTGACAAGCTTTATCATTTGTTTTATCACACTGACAATCCAAGGCTAATGTGATTTGGAAAGAAGGATTTATAGGCATAAGTCTACGGTGGTTATTTTTCTCAGTTACCTAAATTTTGATTTTACAGTTTTTGGTGAGTTTTACCTAGAGTGGCCCCTCTGTGCGTTATTTATATACTAATATTGTCAATTTTAGGCCCTGATACCAATGGATCATCACTGATTAAGGGTCAGTTATAAATAAATAAATAAAAAAAAATGTGGGGATGACCTGGTAATATTTTGGTAAAAATCCAATATGTCGGAATAAAATGGCAGCCTAGTCAAACGTTAAAAAATTATTACTGAAAAACTAATTATCGGTTTTACCTCAAATTTTGCACAGAAATCAAGGGTTGTATAGAAATGAACTGGTAATATTTTGGTATGAATATAAGATAGCAAAACAAAATGAGAGCCTAATAAAATATATGAAAAAATCCGCCTGAAAACACTACTTATTAGAGTAATTTTAAATTTGTGCAAGCATTAAGTGTTGTATAGAGATAAACCAGTAAATTTGTGGTACGAATACAAAATACCGGAACAAAACGGCGGCCAAATAAAATTTCTAAAAAATCAACGTGGAAAAAATCCTATTCAATTGAGTTTAAATTTTGCAGAAAAATTAAATGTGATATAGGGATAAACTGGTACGAATACAACGTGACGTAACAAAATGGCGGCCTGTGTTAATGTAAAAACTTCTTGTTGAATTTATTTTAAATTATGCCCAAAAATCAAATGTGGCATAGATAGAAACTGGTAGGAATCCAACATGATGGAACAAAATGGCGCCGAATACCAATGTTTTAAAAACTGGGTAACTAAATTGGGTCACACTTCTCTATTCCTAATAAAAGAAAAGATTCATAACGAGGGAAGTTCCGGGTAAAAGAAATTTATCGATTTTTATGAAAATACGAACGTTAATAAAAACCCAAGTAAACTGAATATACGTTTTCATTCTTGACAAGTTTATTTCAACCATTTTTTTTTATTTTCAATATGAACGTAATTAAAACTAATTCCTCTATCTCACTGTCATATTTTAATAAATAAAAACATTTCTTAAGGTATTTTTAAATATCACATAAAGTGTGAGGTGGCAAATATTTCGGGTTATTCGCAGGACCTTGTGTGGGAGTTTTCGCTTCGTCACAACTGTAATTAATTCAACAACCTGTGGGAGGGAAATATTTATTGCTTTGTTAATATTTGGCAAATAATTCTCCGTATTGCTATTACATTGTCTTCAGTGCAAATAAAATACCGCGTTAGCTAAGAATCTACAAATATTTAGAGACACATAAAATAAAGAATATTTGATTAGGCTGCCTTGAATGAAAAAAAATTCTTTAATTAAATGATTGGGCTGTAGAATTTTTTTATAGGATTACCTCGCTGATAAGTAGAATATTCAAGAACTTTTATAGGGTAATTAATTGATAATGATAAGACAGACATACATTTAAATAAATGTTCAGCAATACCTTCTCAGTCATAATATGCCTAGAATATAGTAATAAATAATAAATTGTGATAAAAAAATCATTCTGCATTTATTACAGAAAAGTGATTTTCGAAATAATAGCGATTTAAAATGTTATTATAGGGCAATAATACATACAATTCGTTCCAAAATTATAGAATACTTATTAAAAAACATAAGTCAAGTTCAAACTTCGGTATTTTTCTTATTAATAGATCGATTTAATTTTTTTTTTCGCTGTTTGAAAGATCATTTCTTGGTTAATAATAGACACCACTGGAAAGAATAAAAGATTATTAGTATACTGGGAAAGTCAATAAGTACGGAGTTATGTCAAACTGACTACTTTTTAACCGAATCTGTGGAAAAGGAGAGAAGTTGAAATGTGGTTTCTCTATCTGTTTTAGTTATTACATAACCTATTAATAAGTTTCGGCAAACATTCATACAGGGTAAAAAGGAAAAAATGCGAAGCTACATTAATCTAAATTTAATTATTTAATTAAAAATTAATACAGTAACAAAATAAAAATGATCAATAGAGAAAATGGCAACAAACTCACGTTCAAAACTCGTATTTCCTCCTCTTGCATTAATAACTGATTGACAGCGGTCTGGCATACTCATTATAAGATTTCTTATACTTCTGATCAATTTCCCTCCATATCATATCGAGCGATATCCTCAATTCGGCCAGGGTTTGAGGCGGTCGATTTAGAGCTCTAACTTTTCTGCCCACAAATGCTTTATGGGGTTAAGATCTGAGCTTCAATCTGGCCAGTCCATCACTGAAATCTCCATCCTGCTTGAAAACAGCTCTTGTAGTTCCTTTACATAAGGGTGGTGATACTGATCTTGAGTCAAATTTTAGGCCTATTTCCAATGTTGTCAACCTTTCAAAAGTAATAGAAAAGATTGTTTTCAAGAGATTTACTTTCTTTCTGGATAAATATAAAATAATAAATAAAAATCAGTTCGGGTTTCAGAATTCAAAATCAACTAGCGATGCAATATTTTCCTTTCTAGAAAAACTATATTTGAAAATTAATGAGAAGTCCACAGCAGCGGTAGTGTTCTGTGACTTACCAAAGGCATTTGATTGTGTGAGTCACAGAATACTGTTGCAAAAACTGGAACGGTATGGTTGCAGAAACAATGTTTTAAATTGGTTTGAGTCGTATTTAAGTGGTCGTAAGCAGGTGGTTAGAATAGCGGGAAGAATCTCTGGTCAAATGACCATTGATAGTGGAGTCCCTCAGGGATCTGTATTGGGCCCGTTGCTTTTTCTTCTGTATTTTAATGACATTACTAAGCTTAATGTTAGAGGTTCGTTGACTCTTTTTGCTGACGATACTTCTATTTTTTGGCATGACAATGACACACTTGGATTGCAGCAAACTATTTCGGAAGATATTAGGATTATCAAGGAATGGTGCGACTCAAATTTTCTTTCTTTTAACGTGTCAAAAACTAATATTTTACATTTTAATTGTTCACTAGGTAATGTTTATTTGCGGGATCAACTTATAGAGAACAGATCATGCACTAAATTTCTAGGTATATTTGTAGATCAAAATTTAAAATTTGAAAGTCATATTGCACATTTAACTGAGAAGCTTTTAATAGGTTGCTATGCAGTACGACTAAAGAACTGGGTTTATCCTTCTCCAGATCAGTTTATTTTGCACTGATCGAATCCCATTTGCGATATGGCCTGCCTTTTTGGGGAGGTTGTTCCCAGATTTTATTTACATCGATATTTTTAATTCAAAAAAGAGCAGTCCGATGTATGTGCAATGCCAGTCCTAGAGATTCCTGCAAGCCACTTTTCAGAAAACATAAAATATTAACATTGTTATGCTTGTATATTTTGGAATCAGTTTGTTTAATTTTTAAAAGAAGGGATGAATATACAAGAGTTGCATTAACTTACATTACAAACAAGAAAGTGTGATAATTTAGCTTTACCAATACATTCAACCACCCTGATAAACAATTCTTTATATTATAATTCAAAACAAATATTTAATCATTTGCCATTGAACATCAGAAGAACAAGCAATTACATGAAATTTAGAAAACAAGTTAAGCACCTGCTTTTGGATAAGGCCTATTATACTTTGATGGACTACTTTTTTGACGACTTTTGATATAGTACTGGTCTTGGGTATTATTTCTTTTGTATATATATATATATATATATATATATATATATATATATATATATATATATATATATATATATATATATATATATATATATATATATATATATATATATATATATATATATATATATATATATATATATATATATATATATATATATATATATATATATATATATATATATATATATATATATATATATTTTTTTTTACTTTTTGACTAATTGTGTGTAAGAAAATTGTGTCTTTGGTTCTACAATGATATTGTCTATATTTTTTGCTTAGGTTCATGTATGAGGCTTTCTTGTTTGTGAACATGTTTTATTTTACTTTTTTTTGTAAGTTTTAAATATTAATTACGATTTGTGTTGCCATATTAGTGTTTTTTTCTCTTATTTCTAAGTTCTGTTATGTGTATTAGATTCTGTTATGTATTTTAAATCTTTATTTTGGACGCATCTTACATTATATCTCCTTTTTGAAATAATTTAATTATAATTAATTGTATTATTCTTTACAACTTTGTCAATAAGAACAGTTTCTTTTGATTATAAAGCATATTTTGACTTTGAATTTGACTATTCTTTCACAACTCTTGCAACGTGTGGCCTTGCATTGTCATGTATGAATAAAAAGTCATTGCCTACGAAAAGTGCAAACTGTACAACATGTGGTTGGAGGATATCAGTGATGTATTGATCAGCTGTCAACCGTTCTATAAAGATTTGCCTCTAAATTCATTCCGTCCTACACCATCACGGATCCACCACCCTAATTGACAGACGTCTGTCATTACTCATTACTTAGAGACAAAAACGGGATTTATCGCTAAATAAAACGTTACCCCATTGACCTCCATGGCATGGCAAATGCTCTCTAGCAAACTCTAGCCTTTGACGTCTATGTTGCGGTAAAAGTTTGGGACCGGTACTGGCTTCATATGGCTTCAGGCGATTTTCTGCTAACCTCCTTAATACTGTTTGTTTACTTAAACGAATCTCGTGAACAGCAGCAAATTGCGACTGAAGTTTGACACTGGACATAAATCTACTTCTAAGAGCTTGCACTATTAAAAATCTGTACTATGCCGGAGTAGTAATTCTTTTTCTTCCTTGTCCTGCTCTGCTCCTATTCGTCCCAGTTTCCCTATATCTGACCAGAATTTTTGAACTAGCAGTTTGATTTTTTCCCAAAAATGTGACAATATCGGCCTGGGTTCGTCCTTGTTCATGCAAGCCCCTAGCATAAGCACAGTCCTGAGGGGTAATAAATCTATTCATTTTACTTTATCAAACTTTGAAGCTTTCTTACCACCCTGACAAAAATGCTTGTCAAAAGTAAGAAACATACCTGTAATGTATGTAAGTTTATGCAAAAAAAGGTTGGAATGTTTTTTCTTTTTACCCTGTATGAATGTTTTCCGTGTATACTTATAAGCTTTTATGCGCCTTGCGTGGATACCTTTTCTACCAAAAATCGCAAAAAGCTAATAAGGGGTTAATAAACACCAAGTTTTTCCTAGCAAGACAACTAAATCGTTTTTTTTTCATAAAGCGCAGAGTTGTACCAAAATGATTACGCTTATTATTAGGTTATGTAGTAACTAAGACAGAGAGAGAGAAACCATATTCAACTTCTCTTCTTTTCCACAGGTTCGGTAAAAGATTAGTCAATTTGACATGACTCCGTACTTGTTGACTTTCCCAGTATACTAAGAATTTTTGTATTCTTTCCAGTGTCGCCTATTATGATACGGAATGATCTTTCAAACAGCGAAAAAAAAATTAAGTCGATATATTAATAAGAAAAATATCGAAGCTTGAACTTGACCTATGCTTTTAATATTCCATAATTTTGGAACGAAGTTTATTTCTTTGTACACTAAAATTTTAGGGAAAAACGGAACTTTCTTGTAGAAAAAGAATACTTTTAAAACTTTTCGGTGGCTCCGAACGTTTTTAAATGCCAATTCTCCTCTACGGTTCAAATAAAAAAAAATAATAATAATTGGATGAAGACATGCCTTCTTAACAAGAGTCGACATCACCATTTTGTTACGTCATGTTGAATTCGTACCAGTTTATACCATTTTCACATTTAATTTTTCTGAAAAAGACTTTTTACGTTGATTTTTTTAAAATTTTTATTTGACCGCCATTTTGTTTCGCCATCTTAAATCCGTACCACAACTTTACCAGTTTATCTCTATATCACGCTTAATTCTTGCACAAAACTTAAAATTAACTTAATAAGTAGTATTTTCAGGCTATATATAAATGTTACCAGTTCATTTCTACTTTATTTTTGTACAAAATTTGAGGTAAATTGGATAAATAAGTTGTTTTAGTAATAATTTTTTACATTACTCAGCTATATTGGATTTTTATCGAAATATTACCAGATCATCCCCATATGACCCTTAATTTTTGGCTAAAATTAAGTCAATCTGGTAACTTTGAGCTATGCCGCGAACTGACAAATATACCGACAGAAGGACCAGCGGAATTGAAAAAACAATTTTTTTGGCATCTAGGGATGCTAAAACGTGAAGATGTGTAAAACCTGAAAGCGTGATGTTTTCACGATTTCAAACATTTTATTTGGCCGTCATTTTGTTCCTCTATCTTGGATTCGTAACACAATTTTACCAACTGATTCCAACATAATAATAATAATCATAGTAATAGTATTTATTTACAGTATCATAAATATTATACAGAGAAACATATACTGTAATAACCAGGCTAGTATCTTTTCTTTTTCCAACCAATATTACCTGTCCGGATTAAATAAACACCAAGATTTACCTACAGGAGCAAAGTGCTGTGCGTAGGCTGGTGTATTACGAATTAACATTCTTATAAGATAACAACTAGTAATAAACTTAAAATAAAACTAAAATACGTACCAAATAAAAATAATAATTAAGTCTTAAAAATCTATATGCATAAAGTATTAAACAAAACAGACAAATAGATCACCATCTCCCTTTATAGGGTTTACAGAGTGCTGCATCAAAAACAGACAACGCAAAGTGGTGGTAGTTAGAGGTTAATTTCTGACATTAACGACAATATGAATTTTTTGCCGTTCCATTGAAGGTAAAAAAGTCTTTCACCAATGTTCTACTATTTGAACCACTTGAATATCCATTTAACTCCCTTGGCAAAATATTGTATGCTCTAGGCAAAATATAGGAATAGCTTCTTTGTCCTATCGACTTTTTGGCGATATCAGTTTATGTTAAAATCTTGTAATGTAATACTTGATATTTGTGCAAAATTTGAAATAAATTGGATAAGTAGTTTTTAAAAATAATTTTTTAACATTTCACCAGGCCGCCATTTTGTTTCTCCATATTGGATTTTTACTAAAATATACCAGATCATCCCCATATAACCCCTTATTTTTGATCAAAATTTTAAGTCAATCGCGTAAGTACTTTTTAAGATATGCCGCGAACTGACAGACAGACAGACCGACAGTGGGACCGACGGAATTAATAAAACACATTTTTTAGCATCTAGGGACGCTAACGCGTGAAGAGGGTGATTTTTTTCACGATTACAAAAATTTTATTTGGCCGCCATTTTGTTCTGCCGTTTGAATTAGTAACACAATTTTACTAGTTGACCCCTATACCACATATGTAATTAGTTATGGCACAGAATTTGAAATCAACCCATTAAGTAATTTTTTCGGGCTGATTTTCAAATATTTTGTTATCCACCATCTTGGATTCGTACCAAAATTTTACCAGTTGATTCCAACAAAATACCTTGATGTTTGTGTGCGAAAATTTGAGTAAACTAGATAGAGTAGTTTTTTAATAATAATTTTCACTAGGCCGCCATTTTGTTCTATTTAATTTTTATTGGAAATTATCTTTCTTTAAAGGAGTATTAATTAATCTGTGTATCATGCTATGAAACAATGCTAGTTTGTGTGGTAATAGGTGCATTGATTTACTATTGATGGTTTAGTCCGTATGTGTACGTTTGTGAAAAATTGAAAATTCGTGATTATTTGCTACCTTCTTATAGAGTTATTCGTTTCTGTTTCGCCTTAAATTATATGTTTTTATGTATGGTATTTATATCTTTTAAACATATGTTGTTGTCTCATCGTGCCAGTAAAAGAGACCAATATATCGTCGACGTATCTTTACCAATAGAGACATTTTTGAAAAAAAGCGTTTATTTGAATTTTTTCTTCCAAATTATACATACATATTTTAGCCAGGAGTGGTCTTAAGGGGTTTCCCATACTAAGCCCTTCCTTGGGTGAAAAAAAACTGTTCATTAAACTGGAAGTATTTTATAATTTCTGATTGTAGAATAGGATTGGTTTTGTTTATAATACGATGATTTTTTTATAATTTCTACTGTCTCTAATGGTGGTATGATGGGGAAAAGGTTTTTTACATCAAACGTTATAAACATTGAATTATTTGGCAATTTAATATTTTTTATTTTATTAATTAAATCAACCGAAGTTTTGGTTGTTATACTTATCACTTTTAGGTTTCTTGGAAATTAATTTAACAATTTTGTTTTGTTGCTTAAGATATTTACTATGGGTTAATTCTTTAAGAATTATACATTCTACCAAAAAGCATTTGTATTACTTTTTCCAAATATTTTACTCTTATATCGATGGTCTAGTACACAAATGTGGTAAGTGCACTTTTCAGCAAAAATGAGTTAAACACACTAACATATAATTTCAGACCAGTATGCACACAAGTGGTAAGTGAAATATTTAAATTTGTTGATGCCAGCGCCATCTTCCGATTGTGTTAAGTGCTTCTAGTTTACAGAATTCTACTCCACATGTTGTAAGTGTACTTAACACATGTGTGCCTTAAATTAAATAGCATTAACTGCATTTACCACATTTGTGTCTTGTAAAAAGTGAGGTTAATTCTCTGTTTTTGTTGTTTTTAATACCGGTGCAATTATGTCGTGTTCTAGGGGCAAACATCTAGTCAATTTAGCATTATCAAGAAATATAAATTGCAATATTGGTAAGTTTATTTATAGATAATAGCTTGTGGTTGAGAGTGCCGGCTTTTTGACTTCAATTGTGGGCGGTCAAGTATGAAAGAACTATAATGCATAATATTTTTGTACCAAAAAATTGTTCTATTTAGAAGATGGAATACACACTCTGGATGAAAAATCTAGTCTAGCCAGTGTTTCTGCTCAGTGTAATCAAGACAATGCCATTCAAATCGATCGTCCAGCGAAGATATGCATTTTATCAGATCAAATTATCGTACCAAAGCGTATAGATGTTATTGTTCCAAGTCAGAAACATGGCGACCAATCTGAAGAAAGTATTCAACCACCTTTGTTATCCATTGAAGGTAAAGCTAAGCAATTAGTTTGATTTAAACCATGTTTTAGTAATAATTTTCTTTTTTTAGTAAGAACTGAACTAAAAAATAACGAAATTGCTATGCCACAACCTTCCGTTTTTGAAGAGCTCGCAGAGTCTGAAGAACTGAATGAACCCTTTCAATATTCGTCCAGTTCTTACCACCCTTCTTCCGATAGTGGCGATTCGTCGGCTGATTCCGACAACGAGACACACAACACAGACGCGAATGTCGCGAGAAGAATACAAACTCAAAATGTTTCTAAAGGTAATAAAAATAAAAGGAAACGAAAGCCAGATAGAAAAAATTGGCACCGATCCGTTGTTAAGAAATTAAGATTAAGTGGGAAAAACTATGTAAATCGAAGTGGGAAATCAATACCGGCCAAAAAACCAAAGGAAGTCGATTGCAGTAAATGCAGATATAAATGTGGTGAACAGTTTTCACAAGCAGATAGAGAGGCAATCTGTCAAGAGTATTATAATCTGGCTGATGATGTTCACCAGAAAATACATTTGACATCGTTAATGCGAAAGGTGCTAGTTGCTAGAAAAGTAAACAATCCAAAATCTAAAAATCGAGAGACATCCCTGGTTTATTACTTAAAAAACTCTGTGGGAGAAACCCACAGAGTATGTTTCAAATTTTTTTGTGCCACATTTGCGATATCTCATAGGGTAGTCGAAAACTGTGCAAATAACATGAGTGGAAATGGCCTTTATACTGGACGTGATAAGAGAATTGGTGTTCAACCACCAAATGCCACTTCTTCGGAAACCATGCAGTTAGTCAAGGAGCACATAGACTCATTTCCTAGAATAGAATCGCATTATTGTAGGCGTGATTCACAAAAGCAGTACCTGTCACCTTATCTCAATATTTCGAAAATGTATAGATTGTATAAAGATGATTATTGTGTGCAAAAGAATGTTCAAGCTGTATCACTGTTTGTTTACCAAAAAGCATTTCACGAATATGATCCAAGGTTGGATTTTTACAAACCAAAAAAAGATCAGTGTTCTTTATGCAACACGTACAACACAGCTAAAGACAAAGGACCACTGCAAGAAGAATATGACAATCACAAGCAACGGGAAAAAGAGGCTATGCAAATGAAAGCAGATGATAAACAAAGATCACACGCGGAAAACGGCAAAACGTTTAGGTCAATATCTTTTGATCTGCAAGCTATTTTGTCCATTCCTCACGCAGGTGATAACCAAATTTATTATAAACATAAATTAAATGTCTATAATTTCACAATTTATGACGCATCCAATTCTGATGGGCACTGTTTTGTTTGGGACGAAACCCATGGAAACAAAGGCAGTGTTGAAATTGGCAGTTGTTTATTAAAATATCTGCTCAACTTGCCAGAAACTGTGACACACCTGGCCTCCTTTTCCGACACATGCGGTGGGCAAAATCGCAACAAATTCGTTGCAGCGGCTATGTTGTACGCTGTCAATAATATTGAGCATTTGGAAATCATTGACCTAAAATTTATGGAGACTGGACACTCATACTTAGAAGCAGACTCAATGCACTCCACGATAGAGAGGGCCAAACGTCATAAGAAAATTTACTCTACTCGCGAATGGTGTTTATTAATCTCAACGGCCAGACTAAAACCTAGAGAATATCACGTCACGAATATGAAATTTAGTGATTTCTTCGATTTGCAAAAACTCGTCGTAGATACTGTATTTAACACTACACTAAATACAAATAACGAAAAAGTCAACTGGCTTCGTATCAAGTGGCTTCGTTTCCAGAAGGAAAATCCTAACATTATAAAATACAAGTATAACCTCTCAGAAGAAAGTTTTTTTGAATTGGATGTCACTCATAAACACAAACTGGGAAGGAAAAAGAAATGGGAGCACGTCACATTAAATAAAAAATACACGTCGCGTTTACCAGTCTCCCAAAAAAAGAAAAAGGACCTGCTGTTTCTTTTAGAAAAGAAGATTATCCCAGATGATTACACAAACTTTATAAATGAAATACCAGCAACAAAAAACACAGTTATTTTTAATGAAACTGATACGGAAAATAGTGATTAAGAATTTTTTTATTGATATAAAAATTGATTCAAAATAATTTACGTTGGTAGTTTCTTTTGTAACAAATAATTGTATTGCGCCAAATGTGGTAAGTACAGGTATTTCACACTAATTTTCAAAAAATTTAATACTGTATAATAAAATATTACAAATGAGCATTTTCACGCTTAAGCTTATATTCCAGCCTAATTTATTTAAGCATCTTCGTTGTCTAAAAACGATCATGTGAATTACACCGAACTAATAAACTTTAAATTTCATATAACTCAAAACCAACATTTTCGCACTTACAACATTTGTGTACTAGACCATCGATATTATCCTTTTAATTTAGAACAAAGTTCATTTTGGGACAAAGTTTTCGAAAGATCATTGTTGATAATCAGCCCTTGTGTACTTTACTGAAAAGTTTTAGATTACAATTACGCCTATTTTGACTTTGCTTCTTCCACTTTAAAGAAAAGATGATCCATTTTACGTGTTTATGAAACTGAAATTAATTTTTTTTTCAGTGTACATAAGAGATATATTCGCGGAGTGCGTAGATCGTGCTACAGATCGATGGAAATCTCTCATCCTACTTATCCCAGTGAGGTTGGGCACTGAAAAATTTAACCCCATATATTCATCTTGCTTAACAACATTGTTTAGCATTAAGGAATGTATTGGAATTATAGGTGGAAGACCTAAACACTCCCTGTATTTTGTTGGATTCCAGGGTAAGTTTATATGATTAAATTTTACGTCAACCGGATACAGGGGAAAACCTATGGGGGGATGCTTCCCCAATATTTTATCCTGTTGGCAGAATCTCATAAGTTTATTTAAACAAGTAAATGAAGACACTTGTTTAAAATTTCCACTTAATTTATTTTATTTTACGAAAAGTAAAAGACATGACATGTGTTTCACCCACACTGTAGCTTCATCAGATGTTAGATCTTTTAAATGAAAGTGTAATACAAAATGTATATATTAAACACATGGACCTGCTTTGCGGATATTATACAGGTAAAATGTTCTGGATTTTTCGTTGTAGCCTAATAAAGATTTAACAATGGGGAACTATTTAGGTCCAATTGATCGTTTAATAATGTGTTGTTATTTTTATGTTTGTTTATATTATTATAGGAAATTAAGTTTTTTACTTTTTCGTTCTACATGTAAAATGTATGTTTAGAGTAATTGGAATTACCTTTATGCTTTCTGTCGCTAAATGTATGCTCATTAATTCTCTTTTTAAACATTCTGCCTGTTAGTCCAATATAAAATTCTGAACAGGTTCCATTACACAGGCCAACACACATTTTGGTGCCTGCGATTCTTTAACTGTTCATGGGTAATTTTTGGATGCAGAATGTAAAAAAGTTCTCAGATCTAGTTTAAAAAAAAATTGTGTATATATTTTACGTTATAACTGTTATAATATATAATATTGCTATTGCCAGTTAAAAAAACAAAGACACATGGATTGAAGTATTTATTGCAAAAACTTAATTTACATAATTACATTAGTCACTAACCACATAAAAGTTTTCTTTTATACGACTTTCTAGAATGGAGTTTACTAGGGCAGTCTCGCTGAAGGCTCCAGTAGTAATCCGCCATCATGTGGCTATCCCATCGTGCTTGATAACGGTCTTCCATAGTTTTAATATCCTGATGAAATCTTTCCCACTGTTCTTCATTACAATCACCTAAGTTTTCTGGAAAACGATCTAGGTGGCTGTGGAGGTAGTGAACTTTTATACTCATGTTACAGCCGAGAATATTAAAATTTGAAAGCATAGTTTCCACTAATTCTACGTAATTTACTGCTTTATGATTGCCAAGAAAATTTTGTACTACTTGAACAAATGAACACCAAGCGTTAGATTCAGTCTCGTTCATTGATGTGGTGAATTGTGGATCTTTAACAAGTTGCCTTATTTGAGGACCATCAAATATACCAGCTTTTAGTTTTTCCGTGCTAATGCCAGGAAATGTACGTGACAAATACTCAAAACAATTTCCATCTCGATTTAAAGCCTTCACAAATTGCTTCATTAGGCCTAGCTTGATATGCAAGGGCGGAAGTAAGATTTTTTCTCTTGAAACCAAAGGTTCGTTGATCACGTTTTGTTTTCCTTGAATCATGACATCCCTTGAAGGCCAATTTTTGTTAACCAAGTGCTCATTTTTAGCTCTGCTGTCCCAAAGGCACAAAAAACAAGGATATTTTGTATAACCACTTTGCTGTCCAAGAAGGAATTTAACCATTTTTAAATCAACACAAATTGCACACTGATGTTCTTCGCATTTAATTTTTCTCAAAACTAATGCAATTGTTTCATATTCTTCCTTCATGGTAGTAGAATGACCAATAGGAATTGAGCCATATTTGTTACCGTTATGTAAAAGAACACATTTTAAACTACGTTTTGAACTGTCAATAAAAAGGCGCCAATCATCTGGAGTGTATTCAGGCAAACCCATTTTTTCTAAGAGCCCTTTAATATTTTTACAGAATACCAAGTCATTTTCCTGAGCGAAAAAAGGCAGCAGATCCTTATCTCTTTTACGATAAAATGTAATATTAGTACCTGAACAAAGTAGATTTTTTTCTTTTAATCTGGATGCAAGTAATTCAGGGGATTCCTTTGAGAGATTCAGGTCTCTTATAAGATCGTTTAGTTCTTCTTGATTGAAACACTGTGGAGTTGCTAAATCTGCTTCAAATTCGCTGTCGTTTTTTGATTGAATTCTTTGAACTTCGTCAGACGTTGATGTTTCTGTATCATCTTCTGTCAGTTCGAGTAGACTGCTGAATGATGGAACGGGTATTTCTCCCGAATGCGCTACAGGCTTCTTGCAGAATCCAGATCAGGATATGTCCATTTGTGTCTATTGTTTCTATTTATGCCTTTAATATTAACGAGACAAAAATAGCAGTCGTCATGATGGTTTCGCGGTTCTCTCCAAACCATTGGTACACCAAACTTTGGGCACTTCCTCTTTCGAGTTGTCCACTGTCGCAAATGTTCAACACATATTTTACATATGAAATGTGGGGCCCAAAATTTATCTTGATCTCCTAAATGAACGTCCAAATAGGCAAGATAAGCTCTTTTCACAAAGTCAGAAATCGTTTTTCTGCTCTCTTTCAAAGTGTATTCACCACATACATAAAGAAAAACATCAGGATGATTTACACAGGTACGTCTGCTTGTGGATGCCATTGTTTCAGTTTAGTGTCTTGATACTACAAAACGACCAAAATTTACACAAAATGATAGCACAACTTTACTTGGGAAAACTCAGTAATATACTAAATCGAGTACAGCCAAGCAGGTATAGAAGGATCAGGTCATAGGCAATTACAGGTATAAGAGTAATTAAGAGCAGTGCATTGAGTAGTTCCTAGTATAGGAACATTGAGTCAGGGACAATTCCAGGTATCCATTCGGTTAATTAGATTCTGGGAAATTTCTATTTTGACGATTAAGTACATATTTATCTCTTTATTTGTTGTCCTTTATCAGAAAAAAATATCAATTAACCTGTAACCTGTATCTCAAAAACTAGTGCTGATAGAAAAAAATCTGGTGGAATTTTTGTAATCAGCACATTAAAAACATCTAAAATCAGATGTTAGATTTCCGGCACCAAATTTTTGTTTTCATTTGTTCATTTGTTACCCTGTGTTATATAACTTGTAAACACCGGATTTATTCTGTTTTTTTTTGTTTTCATCGTATTTTTTTATACGGGGTCTTAGGGGTTTGACTACAATACAATACAATACATATATATATATATATATATATATATATATATATATATATATATATATTGTCTCAATTTACTTTAGATACACTTTAAAAATGTTTACGAATATTGAATATGCAGACATCTTACTTATTTATGGAGAGTGTAGACAGAATGCTCATTTGGCGTCCCAAACATACCGCGAAAGATATCCTAACAGGAGGTGTCCTAATGACAGAACATTTATGGCGGTTTTACAAAGAGTTCGCGTAAAGTCCGTCAAACCAATCGGGGGCCTGAAATGCAAATAACATCCGAAAACGAGAAACATATTTTAGCTCTAGTGGAGGCAAAACCTAGTTTGAGCACTCGGCAAATCTCGCGACAAGTTGGATTTTCTAATTGAACCATTTATCATACCCTTCGTGAAAACCTTCTGTACCCTTATCATATGCAGCGAGTGCAGGCTTTGACTTTAGAGGACTTACCCCGAAGAAGAGAATTTTGCCGGTGATTTCTGCGAAAAGGACCTTGAAATGCAATGATCTGAAGAAATCTCGGAGGGTGATATTTTCACGATTACAATACTTTCCTTTTACGAAGGAAAAAAAATAAGGCGAAAACCAAAAAACAGAATAAATCCGTTGTTTACAAGTTAAATTGTGGAACCTGTTCAAAAAAAGAATTAATGAGCATAAGTTTGTTTCGCCATATTGGATTCTTACATTTTGTCAGTATATAAAGAAGTATAAAGAGGTACTTAAATCGCCTTATTTCAATACCTCTTTAAAAACTACGTTTTTTGTTGCGTTTTCTTTCAATTTTTGTCAACAGGGGATTGGAAGTTTTCTGTTTATAAATTATTCCCAATTTTTTGGATCACCCTGTATAGATTTTTAAAAAATTATATAAAAAAATTAAATAAAATATACCTGTTTAGGCGTTTTTTTTTTGAAAAACCAATAGTTTTTTAAATACAAAATATTCTAATATTTAAAGGGCGGTTTCATACCCTTGAAATTTGATTTTTGAAAAAAAATCCCTTCTTATGGAACGTCCACATCCTACAATCAAATTGTATGCCAAAACTCAGCTTTTTACGTCAAGCGGTTTGAGCAGAATCATGATTAATTAGTGGCCCGAGTTTTTTAAACAGCCAGTATACATTTTTAGGAAATTTTAAAATATGTAAAATAGTCAAATAAAATACACGAGTTTAAGCGTTTTTCCCGAAAACCAACCGTTTTTTAAATAAAAAATATTGTTAATATTTAAGGGGCGGTTTCACCCCCTTGGAATTTGAGTTTTGAAAAATCCCTTCTTATCGAACCTCTACATCCTACTATCAACCTGTGTGTCAAAATGCAGCTTTTTACGTCAAGCGGTTTGAGAAGAATCGTGATTAATCAGTGACTCGATTTTTTGAAAAACCCTGTATAAATTTACTATACAAAAAATAGTCACCAGACGGTAATATATTTACAACCTGTGTGTGCGTGCTTTAAAATATTATTAAAAAAAAAGCTGTCACTGCATTTGTCGCTTATCATATCTTTCATATAATTGTTTACACATATCTACAGGTCTTATTTTTTTTATTGGCGGCATTAACTACGCAAGTACGTAACAAGATTGATTGTTGGTTCTCTTATCTGCAACGATATTAGAAAATTATACTTTATGGCTTGGAAATAATACACATTAAATAAACAACCAGGCGAGTTAAAAGCTTAAAGCGTGGTAATTGTTAACATGGAATATTTAATTGTTGCTAAAAAAACTTGTTCATTTACACCTTTAAATATATATACGTAAGCAATTAGTACAGTTTGAAGATTTGGGGACAATTTATCGGTTGTGTCCTTTGTCCTTACGAAATGTCTCTTGAGAGTATTGAATGAAATATTGATATTTTTAATATTTTTTTTTATAAAAATAAATAACACCACTGAACACCGCGAATGCGACAATTTAAATGATTTAATAATAAAAATAAAATGCAAACTAGACCTTGTATGATCTTTATCAATTTTGCTAAGACACGGTCCGTAAACTGCATCCGAAAAATTAAAGTGAGATAAAACTAAGAGATCAGTCAACATCACTTTCACTCTCTGAGGCAAAATATTTCTGTGAGGTTAACTAACAATCCTAGGCTCATTTTAAACATTTAGACCATAACTTGTGCCTTTACCAGATTAATAAAAAGCTGATGTTTTTCGGAAGCATCTATTATATTTTTCAGATCTTTATTTATTAGGCTACTTGCGCTTTCAACGTCACTAGGATAAAAAGAATACCTTAACTGTGTATCATTTGCGTATTGATAAACCTGACAGTGTTCAAGAGACTTGATTATATTAAAAGTATACATACAGAATAACAAATGCCACAGAGAGTTTCACCCTTATCGGAGATACCTTCACTGGTTTTAACAAATTGATATCTATTATGCAAATAGTTTTTTATCAAATGCAAGGCACACTGTGAAAAACCTATATAATGTAAAACCGACACCAAAAGCGTTTGATTAATTTTATCAAATGCTTTTGAGTAATCGAGTAAAACAAGAGTAGACGTCCTACCATTATCAATAACATGTAAAATGTCGTCAACCACATCAAGTAATACAGTTGTGCAACTGAAACTCGGCCTAAACCCATTGACGTTCAGGCAATATATTTTATTTTTTGATATGCTCTCTCATTTGAGTACACAGAAACAGACCTCAAATCTGAGAAAGTGCTAATATTATTTTGTTTACGATAATGGCAAAACAATAGACACCTTCCATTCATCAGGAAAAATCGAATTTATTATTTTTACAATATATGGCAAAATATAAGGGCAACACAACAATATCATTTCTATATTTAAATTAATGTCCCATGGCATTCGATTTAATTTCATTGAGACATCTGTATGCTGTAAATTCCTCAACCAAGGTAAATTCAAACTTATCGTCGAAATATATAAAGATTGAACTGGTAAATTTGTGGTACGAATTCAAGATGGCGGAGCAAAATAGCGGCCAAATAAAATGTTTGTAATCCTGAAAAGTCACCCTCTCTAGATGGCAAAAAACATGCTTTCTCAATTCCTTCGGTATGTCTGTCTCTCTCTTCTCGGCATAGCTAAAAAACTACCCGATTGACTTTAAATCTTGATCGAAAATTAGGGGATGACCTGGTAACATTTTGGTAATAAATCAATATGGCGAAACAAAATGTTGGCCTAGTGAAATGTTAAAAAAAAACATTACTTAAAAATCGGTAAATTTCTTTACCCAGAACTTCCCTCGTTATGATTTTTTTCCATTTGTTAGGAATAGTAAAGTGTGACCCAATTTAGTTCAGTACCGAGTCACAGTATATATGTGTTACATATACTGTCTATCGAATATTATCAGTCTTTAACTACTCCGCTGGTCTGCAGATACATCCTAGATATTAAGTTTTTGAATTCGTATGAGTTTATGCCATTTTCACATCTAATTTTTCTGCAAAATCAATTGAACAAGATATTTTTACATTGATTTTTTAAAATTTTATTTGGCCGCCATTTTGTTTCGCCATCTTAAATTGAAACCCATATTATCAGTCTTTAACTACTCCGCTGGTCCGCAGATACTTCCCAGATATTAAGTTTCTAACTCGTTCGTTCCTTCCTCTTACTGTTATGTTAAAGTGGTGTATTATTTGGGGTTAGGGTCCAGTAAAAAACAAAAGTCCTGTTTTAAAATGTGGACGTTTCGCAACTTTATTGTTGAATCCTCAGGACATAGATTTTATATCCTACATGAAACCCATATTATCAGTCTTCACCTACTCCGTTAGTCTGCAGATATTTTCTAATCCCCCGTAATACCCCACTCTAACAACAAGAAGATCGTTAGCGAAAACCATTTAGAAACATAATATGTAACTAACCCCAAATAATACACCACTGTAACATAACAAGAGGATTGTTAACGAAGACCATTTAGAAACTGAAAATCTGGGAAATATCTGCGAACCAACGGAGTAGGTAAAGACTGATATATGGGTTTTCTGCAAGATATAGGATCTATATATATGTGTCCTGAGGATGCAAACATTAAGTTCCGAAACGTCGACAATTTAAAAGAAAAGACTTGTTTTTTAGTAGATCTTAACCCCAAATAATACGCCACTGTAACAAAAAATTTTTAACATTCTTCAGCCATATTGGATTTTTACTAAAATATTAATAGGTTATCCTCATGTGACCCTTAATTTTTGGTCAAAATTTGAAGTCAATCGGGTAAGTAGTATTTAAGATATGTCGCGAACTGACAAACAGACCGACAGCTGAATGTTTATATATTTTATTAAGCCGCCATTTATTCCGCCATCTTGGATTCGTACCAAAATGTTTTTTCCAGTTGGTGCCAATATAATACTTGATGTTTTTGCAAATTGTGATATAAATTGGATTAGTAGTTTTTAATAATACTTTTTTTAACATTTCACTAAGCCGCCATTTTGTTTTGCCGTATTGGATTTTTATCAAAATATTACCAGGTCATCCCCATATGACCCTTAATAGTTGACCAAAATTTCAAATCAATCGGATAAGTAGTTTTTTAGTTACGGCGCGAACAGACAGACAGACAGACCGACGGAATTGAGAAAAAATGTTTTTTCTTTCTACGAGGGAAGTAAAAACAAATTATCCAATTTACCCTAAATTTTGCACAAAAATCGACTGTTACATAGGAATACACTGGTAACATTCTGATACGAATCCAAGATGGCAAAACAAAATGGCGGCCTAATAAAATATTTAAAAAAAACAGCTTGTGCCTGCGTTAAGTATGGTATAAGAGATACACTTATAAAATTTTGGTACGGATTTAAACATGACAGATTAAAATGGCGGTATAATGAAATTTTTAAAAACTCGGTTTTAAAAACTACGTCTTCAATTAATTGTGTCGGAATAGTGAAGTCTGAAAAAAAGGAAAAATTCAGTACAAGGAAAGTTCCGGGTAAAGGAGATTTACCAATTTTTTTTTACAATAATAATCTAAATGTGGTTCGTTAAAGTTCCATCGAAAATCTTAAATCCAGCATAAATTTCAGTTTTAACTCAAACAGATACATTTATAATTAGTTTCATTATAGCAAAATAAATGTCATTGACCCAAAGCTTTTTGAATCAAACCTTGTTTTATACTTAACAGATTTTCCGTTCTCTTTTATTTTTATCGTAAATACCTATAAATAAACCTTTTTATTTCCTGATTTTGCTCAGTAATCGTGTTTTATTTTATAATAGTGAATTTAATTCTTCCTGGTTTCATACTTGATTAAGGATAATTTAAATATACTTATAGTTTTTAGGAGGTAATGATTAATGAATTAATGGCTTAAAAGATAATTTTGGAAAAAAACCGGTGGACAAACGAATATTTAATAACCATGCAAATGAAATTTCAATATTTACAAAAGGAATTAAGATATTGCTGTTTTTGGCATTGTCGAGAACAAGGTATAAAGTTTATGGCATAGAGCAGCGGTTCCCGAATTCTTTCGGCTACGGAACCCTTTTTGATTTGCCATTTTTGGGCGGAACCCTAGCTTAACTATAAAATACACTTATTAAAACATTGTTTTTTTGAGGTTTATTTGCTTAGTTTTCGCATTCTGTAAGTATACTTTGACTTTAAATAAAGGACTTTTTAAGATACAAATACCTATTTATTTAGTTAAAACATTAATACATTTATTACATTTACTTAACTTAATGTGATGAATGAAACCTTTTCATTGTTTTTGCTAAAATATCATTAAAGTCAGGTTTTATATCCGACAATTGGATGCGGAGGTCTGGTGCCGCATTTAGCTTACTCCTAAACTTATTTTTTGTGTAGGCGTAAGCTGAAAATCCAGCCTCGCATCTGTAGGTAGTCACAAATGGGAGTAACGCCATGATCGCCTTTTCAGCGATTTCCGGGTATTCGTTTTTTATGCCAAACCAAAATTGGCTTGGGTTCGTGGTAGCTTTTGTTTCAAAAAGTTGTTTGAGTGTAGATGAATTTTTAATATCAATTAAATTTTCATACTCCAATACAGTTAATGTTGGAGGTTTGGTGCGAACCATAAAAGGATTTCGGACCCATTCGATTTCCCGTAACTGTAGCTTTTCTTCTGGAAAGTACTCTTCCAAAGACTTTTTTAGGTCTGTCAAATGTTCGCGAATACTATTTTCCACGTCTGTAGCGATTTGGAGATCGTTTTTTTCCAGAAATTGCTGAAGTAGCGGAAAGCAGTCATAACTTTTTTGTTCAAGACATTCATTCCAGAAGGCTATTTTCTCTTTAAATGAACATATTTTGTCGCTTACCGTAAATTTAGTTACCATTCTTCCCTGGAGAGAGCTACTCACTGTATTAAGTTTGGCAAATATGTCGGCCAAATAAGCCAATCTCATTGACCATCGCTCGTCGCACAACAGTTCAAGATGAATAGCACTTGCAGGCGAAGAAAGAGTCTGAAAGAAAACCTTCAGTTCATCAAGCAATTCGCAAACTCTAGTTAAAACTCTTCCCCTGGAAAGCCATCTCACTTCTGTGTGTAGAAGGAGTGATTGGTGTTGACTTTCCATGTCTTCACACATCTTTTTAAATAGCCTTGACTGCAGTGGACGTGTTTTCACAAAATTGACGATTTGTATGGCTTGATCAAGGACTTGTTTTAAATCAACTTGCATTCTTTTTACGGCAAGAGCCTGACGATGTAAAATGCAATGACTGCTATTACAATTTGGCGCAACAATTTTAATTCTTGACACTGTTCCCTTTACTTTTCCTATCATGGCGGCAGCTCCATCGCTGCATACATCAATACATTTACCCCAATCAATGTTATGTTTTTTCATATAATTATCAATGATTTTAAAAATTTCTTCTCCAGTGGTGCTGGTCTCCAAAGGAGCACATAGAAATAAATCTTCGTCGATAGATCCTTCAAATGGATACCTAACAAAAACCAGCAGTATTGCTAGTCCGGCAACATCCGTACTTTCGTCCAGTTGCATTGCAAAGGCATTGCTCTTTTTTAATCTACCAATCAATTTATCTTCGATGTGGTCTGAAATTTTATGAATTCGGTCAGATACGACGTTGTTCGAACACTGAACTGCTGCGACTTTCTTGGCTAAATCCTCTCCAAGCACGCATGTAACAATTTCAGTCATGCATGGTTTTAATAAATCCTCGGCGATCGTATGAGGTTTTCCAGCTCGTGCAATGAGCATGAATGAGGCTTTCGTTGCGTTTTCATTATCAGATTTTGCAAATTTTTGTAAAGCGGTCACACCTGCTTGATGTGCATCTCTTTGTCTTTCAAAAAAAGTTATATTTCTATCTTTTAGGTGAGAATGATTAGTATCAAGGTGACGCTTAAGTTTTGCAGGTACAAGAGAGCTATTAAACAAAATCTTGTTGCAAACAACACATTTCCCATCAGGATTTTCAGCATTTCCTACCGGTATAAACCCATACGCCAGATAGGACTTATCATATTTCCTCTTTTTTGAAGAAGTTCCCTCTTGACGTTCAGTCTGGACGGCAGGTGGTGTCACTACGTTTTGCTGATTTGGTTTAACAGAGAAGTCTTCCGCACCTATTCCCTGAAAAAAAAATGCAATAAAAAAGAAGTTCATAATCGTGCACATTTGTAACTTTTATACTCGTAGTCTGCCATGTTTGTTTACGTTTTTCAGCGCCCCCATCGGTAGTCATAATTGCCAATATGTTAAACTCAGATAAAATCTTTGATATTTGCAACAAACCCTACAACTTTTGTATTTAACATTTTTCGATATCCCAAATAATAAATCAAATTTGACATCGATAAACGAATCAAAACGAATTAAGGACCACTTTTTTAAAACATGCACGCTTGAATTTCATTATGTTTTTGAAGAGACCTGGTATAATTTTGCGGGTTTGTACTTTAAAGATAAAAAATTAAATAATGCAAGAAAATTATTTTAATGAGTAAATTTGCATAAAAATTCCAAAAATATGTTAAATTTCAAAATAATAAAGATTGACAAATTATATTCTCATACTCTGTCTGGGAATTTTAAAAATATTGTCCTAATAACAAATATTATCCAAATAAAATATTAAAACCAAAAAACCGAACAAAAATCCATTTTGCCCTTTTCAGATATATTTTTTATTTTTTAAATCATCTTTAACACTATTTTTAAGCTTAATAATTTTCAAGTAATCCTCTTTTTTCCAAATTCCAAAAAAATATATTTTAATATGCAGAACTGCTTTTAAAAGTGGTCCCCAAATCTTTTTTACTAGTTTATATTAATTACAATAATAATTTTTGTTTTAAATATTAAATCTTTGTTTTTTTCAGTCACGGGAAAAAAAATGAATTACACACGGAAAAAATAAGATTTTAGCCCTCAGGAAACACAAACTCGAGCTAAAATCTACCATTTTTTCCCTTGTATAATAAACAATTATCCATAATAGTTTTAATTTGATTTTTTTTTAATTGACCCCCTTTTCCCCTGCCTACATTCAATAATTAAATTATGTTAGAATTAATTTCTTACTGCACAATTATTATTGGCACTACTGCTGTCTTCCAAAATGTCTTGAAATAAATGTCTTTCTGGTAAAGATGAGATTTGAGAAGTTTGATTAGATTGGATAGTATTAATATTAGTGTTCGAAAAGCTTGCATCACATTTCCCTTTGCCAAGCCCAATTTTTAACCATTTATCCATAGTTAACTGTAAAAGATATAAAAAGTCATATTTTAAGAAAAAACTACTTTCTTGTAAAACTAATAAATTCTTACCAGTTGATTTATTGGTATAAAACGTAAAACTATTAAAACATACATACCTGCGGTCCTGCGTATGACAACAATGCTCGTAAAACTGAAGAAAACAGTTGCATCGTAACGAAATTCTGACGCAACATAAAACGCGTGAAGTTGACGGTCCTAATTTCGCTGCGTTGTCAACAGTTCGTTAAAACCTTGGTTTAAACGTGGTTAAACATGATTTTCATTTGTATTGAAACATGATATGTTGTTGAATGTAATTAGCTATTTTAATATATTTCACTTCAAGTCATCAATAATTATGATCACCTTATGAACTACACTTTAGCATAGTCGGTAATGCAACATCAAATCAGTATTTTTGTATATTTCATTTCAATATTTTCTCCGAATTTTGTTTGCTCCCAAATTAAGTCTCTCGCATTTAGCATTTAGCAAATATGCTTCTAAATTTTAATTATTCGAAGTTTGCTTTCAAATGAAGTCCCGCGTTTTAAAGGAAGATAATCGAAACTGAATAATAATTACGTCATTTGGGTCATTTCATGTCAAATTGACCATAGTTGGAATCTTGCCCTTTCGATTTGGATGGATTGTTTTATTGTAAAACAAGGTTTTACCATAGGAAAAAAATACTTTTTTCATATGGTAAAATCATCATTTTCTGGATTTGTTTAAATATCTCGAAGTATTAGGAACAAAAAAATGTTGAGTTTAGTTTAATGAGGATATTTTTGGTATTTGCAAATTTTGAAAAAAAATATAAAATATTTGTTGAATTTTCACATTTTTTAAGTCGCAAAATCAGAGTTTCTTGCTCATTTTTTTTTATTCGCCTCTAAATAATTTTAAAAGATTCTTATAAAATACTAGTAGGTTTTATGTCGAATATGAATTAATTTTTGATTAAAAAAAAAATCATTGACGACTAACTTTTCGCGGAACCCTTGGGAGCCTCTTACGCAACCCCAGGGTTCCGCGGAACACCATTTGGGAACCGCTGGCATAGAGGGCATTAACCGACAGCAAATCTGTTATATAGAGTGTTATGTAGGTCCATGTCATGTTCTCAAAAACGATAGTTGTTACAAAAATGAAACTTCGCTCGATATGAATCTTTTCTTTTATTAGAAATAGTGATGTATGATCCTATTTAATTCCGTACTACATAGTAATTTACTAACACATATTACATTGTGTTTCCTTTCACTTTTATATACAAAAGAAAATATTCAGGACTATGACTAAATGACTATATAGGATCATATTTTACTATTCGTAATAAAAAGAAGGATTAATATTGAGGGAAGTTCCAAGTGAAGGGATTATTTACTTCCCTCGTAAAAGCGAAGTTGACCTGGGAGGAATATACACTGCTCCAAAGATAATTTGTTCGTATCCATACTTAACTGAAACATAAAGCTGCTCAACACTAGTCATTGGAATTGTTATTTGTTTGGATTTAAACTAACAGCGACCACGACACCGCCACCCCTGTGTTGAGTGCTGGTGTTCACATCTCTATCAGTGCGGTTAAGTCAAGTAGTTAGGTGGACGTCATTGGAGAGCCAAGTTTCTGAGATGATTATTACATCGTAATTACATACACTAACAGCACGCTCAAATTCCTTCAGCTTGGTCCGCATACCACCGACATTCTGGAAATAACAGGCTAGAGACTGTGGTTTTTTGGACGTTCCTTAGTTTTCATAATTCTCGGAATGCCCTGAAAATATCGAATTACAAAATTATTCTCACTTCGATCCTTGCGTAAAGCCAATTTTTTACGAAGGTCTTTTAGATGGTTTCTTTGGGCTAATGTCATGTCTGCACTAACACGAGGCTGCAGATTCAAATCAATCAGCTTTCTCTTGTTTTTAAGACACAATTATTTGACCAGATCATTGCTTTGTAAGATAACTTTAAGTGTCATCGCTTTGTTGGTACTTACGCGTCCAAGTCTAATAGATTTAAAACTCGCAGGTGTGACTTCAATCTTAGCTAAAATATCCTCGACCTGGCCAGAGTCATGTTGAATTCTCATTTCCACTGGTTCAGCCGAACTTTCAAATAAATTATGTATTATGATGTTATTTGAACGCGCTGCTCTATCCTGCATTTCTAAAAGCACAGTCTTCTACCCAGACCCTGTTTCAATTCCACTATTTGGATTTAGATCCTGTTCTGTATTGGAAACCCTGTTATATCCCGAACCCGCTTTCCTTTCTAATGTTCGCCCTAACTCCCATAGTTGTTGGATTTTTAAAATGGTCGATTTATTTTTCCCGTGTCGCTCTGCTAGGGCACCAATAGACCAACCTTTTTCTATTCTGGTAATTATCTGGGCTTTTTCAACTACGGATAATTAACCAGTAGGGGTTCGCGAGACCACGAGACTAGTCTCGGTCTCGAAACGAGACCGACACAGATACCGAGACTTTAAAAAGTATTTCGAGACCGAGACTTACCTATAGAGACTCTCGGTCTCGATCTCAAAGTGAAGTAGCAAAATAACTAATGTTCGTAAATTATTTGTTTTGAGAAAATAATTCAAAAAATATATGTTTGGGGGCAAATTAATTGATGCGAAAAATAATTTTTCTATAATCAATTATATAATACTAGCATTGTATATGTTCTTATAACAATGATACTAGTGAAATAGTCATTTAAAAAACGATATAAATAACCATAAAAAGAGAATTTCCCAAATTTAGAAATTCTAGTAGCGAAATTCCACTTCACATGTCGAAAACCGTAAATTGCTACCCTGTTCTCAAAAAGAGACACTTTATCACAACTATACTATATAGGATTTTGATATGTGATCTTTATAAATTTATAATCGGTTTTTATGTTTAATTATTGAAAGTAACTAAAATCCAAAAATTTTTAGTTTTTTAGTTCAATAATTAATAACTAATAGACTGTATCAACTAAAAACATCGCAATATCATATTCTTATATAGTATAGATACTGTAAAGTCTCCAATAGACGAAGTAATTGTGGTGATTTTTGTTTAAAATTTTTCCGGCTTAAATTAACAAAAAATTGTTAAAAAAATCAGTGAAAATTTTTCTTAACATTTTCTTCTTTAATCGCTTCGGTGGCTTGCTAATTAAAGAAGGTACGTGTTTTATAGAACATATTTTTGTATTGATTTTGTTTGTATTTGAAAATAATGGACGATATAAAATTTTTAACTATATGTGTATAATAAAAATAATACATATACATACAGACAAGATTTTCAGCAAACAAAACACAAAGTAGAATTTGGCTTAGGATTTTAAATAGAAGATCAATAAAGCTAATTCAACTATTACGCTTAAAAAATAACGAACTGTTCTAATAACAAAGTAAAAATTTAAATTTCTAAACATACATTATAAGCATATTTTTAGATTTTATTTTAACCTATATAATAAACTTAAAAATATTACAGAAAATTTAAACTAATATTTTATAATTTTATTTTTCAAGTTACTTTTATACCATGAATGAATACGTAATAAGCATTTGTTTGAAGTTTCATTTAACATGCTTCTTAGTTTTGTATTAATTAACCCTGCTTGTGAAAGTAAACGCTCTACTGCTACAGAGGTCGCCTGTATAGACAAAAGATCTTTTGCCATTTTGGCTAAATTTGGAAATTGTTTATCGTGTGCCTTCCACCATTCTAATATATTGGTACCCTTTGGAGCGCGCTTTAATTGCAAATATTCTGTTATTTCTTTTCTCCAATTTTCGGAATCACTTTTTTTTCAAATGGTGATGTATAGTCGATGTCATAGTTATCATCGCTTGAGGAACTTGATATTAGCAGCAGGCACTATATAATATTTATCCCTGTACATTTTCTCAAAAAAGGTTATAGATTGATCTTCCAGGCGAAAAATTGAACAAGTAGATATTTTTTTAATAAATAAATTTACTTTTAAAATCTACTCCACTTTTAAAATTTATAGTTAATTTACCAAAGAACAAAAATAGTTGATCCACAAATAATATGAACCATAGCCGCCTTTGTGCAAGCACAACGTGCAGACCCCTAAGAACGGTCCTGGTTAAAAAAGTAAATAGGCATCAAAGTAATAAAAGTTTGGTTCAAAATAGCAAAGTTTACAGAATACCTAAGGGTGCTTTACTTGGCTATCGATCGTTTTCTACTTATTGAATTATAACGTCTGTCACTAGAATGCCCAACACGTTGCTTACATGAGTTCGGCAGCATTATACAGTGTGTCCTTGTTTTGTGTTTAATCTTATTCCATTTGTATATCTTTCGAAATGTCAAATAATTATTGTTCTATGGATGGTTGTTTAATTTACTCTAGTGACGTGTGGCCTTTCTGTTGATGTCCAAAGAACAAGGCATATGTGATATTTATTTTGATACACCTACTATTGTCCGTATATCTTCATTTACTGATTCCATCTGTTGGCAACATCATTTCGAATTATAGATTTTTGGAATAATTTTTTATATAAATATACCTACATTTTTTTTACTTTACTGAAATGTTGAAACATTTTTTTACATTAAATTTTTAAGATTGGAAAAACTCTGGGTTTCGAACGTAGGCTTCCATGTACTTTTGTCTAAATAACATCTCGGCGAACAATTATTATTTTTAAAATTTTATTTTCGAGACTTTCGAGACCGATACCGAGACCGTAAACATTTTCGGAGACCGAGACCGAGACTGATTCAGTCTCGGTCTCGGTCTCGCTAACCCCTATTAACCAGGCATTTTTATATTTATATACACATGTAAAAAAATGATATCTCGAAAAAGATTATTGTGACTTTGTCAACTTGACAACTAAAGTCATTTTGAAATTTTTCTGGTGGCACCGAAAATCCTACTTACACAAGCATAATTTAGCTGTACCACTTTTCTCTGAGTAGAACTGTATTTCCCTTTTACAAGGGAAGTAATAAACAATATATTTTAAAAAAAAACATGCAACAGGAAGCTGCATAACGTGGTGGGAGCTGAATTTTTAATTAGTGTTTCAGTGAATAAATTAATCATGAATTTTATGTACAGACCAGGTAGAAAGTAATAAAAATCTCCTTGTAAGGTAAGATTACTAACTGATCAGGATTTTGTGAAACACAAATCAATTCCAAATGACGTGCATTTTCTATCGCAATATTTATAAATATTTAATACGCATCAGATTGTTAAGTGAACAAATAAATCATGGTGTAACGAGTTTATTTATCTATAGGAGTTGCAAAATAAGTCATTATTTTTTATCGTGGCACGTGTAATAGGTTCGGCAAATATGTGCCTAAAAAATAAATATGTTTATGTTATTTTTTTTTTAAATTATATATAATTTTATTTATGGTCTCGCAAAAATCGTCCTCGTATTAATTAAATTAAGTTAAGTTAATAAAGAAATAAACCTCCAACAATATTCTTTTTATTTTAAAATATGCTCAAAATAACTTTCATTTTGATCTAAACATTTACTAACTTTTAAATGCTGTCTTGCCCGCTATGATTTTCTCTTAAAAAAAACCACAAAAATATCAAGTGCAGTTAAGTCGGGTTATCGCGTAAGCCAAATTATCGGTTTGCCACGCCGTCATGTTTTTAAATTGATCGATGCTTCCATGTAAGGACCGCTCCCTAGAAAAATGTTAAAATAATTCACGAAATGATGAATCGGTTAATTTCCTTTACCCGGAACTTCCCTTGTTATGAATCTTTATTTTTTCCTTAATAAACATAAAGATTCATTCAAGAGTGTAGTGTAACCTAATTTTGATTGGTACATAGTAATTTAGTAACACATATATATACTCTCTTTTCGAACGTTTTTATTGGGCGCCATTTTGTTCCACCATGTTGGATTCCTAACAATATTTTACCAGTTTCTACCTATGTCACACTTGATTTTCGAGCATAATTTACAATACATTGAATAAGTAGTTTTTACATTAATGCTCACACCGCCATTTTGTTATTATTTTTTTGCAAAATTTAAAGTCAATTGAAAAAGATTTCTTTTACTTTGCCTTTTTCGACATTTTATTTGACCGGCATTGTGTTTCGTACCATCACTTTACTAGTTTATCACTATATCACTCTTAATGCTTGCAAAAAGTTTGAAATTAATCTAATAATTAGTTTTTTCATGCTAATATTTTATATATTGTACTAGGCCGCCATTTTTTTTTTGCTATTTTGGATTCATACTAAAATATTATCAGTTCATTCCTATGTAACACTTCATTTTGTGAGCGAAATTTGGGTTAAATGGGATAAGTTTTTTAGCAATAATTTTTTTAACGTATCACTATATATGACCCTTAATTTTTGACCAAAATTTCAAGTTAATCTGGTAAGTAGTTTTTATGGAATGTGAATTAAGCCCCGCATTATTATAAATACTGTGAGCAATAAAATTTATATTTTGCGCACTAAAATATGATGGAGTAAATAAACGTAGGTATTTGAAAGGATTAAAATTTAATCTTACATTATAATATAAAGTTAGGCAAAATATATTACTGTTTTAAACATTGAAATAGTTCCTTTTAAACATTACTATTTGCGCACTAAAATATAGAATAATAAAATAACACTATTTTTTAATAATATATTTTACATACTACTAGGAAATACCCGGCATGCCTTGCAATGCCACTCAAACAAAGAAAGTATTTGTATTGTTGGGTCACGACCGGAAAAGAACACCCTGTAGATTTTTTGAAAATGCATTATGCTTATTTCGTAGACATTGTTCACCCTATATTGTGTACCAAATTTAAATAAAACTTTAACACCCTGTGTTTTGGAAACGAAGCACTTTTGACACATCTTTATATGAACTTTTAATGAAATTAATTTTTGTTAGTGTTAATATTAGTAAGCAATTTCTCTTTTAATTAATTTATTGCCGCTTCTTCTTTTTAAATGCTTGATTTTTTTATTAATTGGATTTTTTTTAACATAATGCAAGCAGTCAATGCTACTTATATTTGAAATAATGATCATTTAAATTTAAGTGATTTTTAAGCTGATGCCCACTGACAGACAGACATACAGCCGACGGAGTTGATAAAAGATATTTTTTGGCATCTAGGGATGCTAAAACGTGAAGATATGGAAAACCTGAGAGGGTTGATTTTTTTCACCAATACAAACATTTTCTATGACCGCCATTTTGAATTCGCACCACAATTTTAACAGATCATCTGTATACCAGAATTACTTATAGCACAAAATTTGAAATGAATCCATTAAGTACTTTTTTCGGCTGTATTTAAATATTTTATTAAGTCACCATTTTGTTTCGCCATTTTGTATTCATACCAAAATTTCTATATTCTATATTTGTGCACAATTTGAATTAAATTGGACAAGTCGTTTTTTAGTAATAATTTTTAACATTTAAGTAGGCCGCCATTTTGTTTAGCCATATTGAATTTTTACCAAAATGTTACCAGGTCATTCCCATATGACCCTTAAATTTTGACTAAAATTTGAATTCAATCGGGCGAGTAGATTTTTAGCTATGCCGCGGACAGACAAACCGACAGACGAACCGATGGAATTGATAAAACATGTTTTTCGGCATCTAAACAACTCAAAAAATCTGGGAGTGTGATTTTTTCAAGATTACAATTCTTTCTTTTTACAAGTTCCATAGTTTGGCATTGATCTCTTTGCAAAATTCCTTCTTTTCATCGTGTGCATCTAATGCCACTCGGTTTTCGGTCAATTTATGCGTTTTGCTTATTGGTATCCGTTCATAAACACTGAAAATGGTACGCCAAAGGCGTGCTGTTCGATACTTATAGAAATAATGTAAATTTAATTAAATAAAAAATAAATTTTATTTTCATAAAATGAAAATTATATATAATATGTACATAATATATATATAGATAAAATAATTATTATTACATATTATTATACAACAATAATTAAATTATTATAGGAAATATTTTTCGTCATCTCAGGAACTGTCACCACCTCCTGACATTATAATTAAAGGGTCGACCGTCTGATCGATCAGGTTGTCAAGATCCCACATTTTCAACTCCTGTTTAATCACATGCTGGACTGCTCTTCGCCAATGGTGTCACTTTCTTAATGGCGTGATCAAACAGTAGCTTAACATTTTTATTTTAAATGTCGTGTTTTGTCTTCCTACAAATCCTTTGTCGGACCTTTAATTATAATGTCAAGAGGTGATGATAGTTCCTCAGATGACGAATAATATAACCTATTATAATTTAATTGTTGTATAATATTACATAATAATAATTATTTTATCTATATATATTATGTACATATTATACAGGGTTATTTACGCAACCCGTTCATTAAAAGTTTTTGATGATGCCATTTAGATACAAATTTCAAATTTTATGATTAAGGTAAGGTCAAGGGGTACTTCTTTTTTGAAATATTTTCAACTTCCTGTCACTTCCGGTCTAACCGGAAGTTGGTATCAACTTGCTCATTTTAAATGGAACACCCTGTATTTTTTGATATTTTTGGATTGTACGGAAAATTTTAATGCTATTTTATGTAGCATGTCCTATACCTAGGTTCAAGCGTTCTTAAGATATTTGACCTTGAACCGAAAATAAGCCTTCGGGGTACCAAATTTTAAAATCTCATATTTTTGTAAGTTTTGAAGATATAATCTTCATATTTTGCAGACGATCGGTAAATAATCTTAGGTTTCTATTTTTTTTATTGAATTTGTCTATTTTTATACATGGTGTCTTAAATTCAGCGGCAAAAATTCACATTTTCAAAGCCGCAAAAGTCCTTTTATTTAAATGGGACAACAAAAAACATAATAAAATATAAAATGTAGAATTTAATTTTCTATCGAACTGTAATAAGGTTCCCTATACCTATTTGTAACCATTTTCGAAATAATTGGGTTTTATAAAAATATCGCATGTATTTGCTTAAATGTTTACATGTTCCAATGGTGAGCCATGGAAAAACAATTGAGATCCAATATCCAATATGACAGATGATTAGTATGCGTTATTTATCGAAAGCTGTCAGTGATAAACTAAATCTTCTAAATTCTCAATCTATTTTATATTCATGGAGAATGTTATAAAATTTTGGAGAGAACGTGTCGTGTGTTTAATGAACGCCACCCTGATTTGCCGCCAATAAACAAGTCAAAATTCAAGAGGATTGAAACGAACTTTTTGCGTTTTGGCAAGGTTAAAGTTAAAAAAAATGTTCCGAAACCAGTGACAAATGCCGAGGATAACGTAATAAACACATTAGCTTATTTCCACGCAAACCCGCAAAGTTCAATACCGTCTGCAGAAAACGATTTGGGAATTTCTTCTTCATCTGTCCAAAGAATCTTGAGCGAACATCATATGCACCCTTATTCCTTCCAAAACTTGCAAGCCTTGAGACCTGGTGATGACGTCCGACGAGTTGAATTTTGCGAATTCATGTTTTTAAAAATTCAAGAGGACTCTCAATTCCTTTCAAAAATATTTTGGACCGATGAAGCGAAATTTTCTAGAGAAGGAATAACAAATAGAAGAAACGAACATTTCTGGGCAGCAGAAAATCCGCACGTTTTACGTGAAACTCGTTCTCAAGAGAGGTTTAGGTATATATATATATATATATATAGTAAATGATCAGGTGCGGTACTGTATTTATGAAGACAATTTAAACAGTGATAAGTATTTTGAAGTTCTACGAGGGACGGTTTCTGAATTTATAGAAGAAATTCCTATTGGTGAGCTGCAAAATTATTGGTATCAATTAGATAGGGCACCAGCACATAATTCCGCTGCAGTTTATCTCCAATTATCTCGAATTTTTGAAGATTGCTGGATTGGTCCCAATGGCCCTTGGAGATGGAACCCGCAATCGCCTGATTTAACACCCCTAGACTTTTATTTATGGGGATTTATCAAAGGTAAAGTCTATGCTTCCCCAGTAAATAACCAACAAGATTTACTGGACAGGATACGAACAGCTTTTGCCGAATTAGAAAACGGACAAATTCAACGGGCCACAGCAACTGTACAAAGAAGAATTGAAATGTGTCTTCAAATGAACGGACAGCATATAGAACATTTGTTATAATTCAATTTTATTATTTTATTTATTTATTGTTGATTGTTAGATTGCTTGCTATAATTTTTAAGTTCACTAAAACAAGTTTAGAACAGTCTCGAACTTAGTAGATATGGTTAAAAATAATGTAAACAATTTATTACATTTTTTATAACTTTAACTTTTCCGAAACGAAAAAATTTCGTTTCAATCCTCTTCAATTTTCTCTTGTTCATTGGCGATAAATGAGGATGTTTTTCATTAAAATCATGGCACGTTCTCTCCAATATTTTCTAACATTCTTCGCGAATATAAAATAAATTGAGAATATCAGCTTTTGAGTGTTATTTTATTTTAATTTGAAAGTTTCAAATCAGCTCTCATGTTGAATAGAAAAGCACAACAATTGTTTTTCCATGGCTTACTACGGGAAGGTGGAAGCATTTAGCAAATACATATGAGAGTTTAATAAAAACCTGATTATTCCGAAAATGGTTACGATTAGGTATAGGGAACCTTAATACAGTTCGATAGAAAATTAAATTCTACATTTGATAGTGCATAAAGTTATAGGGTGTCCCATTTAAAAAAACGGACTTTAGCGGCTTTGAAAATGTGAATGTTTGCCGCTGAATTTAGGACACCCTGTATAAAAATAGACAAATTCAATAAAAAAAATAGAAACCTAAGATTATTTACCGATCGTCTGCAAAATATGAAGATTATATCTTCAAAACTTACAAAAATATGAAATTTTAAAATTTGGTATCCCGAACGCTCATTTTCGGTTCAAGGTCAAATATCTTAAGAACGCTTGAACCTAGGTATAGGACATGCTACATAAAATAGCATTAAAATTCTCCGTAGAATCCAAAACTATCCTAAAATACAGGGTGTTTCATTTAAAATAAGCAAGTTGATACCAACTTCCGGTTAAACCGGAAGTGACAGGAAGTTGAAAATATTTCAAAAAAGAAGTACCCCTTGACCTTACCTTACTCCCAAAATTTGAAATTTTTATCTAAATGGCATCATCAAAAACTTTTAATGAACGGGTTGCGTGAATAACCCTGTATATAATTTTTATTTTGTTGAAATAAAATTTCCTTAAATTTAAATTATTTCTATAAGTCTCCAACCGCACAGCTTTGGCGTACCATTTTCAGTATTTATGAACGGATAACAATAGGCACAACGTATAAATTGATTCAAAACCGGGTGGTACTACCTGCACTTGATGAAAAGAAAGAATTTTGCAATGAGAACAGTGCCAAACTATGGAAGTGGCATAAATTATTGTTGGGTGACACTGCAGACCTTTTGCATATCTAATAAGGTTTTATTACTCTATGAATTTCTGAAACAGAAGAAAATAATATTTTTTTAATAATAAAGGCGACTACAAGAATTGACAAGTCATATCGCTAAACCATTTAAGAACTTTCTCTTTGTTTTGTCAGTTAACCACTGGTGGTCAGCATGAGCTGAACACCTTATGTAAACATCAGCGACAGTATTATATGAATATATACACATTTTTCATTTCAGTGATAGTAAGTGAACTATTTTGGTTACATACTAATGCTAATTATAGCTTAAAAGTATATTTTTACAGTTTATTTCTGTCTTGCCAAAAATACATATTTTATGCGTTTATATAACTATAAAGTTATATGCGTTTATTAGGCCAATAGACTATGAATTTATTATTAGGAATGATTCAGTGATATGAGTGTAAACGACTAAATTTACTCTAAATAGCAGCAAGTTATAATGTGGGGACCCTTTTTTTCTATTTCATTTATCATCCCCCCCCTGCAATAATCAACACTGAAAACGAAAAAATGATAAACGTAATACAAAGACTGATTATAAACCAAAGATCATCACCCAATTACAGGGGGGGGGCAAACTTTCACCTAAATATGAATACAGAATCGGTAAACTTTACCCGGAACTTCCCTCGGTATGAATATTTCCTTTTATTAGGAATAGTGAAGTGTGACCCAATTTAGTTCAGTACATAGTCATTTAGTAACACATATATATTGTCTTTTTAAACATTTTTGTTGGGAGCCATTTTGTTCTATCAATATTTTTCCAGTTTCTACATATGCCAGACTTGATTTTTGGGCATAATTTCAAATAAATTCAATAAGTAGTGTTTACATTGACACATTACATAAATTATTTGGCTGCCATTTTGTTCCGCCATCTTTAATTCGTACCAGTTTATCTCTATATAACGCTTAATGCTTGTACAAAATTTGTTAATTAGTTAATCTAATAATTAGTTTTTTTCGGGCTAATTTTTTAAATATTCTATTAGGCCGCCATTTTGTTTTGCTATCTTATATTCATTCCAAAATGTTACCAGTTAGTTCCTATGTAACACTTGATTTGTGTGTAAAATTTGAGGTAATAAATTGTATAATTGCCATTTGCTGGTTTCCGGGTTGAGTTTTGGTACGTACACTCCCAATTGGTTCTGAGAGCCGTCCATGTAGATGTGTATGTCAGCCTCCTTTCCTGGTTCTATTGAACCGTTGATGTCAATTTCAAAGTTTTTATTGAAAATGAAGCGGGGGATCAGGGCATCCACTTGGTGTTCTACAAGTGGTTGTCGTGCATGTCCCGGACCCTAGTTTTTTCCGCCCCACAGGTCAACAGTGTGCAGTCTGACTGCTGTTCTCTCTACCTCGCCTTTTAGAAATACGTCTAGAGGCGGCAGGCACAGCAACACCTCCATTGCCATCGTAGGTGTGGATCTCATTGCGCCTGTAACCGTCAGGCACGCTAGTCTCTGTAGCTGTTGCATTTTGTTTTGTGCAACAACTTGCTTGGCTTTGGTCCACCACACAATGGCACCGTAAACGAACATAGGTCGAATGACGGCCGTGTAGAGCCAGAGGACAATCTTGGGGGACAGACTTTCCCGATAGCTCCTCTGCACTGCCAGAAAGCTATAAGAAAATATTAAGGTAATGTTGTAAATTTAAACTTTTTTGATAAATTTTATATCCAGTTGCCTAATAACGCGACCCAAGCATTGAAGCCATATCTACCCTGGTGGATCCGGTTACTGATGTGGGTTTGAGTCAGCCCATTGGTGATTAATATATCTAGTAAAAATACCCGAACTTGTGATTCATAGATCCATATAATATTATTGCCAAAAAGATTGTCCTCATGGAGTTTATCTAGGTACCAATCGCAGGATTGTATCCTCATTTCTGCATTTCCGGGTATAGTAGCTAAGTTTTTCTTGCCCTGTAGCACTTAAACTTATTTTTGTTTAGAATTCTTGACGATGTTGAACGAGAAAAGCAAATGTCTACTTACGGTAGATTTAGTTATTGGATTTCTATTAGGATATTTTGTCATTAGGAATATTACAAACATCTTGCATCTTCTATCCCTATAATCCAGTATAATTTAATTTCAGTTAAACGATCCATTTTTGTAAATCAACAAAACTGACATTGTCGAACATATCAGGTAACCTTTCGCGTGCAGGTATTTTAATAAAAGGTAATACATTAAATTATGGATATTAGACCCTTATTTTCGCAACTGTTGACTTTCATAAAAAGTGCTCTTAATAAAAAGTATTGAGAATTTTACGCGGATTTTAAAAAAGTAATATAATATAGTGTTTCATTAAAAAAATCCTTTTATAACAGAAAAACGGTAGGCTTGGCAGCAATGCGGAAGTCGCCATTGGATCCAGCATAATTTCATACCTAAGTGTACTTATTTTCAGTAAAGTCAATTTAGCGGTACCTAAGATATTTTGCCGTTTCCTTACTTTTGTTACACGCTGTATATTAAATATGTTATCTATACGTAGTGGAATTCTGTACAAGGAACGTTCAGTTTAGAGGAAATTTGGCTTATATAATTGTTTTTTTTTTATTTCAGATGACAAACTAATTCACTTGGATCCACATTATTGTCAAGAAGTAGTGGATGTTTGGGCTCCAGACTTTCCCCTGACAACTTTTCACTGTAGATCTCCTAGAAAATTACCCATTACCAAAATAGACCCGTCTTGCTGCATTGGTTTCTACTGCAGAACCAAAGAAGACTTCTTAACGCTAATAGAGACTGTACAACCCGTAAGTTAATTGTTGTTTAAATAATTAAAATAGTCTACTAAAACTTAAACTACTTCCCTTATCTCGACGTTTCGCTAACTAAGTCAGCATCATCGGGAAATGATCCAAGTTCTGGACCATGCGGCCATATTACAAAAATGTCATCTACATATCTGAACCACGGTTTTGATTTTAATGGAGACAACTCTAAGGTTTCCTCCTCAAAAGCCTCCATGAAGATATTGGCTAACACTGGTGACAGCGGAGATCGCATGGCTGCTCCTGAGGATTGTTCATAAAAATGATCTAAAAGTGAGTTGTCAGATGGTCAGGATATTATGGAAATTGAATCATTCCTATATAGCGATTCTACATCGAAACTGACTAAGATATCTTTTGGATCTAATTAGATTGCTTTTTCTCTACAAAATGCGTAGAGTTTGTAATATATGACTGTGTTTTTCCTGTAATATTATTAAGAATATTTGAAAGATATTTACCGATTTTGTAAGTATACGATCCAATTGCAGTGACGACAGGTCGAAGTGTGTTGTGTATTTTAGGTAGTCCGTAGAACCGCGAGATCCTTGAGCTGCTTGGCCTTAACGTCTTCTCCTCTGGTGGCAGGTCGGATGCGTTTATAAGTAGTTGTATTTTCTCCACGTAATCTGTTTCGTCCATGACGACACTGGCATTTCCCTTGTCCGATGTAAGGACCAAAATGTCTATATGGTCGTTTAATCTTTTTATCGCCGTTTTTCCCGCAGCTGATACATTCGACGGCATAGAATTTTTGATGATCTTCTCTGTTTCATACCTTATTACGTTAACTTCTTCTGCTGGAAGATGACACTATGTCATATGCATTTGAGGGTATAGAAATAGTTAAATGTGGTAAGAAAGCACTAAATAAAGAGAGAGGGCAACCAAGTGTGACCACATTTACCTACAAATAGTTTTGGTTAGGATAAGTTACTTTAGTTTATACCATCTGTTGATGTTGCTAACTTGGTTAGCGAAACGCGCGTCCAGAACATAACAAGTTGTAGTGTAGTGTGTTTTAATGAATGCTTCTATAAATAAGAAAAAAAAATTTTTTTAGATTGTAGTTCCTCGTAATGGAGCAGCAGGGGACTATCCGATGTTTACTTTCTGTGATGGATTCAGTTGTGATGCTGAATATGCCGTAAACGATTATACGCAATCAGAGTATGATTACACTAATTATGCCAGTGACATTGATGACATGGAGTCGGAAGCTTTCGAAGTGATATAATATTTTAACAAAACATCCGGGTTAGAACGGATCTATTTAATGCCTCTTTCGGAATACTGTCTGTTCTTGTCACTATAGTTGTTGCTATTGCTTACTCAGGTGGTAAGTGATGAAGGGTTCCAATAAATAAGTGTCTGAAATTTCAGAAGCATATACAGTATATTCACGCGTGGCGTAGACCAGAAGACAAATGAACCAAAAATTGAAAAATACTGTCGCATATAGTATTGTGGCGTGTCACAAAAGAGATGCCTTTTGTGACAATTGTGTTGAGTAGCTAGTCAAACTTTAGAGCAGTAAATCTGGAGGTCGAGGTGGAAAAAATTAGTAACCAACTGATCTCAGCGGAAATGTTTAGGTAGTGATCTCCCATTTAACCCCTCTAAAGTCCCATTCGGTCCTAGTGGGGGAAGTTTGAAAAAACCCTGCGCCATCTTGGATTTTTTGTTTGTTTTTTCAAATATCTCCGTTTGCATAATTTTTTTCAAAAAACCAAAGATACATTTTGTTGTAGAGAATCAAATTTCAAATATTTTACCCCTTATTTTATAGATTTTTCACTGTTAATATACGTTTTAAATCAAATATCAACTATAATATTTACTTTAACTGTATAATGTTAATATAGGTAAAATAAGTATTAATTTGAGTCTTAAATTTATATACATACTATTAAAAAAATTCCTTTATGACGTCATCACGAGCGTCATTGTCCTCCTCCGGCAAAAAACAAAAGTTTGTGCAACTCACTCCATAATATTGACCACGCATGGAAGACCATTTGAGACACAGTTGTTAGAGCACTGACTCTCTTTACAAAAAAATCAATTTTAATAAGGCCGGAGGCTGGTATAAGGCCGGATTGTATAGTAGTAGTAGTAGTTAGGGGGAGGTCTAGAGACCTGACTGGTAGGCCTATAAGGCCCTTTCAATCTACCCCAGCTCCTCCCTCAACCACCACCCGCCACCAGGTGTACATCCTTGAATCTGCCTGCCCTTACTATGTAAGTCTGCATATCCTTCCATGCAAGATCCTTAACTTCCTCCCTATGCAAAACCGTAGTGCCGAAAATATCTCGTCGCAGTCTCGCTCGCGCTTTACATCTGCACAGGAAGTGAAGCGGAGTTTCCTCCTCTTCCTGACACTCCGTGCAGATAGAATCTTCCTCAATGCCTAACATAAGGAGGTGTCTCCTCAATCGACAGTGTCCCGTTACTATTCCTACGATGGAATTTAGAGCTTTCCTGTCTCGGGCTAGTAACCACTCTGTTCGGCCCTTATCGGGCTTCACACAAGTCTTTAGCTTGCCTCCCGACCCGGGACTGGCCCCATTCACGTTGAAGTTCATGTTGTGCCCATTCGTCGAGTGCTGTCCTTATCTGCTGCCTAGTGATGCCTAAAGCTGGTTCTGGTCCTACATATGGGCTGATGGCGCCGAGTCTAGCAAACTCATCTGCCCTCTCGTTGCCCTCAGTCCCACAGTGTCCTGGCACCCAAACCAACTTCACTCTTTTACGTCGCGCCAACTGCTCTAGCCTGTCACCGCATTCTTGAACCAAAACTGATCCCGCCATGGGTGAGTTGAGCGCCTTAAGTGCTGCTTGACTGTCTGAGCATATGACAATCTCTCCCTCTGCCCCCTCTATGACTTCCTTCATCGTTATTAAAATTCCCCAAAGGGAAGCTGGACCCGGTTTGTGTAGCCTCAATATAAACTCCAGCACCAGAGAATTGCAACTGTGTCATACTTGAACCATCCGTATAGAAAACAATTGCCTCTCTGGAGAACTCCAGCCTGTTTCTCTCCCAGTCCTCTCTTTTGGGGATTGAGATAGTATAACCCTTATGCCATCTTAGTCTGCCTGAGGGTCGTGCTACTCTGTAGGTAGATAAAGGGATCTCTCTGGAGAGATACTTGCATGACCCACAACCTCACCTTTGGTATGGCAAGCTCCTGCGTCTCTCATTCGCAAGTGCGCTGCCATAGCCTCTTTCTTAATGAAAGTCGACAATGATGGCAGCCCTAGCAAGACATCCAATGCTGCTGACGGCGTCGTCCTCATTGCTCCAGTTATCGCTAGGCTAGCCAGTCTCTGGAGTTTTGCAAGACTGGAACGAATGGTTTTCCTCTCCACCGAGGGCCACCATACTATTGAGCAGTATGATATCCTGGGTCTTATGACTGCTTGGTACAGCCAGTGCATGACCCTAGGACTTAGCCCCCAGGTTGTGCCTACCGCTTTACGGAGCTGCCAGAAGGTCGCTATTGACTTCCTTATCTGCCTATCGACATGAGTCTTCCAGCTCAGCTTTGCATTTACTGTGACCCCCAGGTATTTAACCTCTTTTGCCAAGGTTAGTTGTTGTAACCGTGAGACCTACCTCATTACACCATGCCTCCAATATATTACAGGCCATCTGCATTCTCTCACAGATGATGCCCAAATACTTGCCTGATATTAGAATCAATCCATCATCCGCGTAAGCTTGTGCATAGAAGCCGGCCTCCACGAGTCTGTTGAGCAGACCGTCCATGACCAGACACCATAGGTGCGGGGAGAGACAGCTGCCTTGAGGGCATCCGCCTCGCACCCCGATGTCTATCTGGTACCCGCCCTGACTCGCTTGGACGCCGGATTGTATAGGTATCAGATTACCTTTTTGATCGTTTTTCCATCCATACTGCAAAGGATCTAATTTATTACCAATCCATTCTTGAATCTAAAAAACACACCTTATCAGATTCTTTACAATTACCTGAAAGTATGTCCTAACCAGATGTGGTGCAGAATTTTCAGTTGGAGGCAAAGTAGCTAAATTAAACGCAGGCTTAAGGTCTTGTCTTAATGCGATGCTATTGCATAAAGTGTATCTGATGGTTAATATCTGGACTTGGCTTGGCCTGGACAGTGATACAGCTTCAAAAGATAATTTAATCCTGACTTAAGGAAATCATTTTTTTTTTAGCATTATTGTCAGTATGTCAAGGTGTCGACAAAGATCGTTACCTTTTTTTAGTAGTGACAGGCATTTTTCTTTTTGATTTATAAAAAAAATTCTTTCAGATGTCCCAGTTTCTCTTGTATGTCAGATGTCTTTGATATTTTGTCATCTTTTCCTGCTTCTCTGAACCCCATTTTCTGGACAAAAAAACTTTTATAATAATAAATATATTTTTTTAATATTTCAATTTTTAGTTGGTTTGTTCTCTTATCTACCCCACTGGTGGACATACTGTAGGAGATATTATAAAAAATTAACAACAACTTTACGAACAAAAGTCCGGAAATATTTCGTTCTGTAAGATACAGGCGTTTAAAATTTATCTTTAATTATTATTATAAGATATTTTCACGAGCAATTTTTTTCTGCTTCTTAATCAGAAGAGTGCATATTGACAAGTCTTAAAATAGTTTAAACAAAAATGTTTTAATTATTTGACTTCTTATCATGTGACGTTCTAATTTTTATTAATACACTAGTCAAAACTTATAATGCATCACTGATTTTTAACATTAATTTCAAATGCATATTTTTTTGTTATTATTCAACAAATTTGAACAACGTTTTTTTTTTCTGATAGGTCGGTCATTCTACTTTCTGAAGCCCTACGTAGAGTTGAAAATTTTGTTGTATTGTACCGCGAAAACTAAAAATTACGTGAGCATGTAAATAAACCAAAATTTAATATGACTACCAAAAAGAGAGGGGCCATGCAGATTTTATTTTTTCATATGCTACGGATACGTAAAGGTTTACTGTACCCCATCACCAGGTTTGAAACTATAATTTTTAATACAGGGTGAATAAAAAGATATTAACTTTAAATCATAACTTAGAAATATGGTTAGTTAAAAATACACTTAGCCATTGAACATTTTTGAATACCTAGATATGTACTCCTAATTTTAATTTCCTTGAACAGTGTTGCCAAAATCAATTATTTACAGTAAAAAAGAAGCAAAGCTAATTTTAAAGCTACTGTATGCCATAGTAAGGTTTGGCACTTCGAGTCTTAATACAGTGTAGATGAAATTCTGTAAAGTCCAACTGGTTTATTTTACATTTGAGGACACAGTTGCAGATTTTTTCAGAGATGTTGCCCATTAAAAAAGACACTACTAAACAGTTAATATAAATGAATTTTTATTACCAAATACACAAAAGAAACTATACCAAAGCGACAACAAGGGATAAGCAGACATTCTAGGCATTTTCACTTTTTTGTAGTCAAGTTGACAATGTTAAAAAATTCACCTTACAAGTCCATTAGCTTATTTATTGTTATACGAATAATTGTTTATTGACTTTTAGATGGACAAACACTGATTTCGTTCAAAATCCGTGTGGACAAATTTGGACATCATCATTTTATCCTCCCTGTATTAAAATTGCAAATGTTTAAAACATTGTGATGGCATACAGTAGCTCTGAAATTAGCGTCTTTTTACTTGATACCTATACCAGGTAATAAAAATAAAAAATAATAATTCAAATACATTATTAAATTTGGCAACACTGTTTAGAGAAGTTAAAATTAGGAGTACATCTCTAGGTATTAAAAAATGTTCAATGCCTAAGTGTATTTTTAATTAACCATATTTCTAAGTTCTGGTTTAAAGTGTATATATAAGTTTCAAACTTGGTGATGTGGTACAGTTAAACTTTACGTATCCGTAGCATATGAAAAAAATTAAATCTGCATGCCCCTCTCTTTTTGGCAATCATATTAAATTTTGGTTTGCGTACAAGCGCACATAACTTTTACTTTTCCCGGTATAACAAAATAAAATTTTCAACTCTGCCTAGGGCTTCAGAAAATAGAAGGACTGACCTATCAGAAAAAAAACTTTCTTAAAATCGGTTGAATGATAACATAAATATATGCATTTGAAACCAACGTTAAAAATCAATGATGTATTATAAGTGTTGACTAGTGTACTATGTTTTTGAAATTTAGGAAAGTTATTTACTGAGACCCTGTATAAAAGGTGCTTGCGATCTACAGATTTTCTTTGCTGAGCCAAATTCTGGAAGTATTTCTGTCCTTTGTTACCAAAATGGGTATTTAAGGATGCAAACACTTTTGTAAATTAGATTATCTCAGATCGTAAGCGCGTAGATAGTACATGTAATTTACGAAAAGTTAATGTCAGTGTTGCAACATAATAAATCTATATAAATTTAGAAAAAAATAGAATGCCTCAATGTCTCATTAGAGTTACAAATTTTAAAAGTGAAGTATGCATGATGGTTAGTCCTTGAAAAAAATAATTTATATTCAGTCATAAGTAAGTAAGTTCAATGAAGGTATAATGGATTTGCCAAGTTTTGGTTTGGCATTTTTCCAAATGGGAAATATAAGGGAGTATTGTAATGTCAACTCGGCAGAAAACCAGGGACCGGCAAGATTTTACTTATCCAAATTGTCCAGATGATTAACAAACGCCTCAATACTACTAAAAAATACGCAAAAACGGTACTTTTATCGGAAGGGGACTTCAGAATCGGTAAATTGCACAGTAGGGTGGATTTTTTTTTTCAAATCAGTTGCGCAATACCAGAAAAAGTTGCATATCGCATATAGCTAATAATTTTCCAAAAACCAGATCATTGGTATAATTTTGCCTGTTTTCATTGAACTTGTACTTCTGGCTCTAAATGACATATCACATTAGTGTATCCAACACTCTAAAGAGTATTTAATATCTTTTTAAATGATTCTGGAAATGTAAGCGTTGTTAATGTGATTATATACAAGGTGAAAATTAAGTAATGTCTGAGGTGATTTATACTATAAAAACAAGAAAAAAGGTTCTTATAAACAGGAGCCCGCCAACGATTCTTTTTCTAGATATGCAGGGTGTTAAAATGTTAATATTTGTTTAGTTTTCTTGGCATACCTTTCTAGAGATTTTTAAATCAAGATTGCCACATATTATTTTAGAAAAATCTATAGGGTGTTATTTTTTATTGGGTTGCGACCCAGAACTTTTAACTACACGAGGTCAGTGGCCATTTTTTGCAGCATAGTCAGATTCTTCATTCTGTGGCGCAAATTGCATCATCGCGTCTAAAAAAACTGGGACAAAACATTTATAATTATATCAACTGGACTAGAATAAATTTCCTACCGTCAAACAGAAATTTGGCAGCAGTTATCAAATTTGACCAAATAATTTTCACTTTCAAATACGCATACATTAAGCCTGGAACAGAAGGCGTCACTATACAGGGTGTTTCAAAACAAATGCGAAAAACTTAAGGGTGTGGTTCTTGAGTTTATTTTAAGAAAAAAACTTCATATGAACATATCTCCTAAACCTCATAACTTTTGAAATACAGGGTGGTAAGCTTTCTTGAAATTGGTACACATTTTCTACGCATCGAGACACATTTTCTGGTGTACAACTTTTTTTTTAATTTCTACCAGTGGCATGCGTACGTGATTTGCATTGCATATTTTTGACGAAAAAAATGGTACGCCAATGGCATTTTTTCATTTGGATAGCCTAGACATTTTTACATAAAAATTACCTTTTGCGTTTTTCACGTCAGATATACTGTTTAAAAGTTATTTAGTAAAATGTCGGAATTTTTGGAATTTTGCATCATTTTGCCATATAACTTCTAAACCGTAGAAAGACTAAAAAGTTAGGGAGCGGAATAGGGAATTTGAATTTAATATTCCTTGTTCAAAATAAAGGACACTTTGTTATAAACGTTGGGTCAAAAGGCAACAATTACCGCAATATCTCCCATATTGCGGTACAAACACGACGGAAAAATAATGTTTTTATTTTTTATCTTAAAAACGAAAAGCGATAAAATAATGAAATTTTATGGGAGTATTACTCCTATGAAAACACACTATCTGCATATTTTTTCACTTTTTTAAAATGAGTGGAAGGGGTTGAAATAGACTACCCCTATTATTCTCGTCAACTAAATTTAAAGAAAAGCTTACACAACGACTTGGAAAAAAATAAATTTGGATAGCTTGGTTTATTTAGAAACTTTTTTACGTGTTGTATTTTTTTCAGAAACTTACCGATATGGAATTAAAAAATAAAATGTAATGCAAAGGACAGGAGACAAAGAAATTTATTTTAGAAAAATATTCTAGTTGTCTACTTTCAAACAGTTTTATTTTGTACTAATGTTAAATTTTCTTCTGAACAATCACATTTTGATAATAATTGATTAACAAACATGTTTCAAACTAACAAATTCTCTAATTTATTAATGCATGAACTATGAAAAAAATCGTTCTTAAATAAAAACGATTTAAACATTGCAACTTAAATAAAAACACAACGTCCTACGCAGAAGCGAGTACAATTTTTTATAGCAAGTGTTGAAATTGCCTGCCTTGCGATATAATACATGCATTTATTCTACACATCATTAAGCCTCTAATACGCTGAAATATGCCAGGGTTATTTCTTATAACATCACATGATGCAATAATACGATTTCTCAGATCTTCGATATCCTGTACTGGGGTACTGTAAAATAATTCTTTCAGATATCCTCAGATACAGTAATCCAAAGGATTTAACTCGGGGAATTGAGGCGGCCAAAGATGAAGCCCACCTCTTCCTATCCAGCGGTTTTAATAAGTAAGATTTAAATACCTTTGCACATTTAAGTTTTCAGAGGTAAACGTTCTAGTATAGGAGGCAATTCTTCTTGTAGAAAGTGAGAATATGACTCACCAGATCTTAGAGGTAGAAAATGTGGCGCAGTTAAATGTTTATCGACAATTCTTATCCAAACTGATATTGATGTCTCGATTCTGTTATTGAATGTGGATTACTTACAGACAGAGGTTACAAAAACGTATATTATGACTGAACTAGACAAAGTGACGTTTCAAGATAGACTTGAAAATATACTAAGGATAGACTGCACTGATCCAGACAGTTTATGTGATGAAGTTATCCGTTCATATACAAACAACTTAAAACAAAGAACATTTCGTGAGAGATTCAGAAAGAACAGTGCCCCGTGGTTTAATGTAAATATATACAATCTATTAAAAAGTAGGGATTACCATTATAAAAGACATAAACAGTTCCCTGGAAGTGATTTCTTACATAACATATATAAAGATTCCCAAAACACTCTAAAACTTTCAATTGAGAATTGCAAGAAGCAATACTATGAACAACAAATAGGCTTAGCAGGAAGAAATACATAAAAGCTTTGGAAAGTTTTAAATAATATTGTACATAATAAAAATATACAAAGGCCAGTAGAGATAAGTGAACTGAGTAGTGAAAATAAATTGTATGTAGACACACCAAGTATTGCTTCTGAACTTAACAAATACTTTGTAGGTGTGGGTCCGACCAATCTCTTTACTCTCCGTGATCTCAAAAGTGCTTGAAACTTGTGCAAACAATAGACTTTTACGTTTTTTAAACAGTGAAAATTTCTTTTTTGTGGGTCAATATGGATTTAGACAGGGCTGCAATACAACTACAGCCACAACGGATTTAATTACATCAATAGCAAATAATGTGGACAAGGGAATGGCAAGTGTCTTTGTCTCACTTGATCTTAAAAAAGCCTTTGACACAGTTAACCATGAGCTCCTGTTAACTGTACTAGAATCACTGGGAATCAGAGGCCAACCGCTCTCCTGGTTTAAAGACTATCTGTCAGGTCGAACTCAAAGTGTGTGCGTGAACAAAATAAGTAGCAGTGTTGAAGACATTACTTGTGGAGTCCCGCAGGGTTCTATTCTGGGACCGACTTTTTTTTTAATCTATGTTAATTCGATTTCTAAACTACCATTAAGAGGACAAATACAGCTATATGCTGATGACACATGTTTAGTATACTTCAGTAAAAGCAAAGAGCAAATCATATTGGATGCTGAACATGATCTTAGCCTTATTCAAGAATGGTTAAACTTCTATAAACTGTCTCTGAATATAGGGAAGTCGAAATAATTGGTGTTCTCTAAAAATGAGCAATGGCAACAAATTGTTTTAACGCTAGATGGTGAAATGCTTGAGAAAACAAACTGTATAAAATACCTTGGACTTCACATTGATGATAAGCTGAATTGGGAACCACATATAGGCTACCTCTGTAAAAGAATCGCACCTGCTGTTGGAATGCTGGGAAGAATCTCCAGATACCTGTCACTGCACCAAAGGAAGCTAAAATATTATTCACTAATACATAGCCACCTTACATACTTGACACTTCTATGGAAATGTACGAGTGAAAATAAAATACATCCCCTACGAGTTTTACAAAACAAGGCCATAAAAAAGATCTTTAACTATCCACGTCTATATCCGACAGAAAATTTATATTTGCCCAATAGAATGATGGATATTCATTGTCTATATATATATATCAAAGTTGTATTTATATTCATAGAACAAGACTAAACGAAATAAACACAAATGTACAGCTATCTACCAATAACTACTGCCACGACTATAATCTAAGAAACAATAGCCAACTACGAACTGCTCCAATGAAAACTACTGCAGGGCAGAGAGGTCTCCTAACTGAGGGAATCAGATTGTATAACTCAGTTCCTGAAGATGTAAGAAACCAAAGAACTACATCCTTTAAGAGAAGCCTGAAGCAGCTAATTTTGCAGGGGTATTTTAAACACTCACAAACATAAATTTCGAAAAAAAAACACATACTATTCTTGTAATTTATCTTTATTGTATTTCGTGATTATACTGAAGACAAATTTTATATATTAGTTACCTTCTTTTCACATATATAATTTTAATGTATGACCCACATAGCTTCGGCTCGGGTCAAATAACTACTTTTATTAACTCTTCTTGTTGTAAGCTGTTGTGAAATTATTATTTGGAATAAATAAATAAATAAATAAAATAAACTTCAGCCCATACATGCCTGTTATGAAAGTTTTGAATTGCATCTCTTAAGAAACTAGCTTCGTCCGAAAAGAGAATATTTGAACACAAAAAGGGATTATCGATATTCATTCGGTGAAACCATTAGGAAAAAATCATTTTCGGTTCGAAATCTCTTGATGAGAGAGCTTGAACCCTCTGTATATAGTCAGGATATAACTGTTGTTTTTTTAATATCCTCCATACAGTTGATACATCAGTATTTAATTCAACAATTTTCCTGGTACTTGTCTCAGGTGCGCTTCAATAATATTTAGGGCAGCAGCTTCTAATTCGGGTGTTCGAACTTCGCAGTATCAAAACTTCTTTTTTCGAAAGTTCCAGATTCATGTAGCATTTGATGAATCCTGGTAAACGTGCTGCGATGAGGAGGTCTACGATGAGGATACTATTGTGTATAAAGACGGCAAACTTCCAAGCCATTTGTGCATTCGTGAAATTAACCATTATTGTTCTTTTGATTTAATTAAAACTCTTATTACTGCACAATTCAATTAAACAAATCAGATAACATTTTTTTGATTAACTTAATCGTAAAATATTGTATTTAAACTAACTGAGGAATGTCAAATATTACAAACGCACTAAAAAGTGACAGCGGCCTGTCCCGACACGTAATGATTTACATTTTATTTTTTAATTTCAAATCAGTTTTATGGAAAAAATACTAACATTTAACCCAATGTATCCGGAAATCACCTTATTTTTTTTATCTTTATGAGTTAAATCAGCTCCCATTAGACGTGAATTAGTTTACTGCCTTCGTTTTACCAGTTGGCGAGCGACAATCGAGAATACATTCCTTAGGGCTTTTCCTCCGCAGTCAAGGCCACGAAATTTGGGTATAGGACGAATATTAATACATTCCTATCTGGTACAGGTGTAATCTGTGCCCAAAATATAAGTATACGTAACTCTTTAGATTCTGGACAAATATCATATAATACTTCACACTAAGTGTATTTTTTTTTTAAGAAAAGAGTGTCATGGAGCACAGGGTAGCCTGTTTATCTGGGGCCAATATTTATATCATCAGAAAAACAAGCTGTGTAAAAAATGTTATGATGCTAAATCATTATTTATAGATTATTTATACTGGGAATGATAAAAAGTCACTTAGAACTACAATTAAAAATTATTTGCAGATATACAGGGTGAGTCAAAAATACGTGTCAGATAAAAATTGCATTTTTTCTTAAATGAAATACTCGGCATTGCATATTTGAAGTATCCATTACAAATTGGTGTAAACTTCTTAAGGGTTGACTATATCTAACTTTAGGGTTTTAAAAATACTTAATTGTTTGCTAGTTCAAGAGGTTTTGGTCTATCAGTACTAGGACTCCTAGCATTCAATATTATACAGGGAGTAAAAAACAATGGTATACTTCTCTTAAATTCAATTACTTCGTTATTTCAAAAGAGACTCACAGTATATTTTCTCACCAAAAAAAGTATATTTAATTAGTTTTTAATATTCTGCGTTTTTCTTTGTAAGTGTAGGGGAACCGTCTATTAAATTATTTGCATCATCATTATTATTTATGAAAACACCCTGTATTTAATAGTCAGTACAACGTGAAATTTAAATACTTATTAACCTTAATTAGATTTGCCTATACCTAATTCATGTATTTTTCAGCAAATAAATCACGATAAATTTCAAATAACGGCTCCTAGTGGATTCAAAACGAATTCGATTTTTCTAAATTAAGTATCGAGAATGTTGATAAGTCTTTTTACTGCAAAACTACAGAAAATGGATATACGGTTTAATAGGTAATTTAATTTTACGTTATACGAATTCATTATCTACAGGGTAAGCTTCACTGTTCTGCATTTATGTGCTGAATTCACATATGAGCTCGGTTGTTATCAATCCCCCATAAGTTTTTAGAAAAGGGAAGAAGAATATAAAATATGAGAAACCCAAACCATAAACAGTCTAATGAATTTTCAAAGAAAAAAATCTTTTTTTTTTATTAAAAATTTACTTCATTTTATATCTAAAAAAGTATAATGCGAACAAATAAATTATTTTATTGTTGTTTTTCGCTTGTATTCGCCGGGATCGGTGTCACGTTTGACAACCTAACTTCTTGTAAGATTGGATAAGTTCGGTGTACTGTCAAAATGTTCGTTTTTAATTTTTTGAAAACCCCCTTCCTCAGGCGATGTTGCCGGATTGTGCACAATTTCTCTAAATTTAGGGAAAACGTAGACTTAGCAACTTCGTACTCGGTATGCTATAACGACTTATATATCGCACAGTTAAATTCTTATACCTGCTTTGTAATCAATCAAAATATATTCTCTAGGTTTTGGTACGTAATACGACAATTTACAAGTCTAAGAGTTACCCAGGTAGAAATTATTGAAATAACACATTAGTTTGGGCAGGGAAGGATTTTCATGCAGAACAGTAATGGAACAAGTAATTTAATAGGCAGTACCACTACACTTACTAAAAAAAAGTAAATTACTAAAAAAACTATTGCATTCAGATATAGGTAACCTTAATGTACTTTGTTGGGGAGTTAAATATACCTTCTATTCGTGAGAAAATTTTGATAAATAATAATGAACTTATTGATTGTTGATTTTGGAAAACGTGTACCACTGATTTTGCCCATCCCGTATAATATTAAATGACAGGAGGCATTAATACTGATAGATCAAATCAAAATTCTTAAACTAGCAGTTTATTGGTCGGTTGGTTAGGGTGGTTATTTTCAGCATGAATCACTTTGGAAGAAAAGCGATAATTTAAAAAAAATAAGTTCGAAAACTCTAGAACTTAGGTATAGGGAACCATTAACAAATATGGCAAACTTTTATCTGACACGTATTTTTGACTCTCCCAATTATCTCCAAATAATTTTAAATTGTAACTCTATCTCATTCATATATATCCTCCATATTACATTTAAAGTGAAAGTACGGTTTAGCAGCTAGAGACAGACAGATATAGGGTGTCCCACCTTTTATATATTTGATGTCCTCTAACAGTTAAATTAAACATATAAATAAGTTTATATTTCAATTTTTTTTTGATCAATACCAAACCCTACAACATATTCCATTTTTTTTTTAATTCCTCTGAGGGCTAATTTCTACACACAGGGGTTCTTTGGCAACAACAAATTACAAACGAAGTTGACAGTAAAATATTTTAATAAAAAATTTTTTTTGTGACGATTTTTATTAGCTTTCGTTGCTTTTGTCATTTTAAACGCATGGAAGAAAGGACAAGTTTATGATACAAAACTAAATTTTGTAGCAATAGATTTCGAAAAACTGATACCTAAGATTATTTTAATTCAAACAGACTTTGGAATATTACAGGGTTGCATAATCATTTTTGATGGCATTTTGGATCTAGACCCGCTTGTTTTGCAAATCTCCCTCGTAGGCACGTGGTTTCCTTAATAGATTTAAGTTATTTATTTCCATACTAATTAGGCTATACACATACATATTTAGGTTACTGTTTTTCGACTGTTTTTGAACTTTTTATTTATTATACAATTGTAAATTAATTTTCTATATAATGTGACATTTATTTTCGACTTTAACTTTGTATGATAGTATTGATTTTACAAAATATATAATAAATGTTTAACATTAGCAGCTGCGTTTTATTTGTTTGCTAATAGTTACCATTAAATACCTAGTGCCAATTTTATATACAGGGTGTTAGAGATTTGACTAGAAATATTTTAACACGTCACAGTATGGACCATTTTGATTAAAAAATGCTTAAATAATATAGCGTCAATACCTTACCATTTCTGAAAAAAACGGCCTTAAATTTATATTTTGTTTTATTAATTATAAAACACATTTATTAATTTTATTATATAAAACAATTAACTATATAAATTTCTACAAAGTTCCTACTACTATTTTTTCTTAGTAACGAAAACATTTTATTTTACCATAGAATGCTTATTTGAAAACGGCAACACTGCTCACCGTAGAGAAACGAGCAGGCGTGAACGAACACAACAGATTTTTTGGTAATCTATGAACATAACAAATCGCAAACATTTTAGTTGCAGTTATCTTGTTTTTTTGGTTCTTTCACTTTAATTTTTTGCCATATGAGGCAATCTATACCGTTTTAATACGTAGCCGGGAATTAAAAACTGTTTAAAAATGTATACGAATATTGAATATGCAGACATGTTACTTATTTATGGAGAGTGTAGACAGAATGCTCATTTGGCGTCCCAAACATACCGGGAAAAATATCCTAACAGGATGTGTCGCCCCTTGATTTTTATTTTTAGGGCCACATGAAAACGTTAGTGTATAATAGGGTTGGAATTGAAGGTGACCTTAGAAACCATATTTTTACTGTAGCGGAACAAATAGGACCTAACGTTCTTGAAAATTGGCTTCGCCGAATTCGTGAGTGTTTAAATAGTGCTGGTAGTCATTTTCAGCATTTACCATGTTTTAAAATACTTTTTTTAGTGTGTGAATTACCTACCTAGTGCTATAAATTAATATGCTTGGTAAGTTCATATTCTTTTTTAATTTAAAAACTATACAAATAAATAATCGAAAAAGTTTTAATAACAAGTTTTTACTATTTTTTTACTCGCCGATATTATGCTAACAAACCACAATTTATTAAAAAATTAGTTCAAACATTAAAAAAAATAATCAAAATAAAATAATTGCGTCGTTTTCGAACCTTCAGATTTTTTTATACTTCTTTGTTGACAAAACACAGGTTATAAGCAACGTTGCCATGATGAGCAATGTTGCCATGTTATAAGCAATGTTGCGATGAGGCTCGGATTGGGTAATAGCCTAGCGCCCAACATAACCAAAAAAAGGCTCTGGTAACTAGATCCAATTCGATGATTGCATTAGTTAACAGTTGTATAAATTGCTTTTTTAACTGCTTAAAATAAGTTTAGTAAGATTTGAACACAATTACCTATTGCACTGCAAGTACTGAGTACCAATCAACAGAAATAGAATTTAAAGATGATAATAATTTGTATTAATTACGTATTAAGATAGTTTAGTTAAATTCGGTTTTTACACTTCAGGAAGTGCGGAAACAAAAACCTATAGGAAGTCTTAAATGAGACCAATAATTATAAACTTTATTTTTCTGTAGTTGTAAAGCTCTCTTTTCGAGTTTTTTTTTCTGTTGCTGCGACATCTTTCAACTTCTGATCAATTTTCCTTCCTTCTCTTACAATATATTTTATTTTATGGTAATTTTACTTGAAATTCAATTACACCCTAGAAAGTATTTGATATTTGTTTATTTATTTCACTTTATTCCAAATGATCTGAATAAATATGACAACGTCAAGTGTAAAAATAAAAGATAACATAAGACATTTTTAAAACAATATTAATATTGGACTTACTAACAAAAAACAATTATTGCAAAATTTCCCCTATCTTCAACTCACGAGAGAATATACCTTTTTCGAGGGATAAATTAAAGATATAGCATAATGGGTGTTTAATATAATCCCATATTTTTTCTAATGCCATAACTGGGATGTCGTTTTTCCCAGAGCAGGCTGTTTTGTTTTTTAACAGTTTTAAGGCTGAATGTAGATCGTGCACATTCAGTGGTATTAAAAAAATTGACCTGATATGAAATTCACTGGTTGTACAATTTGAAAAATCAATATTATGTTTACCCAAGGTTGTTGATATTAGGATTTCTGCGCTTGTTGCAAAATATTTGCAGAATTCTTCACATATTTCAGATATATTTATTATGTAATTATTGTTAGATACTAATTTTGTGGGATTAGAGCACTTTTTTACTCTTCCTAAGTTAGGATTTATTACTTGCCAGATCGTTTTAGAGTTATATGAGGAGTCTAAAATTTTTTGTTTGTAGAAATTTGATTTCTATAGAGCCAGCTGTTCATGAAATAGTTTTTTTGACTGAGTGTATAAGTTTTTTGACTCCGGTGTGTTCCAAGATCTGCACAACCAATACAATTTTTTTAAATTCTCGCTCTGTTTAATTAGGTCTGTGTTTATCCATTCTTTATTTGGAAGAGCGGTCTTTATAATTACTTTTTTTAGGGGATGGGCTATATCTATACAATGTCGAAAATTGTGCCAAAAATAAGTCCATGATTCATTAACATCTGTAGTATTATATAGATAACTAAGGTCTGTTCTAGATAAGTGATAATTAAGTTGAAAGATATTTTGAGAGTCAAAGAACCTTTTAAAAAAATATAAATTGGAAAATGAGGGCTTGTTGAGGGGGGCATTCAAATGAAATATTATTCTTTGTGCCATATGATCTGCGATGTTCGCATCAAAGTTGATTGCATTAGAGTTTGGGTGATTTGCAATTACATAATCTAATGCTGAGGGGGTCTGATTCGAAATTACTCTAGTTGGTTCAACCGGGAGAATGGATTTTGTGTTGAAACTTTCCAGCAAGTCGAAAAGAACAGATTTTTCTGGTCATTCGATTAAATTATTAATATTAAAATCGCCACAAATTAAAATATATTGATTTGGTGACATCACATGACATAGTGTTGAGTTTAATGCTGAAATAAATGTCTTAAAATTTTTATTGGGAGCTGCACTGCTGTTTGAACGATAAATAGTTAAAAGAGCCATCTTTGTATTATCTAATTTAAAGCTGAGACCTACACCTTCGAATACAAATTCAATACAACACTGTGATAAATTTATAGGCTTGTAGGTACAGTTTTTATTATAGATAGCAACACCTCCATGAATGTGATCTCTTCTTGAGAAATTTGCTGCTAGCTGGTAACCTGGAATGGTGGTTATTTCGGCTTGGTTTTCTTCCATCCAATGTTCTGAGAAACATAAAAATTGTGGGTCTTCCTGCAGCACAAGCAGCTCCAATTGCGGAATTTTATCTGTAAGGCGTTGAACGTTGACATGTATTATCTTACAAAACTTAACGTAATCTTCTCCATCTCTGGGAGTAATTGACTTGGAAGGGTCGGTTTGAAGTTCCATAACAGGAGTTTGGTTGGTTTTTATACTGCTCTGTGCTACATTTGTGCCTGCTACATCAAAGACGTACAAAAAGGAGATTGAGAAGAGATCTAATCGTTAGTAGATCTCATAACCCCGAAAATATAGTTCCTACATAAAAATTCCACTAGGTCTCATTATTAAGCATAAGATGTTCGCGAGTGGTCGAGGATAAGGGTATGAAGTTTGCTATTTCCTTCTGACAGAATTGTCTTTGTGAAAAAATATTTTGTTTGTGAATAAAGTCATTCAAAACAGGTCTATTTCTCCAACGAGGGGTGCCCACTACCACTAGATTTGTATCACTGCACGATGAAATTAGACGCCCTACATGTTCTGGCCTTAAAGGTAATCCCCTGAGAGCATTTTCTGGTCCGCAGAAGAATACAATGCAATCGTCTTTCGTTAGTTTTTGATTATACATAACACACTCCGATATCAATTCGTCGAACAGAAGTCCCCTACACCACTGACAATTTAAATCAAAAACATCATTGGTGAACTTCCTAAATAGAGTTGAGCCACCTCTAGCCATTTGATTCTCAATAATCAACAATTGGCGCTTTCTCAGGGCAGGCCCATTATTCAGTTCTGTTACCTGCCTAATGTCTGTTTAAGTTTCAGAGTCGCTACAAATAGGACCCTGGACATTCTGAAAATCGTGCATGATCTGACGAAGGTTTTTTAGTTCTCGTGCATTATAATCGTTCTCGTGTTCCAAAGCTTTGATAGAGGTAATTAGGTTTTGTTTTAGATCAATCAATTCAGAGAGTTTTGCCTAAAGACTTCTTTTACTTTCGTCTAATTTGTCCGTCTGGAAAGTTAGTTTGGTCTCGTTTCCTGTAACTCCTTTAACAGTGCTTCATTGCGCTCACTTAATACTTGTGAAAACTGCTTCTCAACTTCAGAAGCATCGTCCTCAAAAGCCCGACTGCTTCGACGAACTCTTTCGATGTGGCGATCCTTCTCATATATTTCTTTCCGTAAAGCCTCAATCTCGTCTGAATAAGCAGTTTTTTGTCATCTCTTTCATTGAAAATGTCTTGGCATTTTGGGGAACATAAAATAGTGTATCCATCGTTTTTTACCACGTCAATTAGCCGTTCCAAGCAGCTTGGGTGAAGCACTCCGAAGCGATTTGATAATTGATTTCCTAAAAAAGTATATATATATATATATATATATATATATATATATATATATATATATATATATATATATATGAATTTTACTTGCAATACAAAATTAACTGAAGTACTGTCAAAAGTTCTTCAAGTACAGAAAAAGTATTTCAAATCCTCCACAATTATTTCAAATATTCTGTTGTTTTTCAATTAAGTACTTTATTTGCGCGTTTAAATTTGAGTTCATTTGAGAAGCGATCCGTTTGCATTTGCCACTGCTGCTCGCTTATTGGCGGAAAACTATGACTTTTTAAAAACGGCGCTTCGTAGAATGTAACTTGTTTTTGATTCGAAAACGGGATAAATGGAATAATAAGTTTTCAGGATTACTTTTAGTGACACCTTACATTTTGCTCTATCTGTGATAAGATTTAAGTATATTCAATTAATTAGAAATTAGTATAGTTAATAAGATTTTTTAATGCTAACTGCGTACGATATTTGGTAAAATTGAAAAAACTAAGGCAGATAGTTGCGGTTTCTTGATTTTCAGGCTCAATAAGTCATTATCAAAAAAGTGATTTGTCAGTTTTTTTTATATTCCCTTTATAGCGAATTCTACAGGGTGATTGTAAAATGTAATTTTCGACCCTATTTCTTGCAAAGTTACGAAACCCCTAATAAATTTTAGTGATTTTCCATTAGTTATGTTGTTAGAAAAAAAAGCAAGGTAAATGTGTAGTCGAGTATTACCTGGCCCGTGCCAGAGACGTACTAACTGTTTTTTCGGAACGAGGCCAGGTTAAAGTGAATTTTGGTATTTTCAACTTTAATTTGTTTACAAGAGACTGGTTCTTTTTATTTTCCACAAATGGAGTCACAATTTTGATAAATATTACATTACATTTTGTATGCTATATTTTACTATCGAAAAATAAATGGACCAATTTAAAAAAAGTATAGAATCGGGTCGATGACGTACCACGAGGTCAAATTTTAAATAAAAAAGGGATACAAATACGAAATAATTAAAATATACACTAATCGCAAAATTATTTTTTTCTGGCCAGGTAAAGACAATTGGATACAAGACATTATCCTCAAAAAATTTCTTAGTTGCAAGTCATTAGCATATGGTCAGGCAAATAATTATCCGCCAACTTTAATTTGGTAAGTAATTATAACGGTATTTCTTAACGCAAATGATCAAGTAGGACAGTTTTCTACGAATTTGTAATAGTCCCTTAAAAATCGACCCTAATTCTGATTTATTTAGTTTTAGCTACCTATCAGAGTATAATTTTCAGTGGCGTAGTTAGTTTTCGAAATAAGTACAGGTTTAGCAATTAGAAAATATTGGCTTTACTAGCATCCTTTTAATACAACAATGTGTCAAGACAACAAAAAACAACACAATTTATTAAAAAAAATAAACATATCTGTGTTGTTAAACATATCTTTCGCCTGCGTTTCGACTGCTAAAAGAGAGAAAGTCAAAGATTATTCTTGTATTTTGTATTCTAATATAAGCAATTATTTCCCGTTCAGCCCTTGCTTTTAAGCCTTCCTACCTGCGTATCGTTACCTGCTAGACAAAAACGATTGGGCAGGTCCTAAGTTCCTAAAAAACATAGTTTTACATGTTTTTGTCCTAAATCAAGAAATTGGGTAAAATAGAGTTTGAAAAAAATATTAATTTATGTATTTTTTTTATATATTTTTATTGGGCTCCATTTTGTTCCATCATAAGTAGACATTTTGAGAGAGTAAATAATATGGACAAAAAAGGTCCTCACTTTGTTTTAGTTTCAAGTAAAACTTGCCTCTGGGAGGAGGGTTTTACTACCCTACTACTAGGTCCTTATTTTATAATATTTGTATATCATTTTACCTTAAATAAAAGTAGCTCTGGAGGGGGGGTCAACCCACCTTAAATACGCCCCTGCAAAATGTCATCAGTTATTCCTATGTAACACTTGATTTTTGTGCAAAATTTGATAATTAGTTTTTTTAATAGCGTTTTTTAACGTTTCACTAGACCGTCATCTTGTTCCGGCATTTTGGATTTTTAATAAAATATTACCGGGTCATCTTGATACGACCCTTAACTAAAATGGAAGTCAAGCAATTTGGCATCTAAAACATTTTACTTGGCCGCCATTTTGAATTTGATTTACAATTTTACTAGCTTATCTTTATACCACAATTAGTTATAGCACAGAATTTGAAATCTATCCGTTCACTAGGCCGCCATTTTGTTTCGCCATATTGGATTTTTCCAAAATGTCAATCGGGTAAGTATTTTTTTAGCTACGTGGCAAAGAGACAGACCGACGGAATTGAGACATGTTTTCCGACATCTCGGAGGGTGATTTTTTCACGATTACACCTTTTACCAGGGAAGTAAATATAAAAGTTTTTGTTGCTTCTTTTCCACAAAGTATTTGCCTTGGTTTTAGCAGATTTCGAATCTGCCCCTGCCCTGTATAACGTATTTGTAATCAATTTATTTGCCTAAGTTTTTAAGAGTATATACACATATATTTAATACTTATGACATTTTCTCAACATTTTATTTATTATACAATAATTGTAAATTAGTTTTCTACATAATGCCACGATTATTTGTTTTCAACTTACAATTTGTATAGGGTATTATCAATTTTGCACTAATACATTAAATGTTTACCATTAGCACGTGGGTGTTTCTTTGTTTATACATTAATAACTAGTTGCTACTTTTAATATATTAATGTCAGACACGCGAGGCGGCAGGATTAATGTCGACTAGATAATGAATATTAAAATATTTTTGGGCCCAAGAAATGATTACTCTGGAGAAGAGCAAAAATGAGACCAAAACAGCAAAATCTTACTTATTTTAGTATACTAATTAACAATCTGTCTTGCAAAAGTCTCAGTTGGCTCCAGTGTTATAGATCCATGCTAATCGTGATAATTTACCTACCTGACCTTAATGTATGGGGAAAGTTCAACCATTAAATGAGAAATATTATACCAGGAGTAATTTATAAGGGGTTTAAATACACTTAACATAAATCCTAAATTGTTAGTTAGTTGTATTTCAACCAACAGTTGATCGAGAGCTGTTCATATTTGAGAAATTAGCCGGATCATTTTTGTTATGTGGTGAACTCACTTGTGAAACAAAAACATACTCTAAGTCCTTTAACAAAAAAGCTTACCACTTGTATTTTGGCTGCAAAGTTAGAAATCAGAATAAAAATTGAGTTCCCTATAACTGATGCAACAAATGTGAGGCTGGCTAAGTGGAAAAAAGCGTAAGATGCCCTTCGCTATGATCTGGCCTGAACCTAAATACCACTGACTTTTGCTTGACACCTCCCATCAAAAAAGGCTGTTCGGAGAAAAAAAGGTCTGCGCTTTACAATCCGCCATACTCCCGTTGCCTTATAGAGACCAATTGCCTGTACCTAATCCACCTCAGGAATATACCCTTGATTCTGATGATCAAACGGCTTCAAACTCCGTTTCTCAAACTCACACTAAGCTTTATTGTGTAAAGAATACAACACTCCCATTCACAAAGCAGTATACAACAATACAATCGTAATGATCAGGCTATCTATAAAATAGCCTAATTAATGCGCACTTTTATTATTTATTTACTTTTTTAATTTGCAAAGAAAAGTCGGTTTAAGCTACAATTATCGTGTCACTTTAAAAAAATAATAATAAGATAATAAATATAAAAAGTCAATCAAAATAATTACTTATAAAGTTTTACAAAAATAACAATTTCAATTAAGTCATAACATAAAAGTTTATAAATAAAAAATCGATAAAATATTCGCAACAACAGATAAAACGATAGAGGTTTCAACTAAAAATACTAATTAGTACGATCATCAAAATATTCCTGAGTAGTATAATAGGCTTTCGCAATAAGAATTTTTTTTTCTTCCCCTTTAAACTTCTTTGCTGGCAGGATTTGTCTTATGTAAACTGGCAAATGATTAACCTTGTTTTTACTATCATCAAATATGGAAGATTTCGTTAGTGCAGAGGATGGAATGGGAAGCGATATGGTACAAGTTCCACGCAATGGATATCCTGATGACGAGTGCAGACCAATGTTTTGTTTTCTATGCATTAGACACACTCATTCCAAAATAAATATACATGGAAGAGTTAAAATTTTGTGCTCCAAAAATAAAGGCCTACATGAGTCCCTTTGCCTAACCTTGTAGATTATTCTAAGGGCCTTCTTTTGCATAAGGAAAACCATTCGAAAGAGAGTAGCAGCACATGAACACCAAAAAGATACTCCATACTGCAAATGAGATTCTATTAGAGCAAAGTATCCATTCGTTGATATACTAGTGTTCAATTCACTGGCAATCACTCTAAGAGCATAGCAACCAGCAGATAGTTTTTTATTTAAAATTGAAATATTGATGTTCAAATTTTAATTGCTCATCTATAAATAAATAAATAAATATAAATAAATAAATGCTTTATTGTCAAAAAAATTTTACAATTTTGTGGACAAAGCTGTTGTAAAAAAAAATAGTTTACAAACATCAAAATTAGCAAACAAAACAAAACAAAAACACATCATAAATATTATAGAAAAATAATATTTAAATCAAGAATTTAGAATATTAATATAATAGAATCCTAAAAGAAGTACATTAGAAATGTACTTTGTCAGTCGTACTATGTTATAAACATTTTCATAAATATAATGTAAAAAAAATAAAAAAGCAAAGTAAAAAATAAAAAATAAAAAAGTACGAAACAATTAAAAAAATACATATACAAAATTCGGTAAAAATGGTTGGTAATGGCAACTATCACACTAGGGGTTCATAAGGATAAATTTATGTGTTGTAAAACTCGTTCACGGTGTAGAAGGCGCTTTCCAGTAAGAATGATTTCAAAGCCTTGCGAAATGAAGTCAGAGATATTATGGATTTGATGTTAAATGGCAGGTGATTATGCATTTTTTTTGCATTGTAGATTACTGATCTTTTAATTAACTCTGAGTGTGGGGTTGGAAGATAGAGATCGTGCTCAGTGTTTCTGAGAGGGTAGTTGTGAGAAGGTCTCTCTAATAGAGCAGGTGCATGCTTACGAATTAAGCAAACCGATTCCAAAATGAATAAGCAAGGAAGGGTTAGTATTTTATATCTTTTAAAGAAATCTCGGCAGTGAGTTCTACTGTTAAGTCTCAGTAGGTAACGAACAGCTCTTTTTTGTAGTATAAAAATTCGATCAAATTGAGTCGCACAACATGTACCCCAGAATGGAATAGCATATCTGAGGTGCGACTCAACAAGAGCAAAATAAACAGTTCTAGAGGTAGAAAAGCTAAGCTCCTCGGAAACAAATCTTAACGCAAAGCAAGCAGAACCCAACTTCCTTGATAAAGCGTCGATATGTGGATCCCATTTTAAAGAATCATCTACAAAAAGCCCTAGAAATTTTACAGAATTTACGACATCAATAGTGGTGCCATTAAGGTCAAAAGGTTGCAGCGTGTTTTTATAAGACAAGACTTTCGTTTTAGAGATGTTCAAACATAGGAGATTAGAATCGCACCAGGATTTAATGGTGATTAGGTCATTAGATACAATCCTATGTAGGTCCGTGACATCTGGGTGGCTCCACGTAAAGCTGGTATCGTACGCAAAGAGGCATATTTTTCCACTAATGTTTAAATTAGCCATGTCATTTATGAACAGAAGAAACAAGATAGGGCCTAGTACCGAGCCTTGAGGCACTCCATATTCCATTGGCCTACAAAAAGACATCCTGTTGTCAACTTTCACAACTTGATTTCTGTTGCTAAGATATGACTTAAACCAATCGAGAGGAGCCCCTCTAAATCCATAGTACTGCAGCTTGTTAGTTAATATATTATGATTCACACAATCGAAAGCTTTGGAAAAATCACAGAAAATTGTTGCCGTAGCGTGATGGTTGTTTAGGCTGGATTAAACTCTATTAAGAAGGGAAAACATGGCATCGCTTGTGCATTTGTTACTTAAAAATCCAAATTGATGTTTTGTAAGTATTTCATATCTAGACAGAAATGATAAAAGCCTTTTTTTAACCAGTCTTTCGATGATCTTAGATAGCGTAGGGAGAAGTGCAATTGGGCGATAGTTCGAAGCTTCTTCTGAAACACCTCCTTTGTGAAGAGGTATGATTATTGCAGTTTTAAGGCAGCTTGGAAAAGTACCATTTTGGAAAGACATATTTATCAAAGCAGTCAGATGCTCTAGAGTGCACTCCGGCAGGCTTGAATACATTTTTAAAGTAAGCCCATCAATTCCCGAGGAAGATTTATTTTTGATATCATTAATTGTACTGCGAAGTTCTGATAAAACTACTGGTGAAAAGAAGAAACTGTGCAGGTTTACCCTATGATTAGAGAGATATGAAATTGGGTCATTAGATTGAGATACGGATTTAGTCAAATCTTTGGCTACATTTACAAAATAATTGTTTAGGTCCTCAGGAGAGGTAAGGATAGTGTTGGATAAAGGAGTTTTGTTTCTTAAATCATTTACGATAGACCAGGTTTCTTTAGCTACATTTTTGGCGTTAGAAAGTCTATTATTGTAATAAATATCTTTGGCGGCTTTAATAGTCTTATGATAAATTTTTCTGTATGATTTTACATAATTATGAAAAAAGACACTGTCCGAAAATTTCTTTAAATGAGATAGTGACCGCATGTTCTTAGAAGATATACGTAAACCTTTAGTGGACCAGGGTTTACTTCTTTTATTTTTGATAGGCCTAAGAGGAAAAGATTCAGAAGCTATATTAGTTAGAGTTTTTATAAAACGAGAAAATTCAGTGTCGACATCATAAGTGTGAGAGTCCCAGTCAGTTATTTGACATAGGTGTTTGAAATTAATGAAATTTCTAACCGAAAAAATACGGCCTACTTGTCTAGAGGAATTTCTGGCTTTGGATGTAATTGAAAATTTTGTGAAAATTGCTTCATGATCGGAGAAACCTGGACTTAAGACATTACATTCGACGGAGCTAGGATCGAAAGAAGACACAACGTAATCTATAGTACTGGCACTTATCTTAGTAATTCTGGTTGGTGAGTTGACGTGCATGGCAATTCCTAATGACTCAAAGATGGACTGAAGACATTCCTGAGCAGCACACACACTGGAAAAGTCAATATTGAAATATATATATAGAGTCCTAAGAACTTATTTACTACTGGATTATTGATTTTTTTATTTTCCAATGATACGCTGCTTAGTCTACGTTTAAAACTAATAATATTAGTCTTAGACACGTTAAAACTTAAATTATTCGCCTCACACCACCTCTTAATACCAGCTACATTCCTCTCTGTTTCTGTCTGTGAACTTCCCATTAAAAACAGCCTCACAAAATAAGTCAAAGTGAATTAGGTGACCTTATAAGGGATTTAGAATTGCCCAAGAAACAAGCAGAACTATTGGCCTCTCAATTACAACAATGGAATTTTCTTCAATGAGCATTTTTTGCGGCCCAAATCAGTTTTGAAAACAGCCAGATAATGCGGCAAGCGAACAAGTTGAAAGCGCGCGCCGCTGCAACAACGATTGGTATAATAAAATGTACAATTGTACATAGTGCCATCTATGTTTAGGAGGATGAACTACACATACTCAACCTAAAGCCAAATGTTATCTGGCTTGTTCCATGAAATTCTATCAGTTTAGTCAGTTATGAGTCAGTTGCGATAGAGTTTCGAGTTAAGTTGCGCACTTATTGTTACAACACTTAACAGTACTTATTATAATTTATTTCGGATACAGTTTTTAACATATCACATGGGCGGGAAATAGCTCTACTCTTTTGCCAGTAAAACACGGGGTACCACAGGGTTCAGTTTTAGGACCCATTCTATTTAATATTTACGTATATGACTTGCCCGAGTCCGACTCATCTTTATTTACACTGTTTGCGGACGACACACTGTGAATCGCCTAATACAAGCTAGAGGGACAAAATTCATGTCAAGACACGCTTTTTTCATTAATTACCGCTTATTAAGAAAGGTGAGTAGAGCTAAAAACCAGAAATTCCGGTTTTGGAATGTCAACCGTATCATAGACACCGAAGTTCAAAGTGTCAACTGATAACAGATAAAATAATTGCGTCTGCATTTCTATGCAATATTGTGCTAATTTAAAGTGGGTATTTTTATTGTAAAAAGAAAAAAAAATAAAAACCGTGACATGGATTTGTTAACTGAAGGTAGGTACTCTATTTAAAGTATTTTGTATATATATATATATATATATATATATATTCAACATTTGTACCAAATATTGCATGAAATCATCGAAGTTGTCAAAATATGACATAAAAGAAATTTTTCTTAGACTTCGTTGGACTATCTACTAAGTATGCCGCAAAATGCCGCTATGGAGACTATTTTTAAATCAATCAGTATGGTTTTTTCTACCAAATAAAACCATTCCGGTTGAGCGCTTTTTTGCGTTAGTCATGAAATTATTATTTTTTAGATACCCTGCTGACCGTGTCGCGCCGAGAATTTTTTGAACTTTGGCAGAAATTTTCCAAACAAGCAGGCCGCAACCGTCAACTCTGCACTCATTTCAAAGACACTTTAGGTCGCTCTTTAACTAGTGAGCAAGAAAACATCCTTTTGAAAGAAATATCGAAGACATCCAAAGTATTTGAAAGAAAATGGAAGAAAAGTTTTCGCAAGAAGTCTTAGTTCGTTGGAGAAAATGAAAGTTGGCTCAACGAAAATGCTTTTCAGTTATCATTTTCTGGAATTCCCCAAGAAAATTTTTTTTTGGCTGGTCCCAGTCTGAGTCAAGTTGGCCGGCGAAAATTGGACACTCTGGCTAACGCTTCAAAAAAGTGAGCTGAATATTTTTTTCCATGTCGATGAAATTAACAGTATCGTTTTTTTGTCTATTCTAGAACGAAGCTGCGAAGAGTTCAAGATTTGGTTGAAAATCGAACCGTTTTGGAGCTAACAACTGCCGCAGAAGTGGTAGTTAGAAAATCGGGGAAGCGGGATGCGGCAAATATAATCAGGACAATTGCTTCTGGTAGCCCTTCTGCAGTTTCCAGAATAAAGGAAAACCTGAAGAATAACAGTGTGCTGAGTCCAGACCTTTGTCAAGTGAGGAAGCCTTAGCCTATTATATAGATTCTAAATCAACTTCACATTCATACAAACAAACCAGAAAATATGCTCTTCGGACTGGTAATGAAGTTTTCCCTTCATATTACAGCCTCCAGAAGGCAAAAAAGGACTGTTATCCATCCGAAGAGCATATTTTCATAACAGAAACTACAGCTGAGATAAGTGTGAAAGCAATTCTTGACATAACAACAGAACGCTTAGTGCGTGCTCATGAAGAAGTTCTGTTGCAGTCAAACCTTTCCGTGTTTACTCTTGTGTCCAAATGGGGTGGTGACGGAAGCTCTGGTCACAGTAATTATAAGCAAAAATTTAGTCAACAGCATCTTTCTGACGAATATTTGTTTGTGTTTTGTTTGGTTCCCATCATCCTACATAGCCATGAGGACAATACATTTTTAGTGTGGCAAAACCCCAGTCCTAGTTCAACAAGGCTTTGTCGTCCCATCAAATTTGCATTTTCGAAAGAAACTACACAATTTGTGCTAGAAGAGACCGAAAAAATTAAGCAGCAAATTAACAACAATTTATTTACAGAAGTAACTTCTAGCACAGGTAGAATTTTTTCCATCCAACATAAACTTTTATTGACTATGGTGGATGGAAAAATATGTAATATTCTTTCAGAAAACGCATCGTCACAAAGATGCTTTATTTGCGGCTGCACTTCAACAGAAATGAATAAAATTACCGTGACCAGACCTCCCGTTATTGAAAACTATGGCTTTGGTTTATCAACATTGCACGCTTGGATTCGCTGCTTTGAATGCTTTTTGCATATCTCATATAAGTTGGAACATAAGAAATGGCGTTTAAAGTCTTCTTTATATGAGATACGTAAAAAAGAAATTCAAAAGCAATTTAAAATCCAAATGGGGTTAATTGTTGATAAACCAAAGCCAGGATTTGGCAGCAGTAATGATGGCAATACTGCTCGGCGCTTTTTTCATGAGAGTGAATGAATTAAGTGCTGCCATTACTGGGCTAGACGCGGTTCTTCTACAGAAGTTCGACACCATTTTAAGAGCTATTTCTTCAGGGTTCAAAGTAAACACGGAAAAGTTTGAAGAATTTGCAACAGAAACTAGAGAGCTATATTTGAGTCTCTATTCGTGGTATAATATGCCTGCGACAGTCCACAAAATTCTTAATCATGGAGCTGCCATTATTAAATATCATATTGTGCCTATAGGACAACTTTCAGAGGAGGCGCAAGAAGCGCGAAACAAGGACTGTCGCAGGTTTCGTGAACATCACACGAGAAAAAACTTGAGATATAACACGAATAGAGACTTACTTAATATGCTCTTGATAACGTCAGATCCACTCATAAATGCACTCAGAGAGCAACCTAAAAAAAAGAAAGATGCTTTTCCCGAACGAGTGCTTTCATTATTATCTCAGGCCAGTATACCCACAAATAATACTATTGCACCAAGTACTTCACGTACTTTGAAAGAAGTTGATTTAAATATATATAATGTTGAGGATTCCTCTAGCGATGAAGACTCGGATTAATTACTTTGGAAAAACTGTAGCAAGGGTTACAGAAACGATTTGTATTGAATTTTTTTGTATTTTTTTTTAAAATTAGATTTCGGTTATAAAATGAGAATTTTGTATTATGTTCTTTAGGAATTGATGAATATTTTTAAGGAATTATCGGCACTCTGCTTATGGACTCGTGATATGACTACTGATAATAGTTAAACTAGTTCTTGATTATTTTGGGTTTATTGCTTTTGTTATGATTTATTATTTTTGTTAATATCTGTTATGCTGTTATGATGTTAAAAGGTTTAAAAAATAGTTACATAAAAAAAATATTTTTGCAACTAAAGACTTTTATTTTCGATCTTGCTTAAAAAAAACACTGAAATTCCTAACATTTTTTCCAGTGTGTCATAAATGCGATAAAACGTTGCGTTTGGATTAATAGCTGTCATAGCCTTTTGTTTTTTTTGTTAACTTTACAAAGCCATTTAGTATTTGATGCAAATTCATATTACCCCAACTTCAGTTAAACATATTTCAGAAAATCCATTGTTGATCAAAACAAACGATAAAAGGTGTATAATATGCTAGATACACCCGGCCCGGCTGGCATACGCAACACCCTGTATGCCAAACACAAATATACCACCTAAAAAAAATACATGAAACCGAAATTAGGTAAAAAATATGTAAAAACAATTTTGTCCCGCTAGCTTGTATTAAACGATTCACTGTGCGACACAACGGTACTTGTGAGTGGTGCAGATAGTGTTGAACTTGCGGATAGGGTTTTAGCAGCTGAGGCTAATTTTAATCGGTGGTTTGCTGTGAATCGACTAGAAAGGGAGCAACTGTAAATAAGGAAAAGTGGAAGCCAAATGCATTAGAAAAGTTTTTAAAGAAACTTTTTCGATACATAATAATGTTCGCTCCGAGGGTCGCCGGATAAAGGAAAAACAAAGTGAGGCAGTTAAGTTGTTGGGTTTGTATCTAGATCTTTTATTATCTTGGGAGGCCCACGTTGAGTATTTGGCTAAAAAATTGACAAAGGCGGTTTATCTTTTGCGAAATTTGAAAAATACTCTCTCACTTAGATACCTGAAAATTTCTTATTATGGCACATTTCATGCGAATATGGCTTACGGGATAGTGAATTGGGGTCACTCTACCCATGCTAAAAAAATCTTTGCAATACAAAGACGCTGTATTAGAGTAATGATGGGGCTTGGCTACCGTGATGAATGTAGGTATGCCTTTGGAGAACTAGGAATTTTAACGTTACCTTCCCTTTACTGCCTTGAATGCTTAACTTTTTTTAGAGTAAATTTAAACATGTACAGAAATCATAGCAACACGCATCCATATAGTACAAGAAACTGTCAGAATTATACTTATAAATATCTACGTCTTAGCCGATCCCGTAACGCAACTTCTTACTACGGTATCAAATTCTTTAATATGTTGCCCCATTCAATTAGGATTTTGTTTCCCACTCAATTTAAGAACAGACTTAAAATTTATTTTCAACAAAATGTATTTTATTCACTGGACAAGCAAGCAATTTTGAACACATCTAAGACAAATTATATGTGAATTTTTAGATGCGATATTTTTATATTTAAATATCTGTTTGTATTTGTTTTAATTTTTTAATACCCTAGTATTGATTTATTGCTTGTTAAATGTTGATCAATGTATTGTACTTAAATTGTTTTACTTGGTAATTGCTTTTTCAAATATCTTTTGTATATTTATGTTAATTTTCCTGTTTTTTTTTATGTTGTAAAAGACGATTTAAAATTGTGTATTTTTTTATATACAGGGTGGCCCATCGAAAACGTACCGCAAGGCATAACGGCCAGGGTAATTTTTTTTTCAAAAAATCCAAAAACACGTCAATTTTGTTTGTGAGGGGGACAATTTTTGCCCTTAAAATGATTGATAAATCTTTCAACCAAGTGGAAGCGAGGAAACTTGTCATCCCCCAAACTTTTTCAAATGGGAAGAGGGGTCAAGTGGTACCGCAATGAAAAGGGCTTTTTTTGCTATGTGAAGTGGAAAAAAATTTTGAAAATCGGTCAAGTCATTTATTAAAATATGAAGGACTGAAATTTAAAATGTTTATTTACAAATTATCAGAAAGAAAAGTTAAATAAGTTAAAATTCCTTGAAAAATCGCTATTTTTGTCCTGTTATTTTAGATGTTTACTGCTGATTTTAGTGATTTGACATGCCACAACGATCAGGTGCGGTAATTTATAGCTGTTTGTAACTTGTGCGTTTAAATTTCTCAATATCATTAAATTTTTTATCAATAATTATGGTGTACTCACTTGCAGATAAAGTGGAAATAATCGAACTTTATTTTAAAAATAATGAATGTGGCAATCGGGCTGCGCAGATATTTAATGAACGACATCCTGAAAAACATGTGTGTTTCCGGCAAAATTGTTCGCGAGTTAGTAGCAAAATTTCGCGAAACTGGATCCATTATAAATAAAAAGAGGCAGATGGAAAATCCTGTAGTAAATGAAGCTATGGAGGTCTTTGTATTGTCAAAAGTTGCCATGGATAGTACGCTGAGTACAAGAAAATTAGTAAAAAATGAGACCGGCGTGAATCGTACAAGTGTCCAAAGAATATTGAAAAAACACCATTTCCACCCGTATAAAATTCAGTTGTATATACAAGAACTCAACGAAGACGATTTTGATCGCCGCTTGCAATTTTGTGAAACTATTAGTGAACGAGTGGCCAATAATAATAATTTTCTATTCAATGTGTGTTTTTCGGGTGAGTGCACTTTCTTTTTGAACGGTGTAGTTAATCGGCATAACTGTCGGTACTGGGCTGAGAACAACCCCAGGGTATTTCACGAGGTGCACACACAACATCCTCAGAAATTGAACGTGTGGGCTGGTATTTTTGGAAATTCTATTGTGGGTCCTTTTTTCTTCCTGGAACTCTAACAGGTGATATGTACTTAGATTTACTGGAAAATACCATCGACCCAGCCCTATCTGACATATATCGAAAATAATCCTGGATACGTTGAAGCGGAACTGATATTTCAACAAGACGGTGCACCTCCAATTTCTCTCAAAATGTGCGTAATTATTTAAACACTAACTTTCCCGGGCGGTGGATAGGAAAGGGGTGCCATTGAGTGGCCTCCCCGGTCACAAAACTTGATCCTTTAGACTTTTTTCTATGGGGACACCTAAAAAGTAAAGTGTATAGCACTCCACTTGCCTCATTAGAAGATCTGCGAACACGAATTATTGACGTTTGTCGCGAAGTGACCCCTCAAGTTCTTCAGAATGTTCGAGAACGATTTGAAGCTAATTTGTATTACTGTATGGAGGTCGCCGGGCAACATTTTCAGCATTTGCTTCATTAATACGGTAAGTTTTTTTTATTTAATTCAATTTATGCGTTTTTTGAAAAATGTATTTTTCAAATTTCAATCCTTCATATTTTCTAAATGACTTGACCGATTTTCAAAACCAAAGCGGGAATGTATAGAGCATTGTAGAAAGCCCTTTTCATTGCGGTACCACTTGACCCCTCTTCCCATTTGAAAATGTTTGGGGGATGACACCCCCGCTTAGAGGGTTGAAAATTTTGCGATCATTTTAAGGGCAAAAGTTGTCCCCCTCACAAACAATTGATTGGATTTTGGATTTTTTGAAAAAAAAATTACCCTGGCCGTTATGCCTTGCGGTACGTTTTCGATGGGCCACCCTGTATATAGATTTGGGTCTTTTATAATATGATCCATACTTTTAATTAAGATGAGTATATTGTAATTTTAATTAGTATTGACTTGTGTAAGTGCTTAATTGTACAATAACATTAATAAATATTTGATTGATTTGATTGATTGATAACATGTCTCTTTCAAAACCAAGTGGAAGTAAGAGGAAACTTCTAGATGAGCATCGTATCTTTCAAGAAAAGTGGGAATTAGAGTTTTTTTGCTGTGAAGTGAAAGAAAAAAATATTTGTAATAGTACAGTCGGTGTCTCAAAATTATATAATATAAAACGTCACTATGATATTCATAAAACTATGTTTGACAAGTATACAGGCATGCTCAGAAACGAAAAGTTAAGTAAGTTAGAATTACGGTTGAAAAATCAGCAGCTTATGTTTACACGTCCAAAGCAAGAAAATTAATCTTTCCTTCAAACGAGCCACGTACTGTCGGAGTTGATCGCGAAACACTCAAAACCATTTGTTGAAGGTGAATTTATAAAAAAGTGCCTTGTAAAGGCCGCGGAAATTGTAAGTCCCGGGAGCGTGAAGGCATTTCAAAATATATCCTTGTCCCGGAATACTGTCCCTGAAAGAGTTACTGAGTTGGCTGCCAATATAAGTGATCAGATAAAAACAAAATCAGACTCTTTCATTGCATTTTCTATTCCCTGTGACGAAAGTACGGATGTGTGTGGTGTGGCGCAACTCGCTGTTTTTCTTCGTGCGGTTAATACACATATCAATGTGTATGAAGAATTAGTACCATTGCATGATACAACAACTGGGAAGGATAATTTCAATGCTGTTTATGGACATCTGCAAAAGTACAATTTAGATTTGTCAAAACTGTGTCCCGTTGAAACAGACGGAGCTCCTTCAATAATTGGAGTAAAAAATGGCTTCGTTAAAATATTACAGACAAAGATCAGAGAAACGGGCAGTGGCAAACCAGATTTTCATCATATTCATTGTATAATTCACCAAGAAGTTTTATGCTCAAAAGTGATCAAGTTGGAAAGTGTTTTAAAGTCAGTGAAAAAAATTATAAACTTCATAAGGTCACGAGGCTTTAATCAGCGACAGTTTTCTGCGTTTTTACGTGATTTAGAAAGTAAGTACACTGGTTTACCATATTATGCAGAGATGCGATGGCTTTCGTGTTCTGTGGTACTCGACCGGTTTTGGAAACTCAAAGAAGAAATACGCGTTTTCATGGAAACAAAAGGAGAAGATGTCAGCTTATTATGCGATGTACCTTTTTTACAAGATCTTTCATTTATGGTAGATATCACAAAACACTTGTCGGACTTAAATACGAAATTGCAAGGACCACGTCAAGTTATTACAGATTTGCATGATCATGTGAAAGCTTTCAAGTGTAAGATGATGTTGTGGGAAAAACAGTTAAAGCATATCAGGAAAGCACAAGTGTCCCAATATCATACAAAATATATTCAGAGAAAATGAGAAGCCTTCTGGCAGCATTTGAGAAGCGTTTTCAGGATTTTAAGACCCAAGAAAACAATTTTCTCTATTTACTGGTCTTTTAACTATCGATATTGATAAAGTTCCCCCACACTTGCAAATGAAAGTAATAGAGATTCAGTGTCAGACCCATTTAAAACAAAAATTTGATAGTGTTGGTACATTCGAATTTTATAAATACTTGCCTGTTCAATACCAAGAAATGAAAAACTTTGCCTGTAAAATCCTGTCAATATTTGGAAGTACCTATAAGTGTGAACAACTATTTTCTTTGATGAAAGGAAACAAATCGCCCGCAAGATCGCGATTGACGGACGCACACTTGGATTTGGAGTTTTAAAAGTTATTTCAAGATGTCAAATATCTGGCAAAAGAATTTAATGTTTGTAGTTTTTTGTAATGTCCTTTTTATTGGAAATTTAATAAACAGACTTGTCCTATAATAGTACTTTTTCTCAAGATTTTCAGTAGTTTGTCTTCTTTAAGATAAGGTTTTGCGGCCCACCTAGTCGATGGTCTTCATGCTTTTGGTCCACCAGTGACTTTGAGTTTGACATGACTGCTGTAGGGGCATTGTGGGATCAATAGCAGCTTTAAATCTGGGCTATGATCCAAAACACTGGCGACTTTTCATTGGTTCGGAAACAAGTTGCCTTCAGTTCCAATTGGTCATACAGCCCACGTGAAAGAAACGTATAGCAATTTGAAATTGTTACTAGAAACCATACAATATGAAATATATAAATGGCAAATTTGTGGGGATTTAAAAGTTGTGGTGATTTTGCTTGGAATGCAGGTTATATCAAATACTGCTGCTTCCTCTGCGAATGGGACAATCGAGCACGATCGGATCACTACAGAAAGAAAATTTGGCCCTCAAGAGAGTCTTTTCAGCAGGGAAAGAAAAATGTAACCATTAGTTCCCCCTGAAAAGATTTTACTACCGCCATTTTATATAAAATTAGGACTTGTGAAGGACATGGACAAAGAAGAACTTTTCGGAGATGCGCAATTCGATTCTATACTTGAAGGCAAGGAAAAAGACGTTTGCAATGCTTTTAAAATGGTTGCAACTAATTTTTTAGAAAACATGAAAGCAGAAAACTGTAAAGACTTGCTTGCCCAACTTTTTTGTGTTACCGAGACCTCGGGGTGTAATATGTATTTTGCAGTGGCGTACATATAAAAATTGCTTTTGGGAAGTTGAGACGATAGAAAATTTTCAACCAAAAAAAATCTTCAATTTCGTTCTTTTCCTACTAATTGAGCGTAAATAATATGAAAAACAAAAAAGGCCATTACTTTCAGTTGTAGATAATACTGGCTCGGGGGGGGGGGGGGGTTACCTTCTAATTCCGAAAAAAAAATGTCCTTACCATATACTATCCTGTTATTTTAGCTTAACGTGGTTCTGGTTAATTCCCAAAGCCTTATATACTCCACTGGTATTTTGTTTGTTTAAAATATTTGCAGTAATTTCCTTTTGACCCTGTATTTTCTCACAAGGTATAATGATAACAATAATTTTTATATCTTCAATTGAAAAGTGCAATATACAACAAATATACGGTGTACAATATTGGAGAAAAGGTCTAAGGCAAGGAAAACAAAGCAAAAACATGAGCCTCAATTATAAAAAAATCCTGGAGAGTAGCAATTTTTTCTCAAAAGCGCTTCTTTGACTCTATTTTTGAAAATACAAACACTATAGCGGATTTACGAATAACGTCGTCAAGTGCATTAAAAAACCTACGAACAGCATAAAAGGTGCCTTTTTGATAAAAAGTTGTATGATGACTATCCGGCAACAGTAATTCTTTAGCAGGCATATCATGCTGGCATGATAGTCGCTTCAACTGAAGAAGTAATTTTTTTTTTAATGACAGACATACTTCCAGAATATATAAGTCAGAAACTGATAAAACTCTTAAAGTCTTGAACAGTGGCTTACAAGTCTCTATGTGACAGTTTGCCTATTATCACTAAAGCATATTATCGACTAGAAGGGTACCTAAGTGATAATTTTGATTTAAATTGAATTAGTAACTGTTTCCGTTTCTCTGTTGATAAAAGGTATGTTTTGTTTGTTCTATATTGTGTTGCTGATTTTTTATTTGTATTAATGTTCTTATTCGTTCTTGTTAGTTTATATTTCTGTTAGTTCTTATTTACTAGTTAAGTTTTTATTTGTTCATGGCTGTATCTTTTTGTGTATGCAGCCCTTTTTGCTTTTATTTTATTTATAGACCAAATTCAAGCTTTGTCGATAACAATTGTTGTGTTTATAGACAATAAAGCATATTTTGAGTTTATCTTTAAAGCGTATTTTTGCAATAATAAGACCCGTAAAGTCAACCACAGTGATTACTAAGTTAGTTTAATGCATAACAGGTTTTCTGACGCCTGCTTCCTAATGCCTCAATATGAGCAATCTAAGAAAGCCTGTTGTCAATAACTAATAATTAATTTATTCACAGTCTGCCGAGTCGAATGGGTAAAACAAAGAATATTTGTTTTAGTTTTGTTTAAATTGTTTTTTTCTGACCAGCATATTATTCTTCCGTAAACATTCTCCGCATCACCTCGAAGAGATGGCAGATCTGGCACAACCATCAGAATGTTTGTGTCATCCACATAACAAACAGGGAAAATTTGTGGTGTGTCTTTACTGAGGTATAGAATTAGGTCGTTAGCAAATATTAAATAAAATAGGGGGCCTAAAATTGACCCTTGGGGAACGCCTTGAGTTATCAATTTACATGTGCTATTTTTGTTATTAAATTTCACATATTGAAAGCGTTTTTCCAGATAAGAGGTAAGTAAATGAAAAAACTGACCTCGACCATCATATCTTGCCAGCTTTGACAACAAAATCTGATTGTCTGATTGTCTACCAGATGGAAAGCTTGGGAAAAGTCTACAAAGTCCCATGAATGCGTAACTTTTTATCAATTGCATCAACATTTTTGTTATGAAAAAAACAAAGTGCTGTTTCACTACTTTTCAGTCATATATATATATATATATATATATATATATATATATATATATATATATATATATATATATATTAATAATAATTGTTATTAAAAATATTAAAGTAATTTTCAAATAATTAATGCAAAAATATTTTAAAATATTATTTTGTTAATGCATATTTTAAAAGATGAGGGCCACTGGAAATTAATCTTTGTGGAATGATTAAACAACTGTTTTTGGTATGGTATATTAATAAATAGATTTTTTTAAATTCAAATCATTTAATATAAAAAAAGTGGATATATCTTTATAAAAAGCAAAATTTTTTCAGTACAAAAATACGACTATATACTCAATATGTTTAAGACTGGGTTTAACAAACAGCATCAAGCTAAATATGATTTATAAACTAAATCCTTTTTGTAATCTGTAAAGGTAGATATGTTGTGAGACACTCTAGTACTTTAGGCCAAATTTCATTTGATGTATTTCCTGCAAACTCTTGCAGAATTCCTTTTTCCCTGTAGAATTCTATGACTGGTCTTGTCAGCTTTTCATACTGTTCAAGTCTTTTTTGGACTACTTCTGGCTTATCATCATCTCTTTGGACCAGTGGTTCACCAGTTACATCATCTTTTCCCTACAACAGTATAAGATATACACTTTTTTTATGTTTATGATTACAAATTTCAAGATAACAACTAGGTGTCATTTTGAAAAAAAAAAATTAAAAGGGGGTCCAGTAGAACATCTTTTGAAAGGTATTTTCACGGGTAATTCATCCACAGAATATGGGCACATTAAAAATACCTATTCAAGTGATGAACATTTGTAAACGTGACAGAAGCTATAAATATTTGGAGAGAAAATAAAAGTCAATATGTTTTATTGTATAAAGAAACTGTTCTCATTTACAAAGCTGTAGAAAAAAAAAACTAAAGAATATGTGATGAACAAATTAATAAAATATAAACATATAAAAACAGAATGTCGATAAAGAAATATTCAATTGAAACAAAAATGACAAGTAATATAAAATAAAAAATAAACTAAAAAGCCATCAAAAATACATTATATCCAAATAACCAACAAACCAGAAAGACCAAGGGATAAAGAATAGGCAAATTAATAATAATCATCCTTTTACAGTGCATATAGTCAAAAAAAATACAACACACAACAAATAAAAAAACAGAATAAATATCTTTAATAAAGAACTAATATAAATTAACCACTTAAGTCATCATTATAAAATTCATTCAAACTACAATATGCTTTGCATTGCAATAACATCTTTACACCCTTTCTAAACCTTTTCATATATTATCATTTTGAATGTGGTACCCGTTCATTCGTGTATTATGGGAAGTGGTTGTAAATCAGAAAATAATTAAACTTTTTCTCATATATTAAAAATACAGTTTTCTGCAAAATGAAATTCTAGATTCTACCAGTGGCGGCTCTTCCATAGGGTCATTTGGTCAATGACCCCCCAAAAACATTTCAGAAAATTAATTATTCGTTTGACCGTCCCTCCTAATAGTTGTAATAAAAAAGTTAAATACGCTACATTATTAGCCACGCGCGGACTTTCGAATGGTCTCGTGGCGTCCTTAGGCATAATAAAATACGCTATACAAAGCTAGGCTGGGCAGTCCGAATTGCCCTGGTTACCTTAAAGTTTGACGAAAGTATCCGAAGATTTCACATGCGGAAGTTCAATTGTTCAGAGGTGGCGCGGTCGATATCTAACTCGATATTGTTTCGGACGTTTTTAATCGATGAAAATTGATTTATATACTGTTTTTTGTAATATATATTTTTTTGTTTTTATGATCCATGTGTGGGTCGGAAATATACAGGAAACAAAATGTTGGTAGTGAGTAGTGCAAAAAAATAAACAACTAAAAAGTGCTTACGAACATAATTTTGCAAAAATAACCAATTTCAACCAAAGAGTGCTAACGATAACGCCGTTTTCAGACTATCCGGAAAGACACCTCTCACAAATGAAATAATTTAACACCTACTTACTGCTTTAACTGTAGGAGAGACAAAAGAATTTTAAATTGTAGGATTTTTCTTTTATTATCTTCTAAAAATTACAAACATTTTTAAAAATTAATGAAATGTAGAAAAAATTACATTACCTCTCTATTTTAAAATAGGCCTTCTGTATATTATTATTTAATTAAATGGGACTTTTTATACTGATTATATATATATATATATATATATATATATATATATATATATATATATATATATATATATATATATATATATATATATATATATATATATATATATATATATATATATATAGGTTTAATACCTTTATCTTCAAAGACAACTGAGAAAATTGACTAAAACCCTATCATAAGACGCAATGCATTAAAGAGAGAGACAGAGACGGAACATTATCTTCTAAACGTTGAATCAATAGAAATGCATTGCCTCTTATGACATGGTTTTTATCAATTTTCTCGAATGTCTTTAAAGAGAATAGTATCAAATCTGGTAATTTTAATTTAATTTAAGCCACCATCTTGCAATTTGCAATCAGTTTTACAAACATAATTTTGGAACTTCTAGAACCCTCTATCAGTCAAACCTGGAACAAAATGACTTTTTTGTCTTCACTTTTTGAAAAGTACTAGGTCACATTTCTGGTTTAGCCAGAAATGTCAAATAATGACAGTTTTGGTCAAACTGGAAGTGGCAACGATATGATAGATATAAACAAGTTAAAATAGTTTATCCTAAGATAGATGGTTCCACAAGGTCCAAAATGTGGATTCTGGGACGCCATTTGACAAAAACAATTGATTTTAGGTGTGCAACTGTTAATGTTGTTAATAATAACTGTTAAAGCAGTTAATAATATATAGAATCCATTTAAAAATCAAAAGATAGAGGTAAGAAACCCAAATTTAAACAAGATGTGGCAATGCCAGAAACAGTAAAAAAAATGTGAAATTTTGCCATATTTATACTATATACAAAATTTAATTTCAATATCTTCAAAGAAATTATAGAGGGGTGCCACTATTTTGTGGCATTTGTCTTATAAAAAATTACCTGTAAGAAAATGCTAAGGTTGGCAGTAGCTTTAAATGTTAAATCAAGGGAAAATTGTACAAAATGTACTTAATAAGGGAAGCTATGAGACTTCAAAAGCACTATTACAACCCAATGTAAAGAAAAAAAGATGAGGTTTGTATTAGCATTATTACAATTATTAAATATATTAGATAAGATAATAAGTTATTTTGTAATCTTGTTTACATATGCATATTTAATAAAAGACATTTATTATTAACACGAAATAAATTATGTAGACTCCATATAAACAAAGCATATTATAAACTCATGATTCTTGGGATTAGAACTTGTCAAATTGGAATTACTATCCGACGTTTCGCCTTCGATTTCACGAGGCATCTTCAGGGATCTTTACTCCACGAGATCTTTACTCCACTGAATGATCTCGGCGAAATTCAGACAGGTTTTTATACCTGACTTGTGCTTGTCCAACCATGATTTTGTGTTAAGAGCAGTTTCCATGTGTGATGTAGACTGCAACCCATATCTCTAATGAAGTTTTTTGTAGGCTTAAAAATTTCAATAGATTCTCTAATTTTTTTGTTTATTAAATCCTGGAACTGACACTAGAACCTTGATTTCTTTTACATTTATAATGTTGCCAGTGGTATGTTGTAGTTCAACTACAGCAAATTGAACAATTTGTTTCTTTTTAATATATTTTTCATGTTCCTTAAGTCTAGTGGATATTGAGAGTCAGGTTTCTCTCACATACACTT